>CM021767.1:36768445-37127229 GCA_011076525.1 Nettapus auritus | reverse complement strand
AATGGAATGGAATGGAATGGAATGGAATGGAATGGAATGGAATGGAACGGAATAGTTCACATGGAAGATCATCTAGTCCAATTAGAAAATTCATCTAGTCCATCTAGATAATTCAGAACAATCTTTATCCTGTGAGTTTTTCAAAGAACTTAGAGGGAAAATAAAACCACCCTTAGTTGGAAATATTTTGTTCTCTTCAAAGTAGATCATAACTCTTTGCATGGAAGATAAGGGGAAGGACCAGGAAAAAGCTAATGAAAAAAGTGAAAAAATGCTAAGCTCAAAGGTGTGATATTTCAGTGTAAATCATGATTAGTTCTTAAACATAAATGTAACTTGAAAAGGCAAAGATGGGACTGAGATATTCAATTTCTAGATTTTTCAGTACCACTCAGCAAAAACAAAATAATTAATGGGCATATTTTCAAAACAACTGATACTAGTTTCAGATATTTGCCATCTGCACCAAGGATGTTGCTTGTGCTGCCCAGTCCTTAAAGAGGTCTTTCAAAGCTTAATGTCATCATCCAGAAACAAGCCCTCAGCTAACCCAAAACAACATGTCTGCATAAATCAAACACTACCACGCAGCAAAGTAATCTGAGCAAATAGTCTTTTATTTTTCTTGCTTTCACGTCCCCTAGTAGAACAATTATGCTGCTAAGATTTTATTATATCCTATCTATAATTTATGAAGCTATATTTCCATAGTTAGGTATGTAAATATACAAATACTGAGTTGTGTACACATATGAGGCAATTTGATATTTATTGAATATATTATTTATTTGTTTCAATGCTTTTACTTTTATCGTTTCTATAAATGTATACCCCAAAATTGTCAGTAAATTATTTTCATTTGAAAACTCTTGGCATAGCTTGAAACTGTGGTGATGTATTTCACATAAGCATTTCTCAGTTTTTTAAAAGCACTGCACTCTGTAAATGAAAGTAGCTGAAATTCCTAGGTCTTTCTTTTTTTTATCCACATGTTGCCAAAGACAGACCCATTCTAAAGTGAGTTTCTGATACTAACCTTCAGATAATTCTTTGATGCCTCATTGGGTCTTCCCATATTTCCAGAGAGGGCAACTCTAAAGAGGGGAATTTATTGCACTAGAGAATAATGCATTCAGAATGACAAGGAGCACAATGAATTTACAACTGAATGATATGTCTTCTGGGAATAGAGATAGTATTGTTGAAACCTGCATCATTATAAGCTAAAATAAGTAGCATGTATAGTTTTTTGTTGGTGGTGGTGTGTTTTTTTTCTTTTTATTAAACTTTTTCTAATTACACATGCAAAGACATGGGCATACATAATAAAATCGCTATTTGCAATATCTGTTTACAAATATATGTGAAATAGATGGCAAGCTTGGGGGCCCTAAACTGACTATAATTCATCCACATTAATGAAATCCTAGAAATCTTACATCATCAGTGAACAAGGAGAGCAGAAATTTTATACCATGCCAGACAATGCTATTTCAAAGCATCTGTGCTGTGAAAAACATAGTTCATAAAACAACTTTCTAATAGAACTAAGGAGTGTCAGATGAGAAAATGTATGCAACTTTTATCTCTGAAAGCAGGGAAGACTCTTGCTTTAGAACAAAAGAAGGACGGAACGAGAATAAACCAAAGCATCTAATCAGAAATACTTTTTTTTTTTTTTTTTTTTGTATGAACAATCTTGAATTAATTCAGATGGTACATTATCAGAATAAAAGTATTATATAATCTAAACTGTTCCTTCTAGGAAAGTGTAAGCAAGTCTATGCCTCTCAGAAAAGCCTGGTATATACTATCTGTTGAAAGCAGCATTTTGACCATTCTGGACAAGATTCAGAAACTACTTTTATGTGAGAATTCCTACTGACCCCAGGTGTCAGAAAGCAATGAACAAAATAATTTTAACTTATCAAAATAGTTAACATAAAAATCAGTGACCGTTTGAGTTTGTTATCATTGAGTTGTGCACTTGTCATAATAGGGAGTAAATTATTTCTGTTTTTATTACATTTCTGCTACTACATTTAATGAATACAAGTAGCTATTAAAGTCTAATGCTCCAGTTGTACATACAATACATGCAGTCATTCACAGAATACCATATGGCAACTCTACATCTAACTAACCCTCTGGACTCAAACTGTACTAATTATAATTCGCTTTGTAAAGCAAAATGGTGCTTTGGCAGAATCCAAAACTGCCTGCTAGAGAACTGAGAAAGCAATTCCCAATGGATCTAGAGTATTAGACTATATATATCCAGGAAAAAGGGAAGAAGAAAGGAAAGTCTGACCTAACTAGGAGGAACTTCTTATCATTTATGAACAGTGAATGTCTAATCTAAATTTAATTCTTAGAGCCAAGTACTAAGGGAGATGAATGGAAAAATGTGAACAAATAGTTCTAAAGCTGAGGCCAATTACTTGCTGAGTTTTAACTTGGAGATAATCAGGTTTCCATAAACACGTAAAAGATTCAGTGATCATATCAGTTAGTTTATTGCTCTATCTAATACTTGGGAGAGCTGATTTGGGCCTGTTTATGAGAAATGTCTTGGGCATTAAACAAGTATCAGACCACTAGTATTATCAATAACAGCCTGAATGTACTACTGATAACCAGCAGCAGTTCAGGAATTAGAAAAGGCAATCTGAGCCTTGCATGTGATGAACTTGGCACCTTTCCTCAGACAGAAAGGCTGGATAGTGTTTACAAAAGACTACGTGCCACAAACTAGATATAATCTGAGGCTATAAATATGTTATTAGCAAGCCTATCTCTTGAAAACGAACATCTCAAGGCACTGTGGAAAAGCAATTTATCATCTACAGGAGTATGACATGCTAGGTTAGGTAGTGGTACAAAACCAGCAACCTGTGTCACAGTTAAAGACACCATGAGTGCTCTCAGACAGAGATTTAATTTATCCAAATAGTACATGGTGTTATGTAACACTAAATGAGAAAAAGAAATAAGAAAAAACAAAAACAAAACAAAACAAACAAAACAAACAAACAAACAAACAAAAAACAACCTCACTTCTCATTCTCAGGACTGGAAGATTTAATTAGCCAAACAACTACAGGCTTTCCCTACTACAGCTTTTGCTAGACACAAGTAGTTAAATTGTTTAGGATTTTTGTAGTTGCCCTTCAGATGACTCTTACAATGCAGAGGAGACTTCTGGATTTACCTGTTATTCCATTGTAACTATTTAGTTACAGAAAAACAAGCATCTAGAGTTAAGTTAGGTATCCAGAAAAGAAAAGAAAAAAAGAAAAAAAAAAAAGAAAAGAAAAGAAAAAAAAGAAGAAAGAAAAAATTCCTGTTTTCAAAATACACATAATTTGAAACACTTGCTTTTTAAGTCATATTAAAAACATAAATCCTTCTCAACTTACCTAGTAATTTTCTTTAGTATTATTGGAGATACCTGCATGCACAAAAAGAGCAGAATGGGCCTCTTGATATTAGAAAATTCTTACAAGACAAAGATTTTTAAAAGCTATAGTGAGCTGTTATGGTTTTGTGACAATTCAATGCAGTCCTGTCAAAAGTCTTGTAACAAGATATTGATCAGATATAGAGGACCATCATGCTTCACAGAGTGGCAAGCAGGGGCTTTTATCATTCCTCAAAGTAACCTGAAAAGGAAAGAATCTGAAAATTGCTGATGCTAATGACATGATAGGTGCTAAAATCTTGTAACTGTCATATCTCTAAGATAAAGTTCAATTTTATTTTATTTTTACTTATGGCAGTTACTGTGCTTTTTTTTATGATTAAAAAGCAACAAACACATTTTGTCAGTAAGAACTTTGACCTTAGATTAATAGAGACATGAAACAGGAGTGAACAAATAAAATATACACTCAGAAGGAAGAGCTTTTCCTCTCTTACGTGCTGCTTCACATAAAAGGAAGCTTTGAAGCTTCCAGGTGGTGTACAGTTACATAAATACTTACTTTTCAAAGCAAAAATAAATTAAAGTTGCAAAATTATATTAAAGCTTCATAAAAGAGTTTCTATGACAACTCTAGAAAGTTGTCTTTTACTGTCCTCACTAAATACTGCTCAACAGCACACCAGCAGCACACCAGCAGCACACACACTTTGGTATGTGAAAAGGCAATGATTAAGCTATGTCTTTTGTATTAAAATCTTACCAAAATGTAGCAACATAACTGTTTCTTCTGGGCTTAAAAATCATAAAAAAGGTTACATATTTTCACAATGGATGAATGGGGTGCCATGTGTATGTAATTAAAGTCAAACAGAATTATAATTTCAGAAAGATTTTACATCTCAAAGAGGTTTTAAATTAGCTGATATCATCAGCTATATGCAGAAGTCCTAAGAAATTCTAAATATTCAGGATTTTGGCATGCATTAAATGAAACGGCAAAGAGAAAAAAATAAATTCTTTGTCAACAGCAAATTTAAACAAAGTACTGAATGGTTTTGATTTCAGCCAACAGAATTTTCACTAATATTTTAGCTAATTTCCACTAATTACTTCTGGTGTATCTAGTAGATTACATCCTGAGTTCTATCTTGATATTGTAAATATGTTCAGTGGAAGGATTTATTTGTGGACACAATCTGTGCATTACGAACTCTGGACTTCAAATTTGAAGAGCAAGAAAGATTTAAAGAAATTAAAAAAAAAAAAAAATCGAAGTTTAATTCCATGTGGTATTTGTTTATCCTGTAAACAGATTTAGATGTCCCTTCAGAATGACTTCAAACTAAAAAAATCACAGACAAAAGTTAGAGAAGTTGACACTAACATGAAGATATTTATGGACTGGCCTTGCTGTCTTGTATAATAGTGAAAACTAGGGGGAACTCCACCAGTGTCAAGGGATTCATGTTCCCGCAAAAGTGATTTGAAAACAGAATATAGATCATTAACTCTTTGGCATCTTTCCAGCTTTAATTTAGTGCATCTAGTGCATTCTAGCATTCACTTCATGAATTATTTTATCCTAAGCCGTGGCTCAGCATATGTTGTAGATTGAGATCTTCCTTCAGTCTTAGAATATATAAGATACACAAGAAGATAAGATTGACATGAGAACTAAATGGCCTAATAGACTGATTTAATGAGTACAGTAGGATCTGGACATTGAGAAATACACCATGGACCCTGTGAAATCCATTTCATAACTATGAACCAAAGCTAAACCAAAGAACGTCTGCACTTACAAAGCTTAATGCAAAGAGTTCTCTATAACACTGAGGTTTGCTTTGTGTCCTCTGAGTGTTTCATGCTTATGATTAAAGATAACACATCTATCTCTGCTTTTTTGGTGACCACAGCTTCCAGGTTTTAGACTCCTGCTGTCATACTCGGAGGAGACTCTTGTTTTGGGGTGCTGTCAGCATGAAAGGAGAGCTATGCTTAAGCGCATACACCAGTTACAGCTTGAATTCAATTGACAAAGTAAAGCCAATAAGATAAGAAGAATGCCATCAGAGTACATGTGGTACTTCAGAGGTCTCATTAGTACTGAGACCAAATGAGGCCAAGAGCTAGTTATAGCTAACTAGCAATACTTGCACTTGAAGCCCAAGATACCTTTTTGTATTATTATTAAAAAACAGAGCACCTCCTAACTTACTGCTCCTGTAATACCACTCTGGCATTTTCAGTCTATTCCCACGCTCCTGCATACTCATTTCTCACCTTCCTCTAGCCTGTCTACAACTCTTTTGCAGGGAGGCTCACCTATCTTTTTTTAAAACCTCATTCAGTCCTGTGAGCATGCCTTGCTGTGACCTTTTATAGCTAGCTTCCGCTTTGCTCCCAGCTTGATTAATTCTGTCTGTTTTTCCTCCTCTGGTGCTCTTATTAGCACATACTTCTCTCTTATACAATCTGCTTGGCCTTGTCCTCTATTTGCCTTTGTCTCTCTCTCCAGCTCTCTACATCCTGCCTTCTATTTATGCTCTTTCAAAATAAGTTAAGCTCTCCTTGCTGTATTCCAAACATTCTTCTTTCTTCCTTCTAATATAGCCCCCTGACTGTCCTCTTTTGCAAAGCCTTGCCATAATAGATTTCACCAACAGTGTTCCTGACCTTTTGTTTTTCAAAGAGTCTGTAAAATTGCTTAGCAGAGAAACCTCAAGGATGTCTGCAATGCTAAAACGAAAAGGATCAAACCTGAGTGCTTGAGCCATGACTGTGTATAATGTTTAGCTGTTCTTTTTTTTTTTTTTTTTTTTTTCCCTAGGTTTTGGCTTGACTGTTCAGACTAGTTTTCTCCAAAGCATTCCCACTTGCTTAGGGGATAACTGATAGCAGGGATCACACTGAAGAAGAGAGAGCATAAGAGTGTATTGGTTTTAGTTCTCTCCACACTATACAGTTCTCCAGCACCACTACATCTTGAGCAACCAGAGCACTTCAGGGAACATCACAAACAACATCTGTACCAGATGATAAAACAAACATTCTAATGGAATGCAAAATGTCCCTCATGTAATGTCAAACACTTTGAATGTACAAGTAATTGTATTCTAGGGCCACAGGAATAACACATAGGACACCCAGGGACAAGTACTGTATAGTTGTTCTGCTTCAGAAGGAACCAGCCTAAAGTAATGCAGACACAGGCCCATCCAAACGATTTGGCTTTATGGACAGGGATCTTTCCCTGTCCCCTTTCATTTCATTGTACAGACACATTCATTCTATCCCCTATGGAGTGAATTAGGCATGTATCTCTCACAGTATTTTATAAACGTTATCTAACACATCATGATAGTATCTTGTCCATTATCACTGTTGTGGTACCACAGAGCTACAACTAATACTCAAGGTACATATTTCCTCCTTTTAATCAACAATTTTATTTTTAAAGTAGGCCATCTTATCTTCGTACTCAAACATGCATGCAGAGCATGTGGGTGAAATAAGGCAGGTGGTGAGTTTTCCAACCACCCAGTTTCCACTTAAAGTCAGAAAATGTCCACTTACACCTATACAAGCCGAATACATTAAAGACTTCCTAGTCTGGATGCTGCTGCTTCACTCCAGTGCCCACAGGATTCCTTTCTCCTGTTACTAGGTCATGGGATCACTCTAAGATCCATAGAATATTATAGGACTGTCCAATTTAATAAAAACTGGATGCCAGACAGTATTCTAGTAGTTTAGCCATTGGATAGATGGCAAATAAATCTTTAGAGGTTATATACCAATAATTCCAGAAGAAGAGAGCTCAGAGGAAATTTTCTTGCTAGCCTCCGATTGGATATTTATAGTTATTATGATCATAATAAGTTTAGAGTAAATAAAGTCATATTGCTTTTATTCAGAATTCATGAAGGTCTGTACATTAGCAGAGAACATGTCAACCATAGTTTGATTGGAGAAGAACTATATTTTTTTTAGACCAGCCAATAAAGTTGGAAAAATAGACAAGCATTTTTGCATAGATTTTTTTTTCAAGTCAGAAAACAGAAACAACAAATCTCACATGTCTCATGAAAAATTGCTCTGAGTTTCATTTAATTATTAAGACTGAGTGTTTTGTTACCACAATAGTGAGGAAAGAAGTTCAATAGCTCCTGTAAAAATAGTGAAAAATAAGTAATTATCACCTATAGAATAATGAGATATGTGTCCCTTTGGCACAAGAGTAATTCTAAAACCTTGATCTACGTCTATGAATTTTTGGTTCTTAAAATTTGGAAGTTCAGTTCTTAGCCTTGCCTTTTAATGATATTCTGAAAGTCTCCTTTGAGATCAAACTTGTAATAGTAGTTTTGTGAATGTTTTACCATTGGCAATGAAGCTCCTCTAACAGCTGTATCAGTATGCCTTGCATGCAGTCTTTTTGAACCTTCCAGTTAAGTGGAAGTTATGTATCTAATAAGCAATATGCACTTTGAATCCTGTGCTGGATATTTTGATAGATGAAGTTCACTGCACATTCAAAGGGAGGTAGACAGGGCAAAATGTAAGCAAATGAATAAACATTAAGAAAGGCTAAGAGACAGACCACTGCTAGAGAATGGTGGCAAAGAGAACCCTACCTCCTGCTGTCTCACATCAGAGAATAAAAAAAATAAACAGAAGAATGTACGTTAGACCTGAGGGAAAAGATAGAGTCAAACTCCTGGTCTACAAATGACCCTGAGGGTCTTTAAGGAAAGTCCAAGGCAGAAGAGCCTGTGAAAGGGAGGATAGGCTGCAGCTTTGCAAGCTAAAGCAGCTAGGGAAGATTCCTCTTGTTAAATATAATCCAGGTAATGTTCATTATTGCTTTGTCTTTTCACAGCTCTTTCAAATATTATAAATTCTCAGTAATCTTAATAATAATCCCAGTTTCTACATAAATTGTGAAATAGTAGGTATTCTGCTCTTTTGGCCATGATGAATCACTGAGAACCATTAGTTACAGGATTACCTAATGTTAACGATACAGTTAAGGTCAACTTGGGGCTTGGTAATTTGTAGAGCTACACTTTACACTTCAGGAAAGAAATTCTCACTGGCATTCATTAATCACTACCTTTCACTAAACAGCAGAGGAGTGTGAAACAGCACGTGACATGGAAAATGCATCCCATCATTACATGAAGCCAATGAAAAAACGGAGCAACTTTGTTACTTTTACAACTGGGCAGTTCATCAAAATTTGCTGAAAAGTTGTTTATTTGAAAGTGTGTGTGTGCAGCCTACACATACTAATGGAAATGTATGGCAGAAAATAATTTTTCCTTCCTTAGTAGTCAATAAGATCGCATTGAAAGTCTGTATTAAGCACTCTATACCTCTCACTCATGTTTTTGTAGATCATTACTTGTTTACTTGCTTTTTTAATCTTTCATTCCAACGTCACAGAGTGAGTACCTTATCATATAAGCAGTACAACAAGGCAATAACCTAGTGGGGTTTGAATTTAAGTGGGCAACAAAATAGACAAGCATTTAGTAGGCTTAGTTTGCAGTAGCAAACTAGGCTTTAAGCTTTCTGGGTGCACAGTGCCCTTGCACAGAGGTAAGCAGGTCCTTCCTGTCTGTTTTCAGTCCTCATCAGAAGTAAGAATTGATATAGCTTTGGTGAGTTTCCCTCCAAATATTATTTCTGAGGGAACTTTGTGCTCTTTAGGAAAGAAATAGAGAAAAACATTGGCTACTTAGAGAGAATGTTCCAGTGGGCTATGAAAACCCACTTGAATTGGACATAATGTTGGATCTAAATGAGGGGAAAAGTGGGCCTTTATTAATACTCCTAAGCAAGAGTACCCTGGATGTTACAGAGTTTGGGGAAACCCAATTGCTGTACTGGTTTGATGAGTACAATCCTGTTACCTGCTGTTCTTATTGCCTCTGATTGTCAACAAGCAATTTTTAGCTTGCCATTGAGGATGATACTGAATTCAGAGTAAAAAAAATAAGAGAGAGAACAGCATTAGACTAATCAAAATAATGTCCTCATTATGATGAGCTTAATAAGCCAGAAATTCATATTAATTAATTAGCTTTAAATCAGATTCTAAAAAAAGGATCTGGGTTTTAAGTGGGACCTCAGATTAACTAATTAGTTAATGTTTGTAAAGTGTGGTGAATATGTGGAAGGAGGGGGAGCTGGTTCTGTAGTGCAGGATCTGCACTTAGTCTGGGGAGTTTGGTCTCACAGCTAAGGCTCTATTTGGAGGTTGCGTTTACAACTAAGAGAGAAAATAATGAGATGGTTTTATTCAGCTCTTGACAGAACTTCGTGGTTCTCAGCTGTCTATACTACTGACTTACTGTGAGTGGGAACAAGTCCATTTTGTTCCTATAAAAAACAAGGACATGTCAATGGCACATGTGAATTCAGTTATGTTGTCTTTGCTTTGTTGGCACACTAAACTGCTTTGATTTGGGGATGTACAACTGAGGTGAAGTTACCACAGTACATAAAAAAGGCTAGATAAGATGAAAAACAGAAGAGATTAAGGGGCAGCTCTAGCTCAGAAACATAATGGATTGAAAAAAGAGGGAAGGTACAAGGTGAGTTGTGCAATGGAAAGGGAAAATTAAGGAGCAGGTACTTAATATTGTAATTAATCTTCACTTCCTTCCTTGACAAATACCAACACATTTAAATTATATTCTGTATGAGAACTATAAAGAAATAGACAGGGAAGGGAAATTCATTCAATATTTTGTTGTTATGGAGTAATTTTTGAGCACTCGTGATTGATGGAAGACAGAAATGATTCTCTTCTTGATCCTGCTGAGTGGACTAAAGACATTACGAAAAAGTAGGTATGTTCATGTGCCACAATGGCTTCCTCACATACAGATGAAAACAACATGGCATTCACTGTATTTTGTACAAAATAAAATAAAATAAAATAAAATAAAATGTGGCTGTGCTATTTGCTTTCTTCCTTGATGATCCACCTCTCTTTCTATCTACTCTTTGACTCACTGTTGCCTATTTCTGTATTGACCACCCAAGCATCAGGATTCACAGTGACTGCCTCAGAGCTTGTGCCTCCACCCAGCTGGGGACACTTACTCCTCTCTTAGCTTTATCTACAAAGTTGTAAACTAGCTAGAACTCAGCCTCCTTCAAGAAATTACTGAGTGTAATATGAAATGCTAGTGCTAAAACAATGTCGTGATGTCCAGATGACAGTAACCTGAATCCAAAGAATTCAAGCCACAGCTCCTTTCTATAGCCATTTACTTAATTCTTCATAGTATTCTTCATGCATTCCTCCATCAGAAATTATACTTTCTAGTGTGTTTAATTTCACTTTTGCTTGGTTTTATTAAAATGAAAAAAAATTCATTTCCTCACTACAAAATGCTGTTCTGTACTGTTCATTATTTTCAATTCTTACAATGCATTTCCTTTATTAATCATTACTCCAGACTAAACAGCTCCAATTTTTAATGTCGCAGTGCAAAAATGAAACTTTTATTACATTTTACCCATTTTTGAAAACTTCATACAATATTGCATATGACAGCAACAATTTCTTAAGTAGAATTACTAATTAATTAATTTCAGGATTATTTCAGTTTCATTATTAATATTTATCTTTGCTTCAACAGCTGCAGCTGAATGCCACTTGAGGCTTTAATTCATTGGGAAACAGTCATGCTTGTGTTTACACTTCAGTATATTGTCATTTAGAACTCAACAATGCCTACAAGTAGCATCTAACACGCATTATAATGGATTTATCAGCAATTAATTTTATCTTTTAGGATGTTGCCCATTTTTCTGCCTTTTCTTTTCAACATCTTTAGACCTGACTAATCTAATTACTCTTTTGTCCTTCAAAGCTGAGAGCACCTTGACTCATCAGAAAAAAACAGGACCACTGAAATGGCAATGTACAATGGAACTGGGTAACAGGGAAAATACATTCTAGTGATTTCATTATCTTTGCCTTGAAAATACCACCTCCTTATATTTTTTTGTTTCATATTTTAGCTACGTTCTGGCATATATTCGAAAGGAAAATTATGCCATATTCACAGAAAGTAGTAATTTAGAATTCATAATCATGATGACTCACACTAGAAACATCAGCCAACTAGTTATGAGAAAGTACAGCAGTATCAGGGATCCTTACTCTTCTGTGACCTAGAAATGAAAGACATGAAATTTGTAGTAGTTGGACATGAGAGTGTGGTATTAGAGCTTGACTGCCTTCTTGTGTTGAGGAAGATGTAGCTAAATACTTCTTTTGTCTGCCCATTCTCCTGATTGCCATGAAGGTAAACCTGCAGTGGGTACCTGCCCTGGTTTTGGTTTGGATGGGGTTAGTTTTCTTCCTAGTAGCTGGTATGGTGTTGTGTTTTGGATTTAGGATGAAAATAACATTGGTAACACTCAAGGTACAGTTGTTACTGAGCAGTGCTTACTCTGAGACAAGGAATTTTCAGCTTCTTATGCTGCTCTGCCAGCGAGGAGGCTGGGTGTGCACAGGAAGGTGGCAAGGGACACAGCCAGGACAACTGGACAAAGGGATGTCCCATATCATATGGAATCAAGCAAAACAATTAATATGGGTGAGTTGGGGATGGGGCTGCCACTGCCTGGGATCTGGCTGGGAATCAGTCAGTAGGTGGTGAGCAATTGCATTGTGCATCACTTGCTTTGTATATTCTGTTAGTATTATTATTATTTAAATAATAATTATTTATTATTATTTGTTTTCTGTCCTATTAAAATGTCTTCATCTAACCCATGAGGTTTTTTTCCCTATTTTTTTCTTTTTCCCAATTCTCTCCCCTATCTCACTGTGTGTGTGGTGAGAGTGATTGACTGGCTCTGTGACGCTTAGCTTCCTGCTGGTGTAAACCACGACAGTCCCTCGCAGAGCGAAGGGCTCAGGCACATGTCCCAGATCCCAAGTTCCTCATGGCAGAGAGGTTAAAATACATAAGGACATACACAAACACATAAGGATTATACTTCACCCCCACAGTTCCCACCACAGATCCAGGAGAGGGACCAATTTTCTGGCTATCTCACTCATGACTCTTTTTCTCTTCATTCTTTCCTCCTAGAATAAGTTCCTCAATTCCCACTCTATTTACTGCCAGTATCTCCTTTTATTTCTTTGCAGTAGCATTTATACCCCTGCCTCTTTTTTCACAGTTCACTATGAAAATATTGCTATACATCCTATACTTTTCTAAAACAGAGTTTATCTTTCTTTTAAAGTGCATCACTCTTTTGTTGTTGTGTAGCCCTCAGTGACACCTAGAAGACACAATGAAACTGGTGCACACAAAGCAGTCAAACATACTGCATATGAATGATAGACTCTTTCCTTTAATTAACTGTGTTTCCACAATATTAGAAATCATTTGGGAGTAACTTTACAAATTTGGAAAAAAAAAAAAAAAGGAATTTTAAATTGGCAATGCCCCTTTAAGTGATTCCAGCTTTTCTTTAAAAGATATAAAAAATAGATAAAATACTGCTAGTGTGAGGTGTACTGTCAAGGGACATGACAGTGATAGGTTTTGAAGAGAAAGCTCAGATAAAGAGTGTTGATGAGGTACAGCACGCTTTCTTTGTTTCTGCTTAATTAGATTCAGCAAGGGATATAACTATGAGTCTTGATATCTGCATTCAAAGAAGAGCATAGAAATCCTTTCTCCCACAAAATAAAACTGAGCTGAGCCAGTACTTCCAAACAGATCCAGAAGTTTTGATAACTGCCCATCTTTTATCTGAGGTGTGCTTGTCAACCTTGCATTTAGATCAATTTCATCACATTTTAGCTTAACATGATAAGGAAGAAATGGCTTCTAGGTTTGTAGGAGAAATGGAAGGTTCGAGGCAGCTTTTGCTTTTATCATGAGTGGGCAGTTGGTAGCTACTCTTCCAGGCATTTTGTCCACAAAACAACCACACGTAATATTCTTAAATGCCTTGTCAGGACAAACCCAAGGATAGGAGAAGAGAACAGTAAGTCAACATGTTCAGCACTGTCAGATGCATAATAAAGGAGACTTGTACAAGCTGGAGGTTGTAGAATCGTGATTTTTCCTGTGATACAGAAATGTGATGTTATCTCCTGTCTTCCATGACACAAGTTTGGTTTAGGGAGTGAAGAATTCATTCTCACTAGCAGTGGTGTTGAGGGGAAGATGATGTCTGGGCAAGAGTAATGAAGATGTGTGTTTCAGTCTGGATGATTCTGTTTCCTTCTAATCTTTTTTTTTTTTTTTTTTTTTTTTTTTTTTTTTTTTTTTTTTTTTTTTCCCAACCCCTTCTCAACCCTTTTCCTTGTTCCTTATGTGAATAAGAGCCAATGTGAAGTTTTAAATTTTTAACCAAGTTGTAATTTAAAACACAGACTATAAGAGCTTTACCGGGGGAACAGGGTGGGGGAAGCAGAGAGATAAAATTTTAAAAATCTACTGAAAATAACTATTACAGTCTGATAATTACCTATCAATTACACACATTACTAATTAACTATTGATTTAAAAAATCTATGTAGGTAGTGAAAAAAATATCCTGGTACCCTTGGCAGACCTGTCAGATATTACAAAACAAAAGGAGCAGAGATTGTCTAAACAACATAGTTCACAGACCAGCCATAATCTGTTTTTTTTTTTTAATTTTTTATTATTATTTTTTTTACGTATGCTATTCAATTGTGGAAACATGAATGAACAGCAAAATGAAAAAAAAAAAAAAAAAAAAAAAGCTAAATTTATCTTCAATTATACTTGGTCTGCAGGCTGGAAAATATCTTTATGAAAATACGCTTTTCAGTATTTGCTGCCTTTTATTCTCTTCCTTCATTGTAAAGATTTTAGAGACATCCTGAGTTAATGCCATGCCTGATTTTTCCAAAAGGCCTCAGCCTTCTCAGTAGGAAGCTAACAGCTGACTGCTGATATACTGCTTCTTTAACCATTTTATTATAAATACCAGGATGCAGCTCAAGTTAGGTTTATCCCTGAAAGAGAGAAAAGACAGCAGCCACAAAAATTTATTCTGCAGGTTCTGTGCTTGAGGTCTCAGTACAAAAATCAGATAGCATTTCAAGCTCTATACCTAAGCACTATTTGGTTCTTTTCTGAGGCTGCCAACAAGCTTGGCAATTAATGCAAGAGGTGAGAAGATGACCTATCCTATAGAAACTAGAAACAGACAGGCAAAAACCATTTTGTACAGCCCCACATTGTTTTAGCAGACTATGTGGCTATGCTGATCAAATATTCTTATATCAACCCCACCTCCTATGGAAGGAAATGCCCCCCAAATCTCTTCCTGTTCCTTTATATATAGATATTTAATTATGTCACAATAGCTTCATAAGCTAAACTTAGCTCCAAAGATAATTAAAAAAATAGAAAATTCCATTGTGATTTCACAATGACAAAAGAAGAACAGTCCATTTAGAGAACTAGAAAACACATTAAGTAGTAAGAAGAATGTCTTTGCAATTCCAAAATGCAAATGCAAAAAATACCCTGTACCACTTATTTCATGTATGGAAGCAATTTACTGGTGAAACTAGAGATTGCAACTGACTTGAAACTTCATGTAAATTCTCTCAGCCCATTATTTAATCACAGCAGAAAAGCCCTGGAGTTTCACTTTAACTGCTGGGATTCATCCTACCAGGAATCCCTCATTCTGAAGGCTGCTTGTTGCAGCCTTCAAGTGGAAGAGTCATTGTAACAATTAAGTTTATGAAGTTTCTTCAAGAATTCTCCTTGGATATATGGGATGCAGGATGGCTGAGAGCAATGGTGGACAATACCAAAGAGGGTCGTTGAATAACTCACACTGGTTTAACCCACAGGTTTGGAGAGAGAAACTATCAAAGACTAGCCTGTCATTTTTCCTTGGCACCTCTAGATCCTCAGACCCCCCCTAAAAATAAAAATGTGTGAAAGTGATGATCTTTTTTTAACCACAAAAGAGAAAATTTTCACAAGTGTCCTCTGATTATACAAAAACATCCAGAGCAGATGAAGAAAATGGCAGAGGGAATCTAAAAGCAGATACACAGAAGGATTATGCCCTTCTTGATATTAACTAAATGCCTCATGCTTAGAAGGTAGGCTCTGAATAAGGAAGGCTTCTAACTACATCTGATGAATATACACTTTTTTATTTCATTGCCTTTGTGTTATACACCTTTGCCCGTATTGTTAACTGCAGAACTGGACTTTGAGGCAAGGTGAAATGAGGTCTCTTTACTAGGCTAATTTTGCTATAGAAGCTTCTAATAAGAAAAAAATAAAAGCCAGAGAAGATTGTTTAAGTATTGCAGAAAAGTAAATTTTAAAATGAAATTAGTATTGCAATAACATACATTGTGCTAGCTACAGAGCTTCATTTCTTAAGGGGCCTGACTCAGCCAGGTACCAATTCAAAACAGCTTATCAGCAAGCCAGTGTTTGAAATACTAACTATCTTCACAGTAGAGTTTGACATTACTTTAGCTCAAAAACCTTGGTTTCAGATAAAGTGGGACTTTTCACTATTGCTAATGAACTAAAAGATTAGACACTGTGTCCTTATGCCACAAAAGAATCAAAACATAAAAGCTATATTAATATAATTTATAATCCTACAAAGTGTATTTCTTGTAGAAGCTAACAGAATAAAAGAAGACTGATCAATAGTTGCCTGTTTATAGGATGGTTATGAGAGGTCTTTTTCTCAGGGAACTTGTATTTTTCTACTGGTGTCGTAGGTTAACCCTGGCAGGCAGCTAAGCCCCACACAGCCGCTCACTCACTCTCCTCTAGTGGGATGGGGAAGAGCATGAGAAAGGTAAAAGTTAGAACTAACTCAAGGGTTGAGATAAAGATGGTTTAATAGGTAAAACAAAAGCTGTGCACGCAGACAAAGCAGAATAACTGCTTCCCATTGCCAGGCAGATATTCAGCCATTTCCAGAAGCGTAGGGGTTCATCAGTAGGGGGCTGGAAAGACAAAAACTGTAACTGGTACGTGAGAAGCAGAAAAGACCTTAACTGTGGACGTGCTATTCATCAATATCAAAAACATTGGTATGTTATCAACACTGTTTTTCAACACAGATCCAAAATGTGTCACTATATGAGCTACTATAAATAAAATTAACTCTGTCCCAGCCAAAACCAGAACAGCCAGCATTTAATGTTCTACTATTCTGTTTGGGAAGAAAGCCTGAATGGAAATAGCTGCAGAAATCTGAATATATTACCATATATATATTTTTTTCAACAATAGGAATTGTGCCATTTTCCCAACACAGTTGCAAAAGATACACAAGTTGGAGTATTTTTTGGAGTATGACTTCATGAAATTTTCTTGCACTAACTTTAAATGCTAAATGTCTATTTTCTAATGCAATATGAATTTCGTATGTTTAGCTATAAGTTTTCTTGATGTTATATCTGAAACTCTCTGATTTTGGTTTAATCTCTTCTTTTTGTCTTTGCTGGTTAGCTCTAACAAAACTTATTTCTTTCAATTTTCCCCTCAGCTGTTCTGTCATTCTGGTACTCTTTCCTCTATAAATACCCTCAGGTCTTCAAAAATCCTTCTTCTCAGTACCCTGGTCTCCACCTTTCCAAATCTAAATATTAAAATCTGTATCTTGTTCTATTACTTCTTTCTTACCTTTGACAAATTTTCCAGTCTTTCATTGTATTTTACTTCTGCCCTCTTGGAGTTTGTTTCTTTTCTTTATACAAACATTTCTCCTCTTTCTGTTTTAGATCAGTGAATGCAAAACACAAATTTTGTACTCCTGCTGTAAAACAATGTATCCATAAAATCTGGAGCAATTAAAATACATACACAGCAGGAATGTGCATTTTTATTACAACATAAAATTATATGAATTACAGAATTTTTGTTATTTTTAAGAAATCTGTGTATTTCTATGTCTAGCACATGCATATGCAGAATCACAGACTCCTAGACACCTCTGCCAAAAGGGATAATGAGCTTCAGCAAAATAACACTCAACAGTATATCTCTTCCTTCCCACAGCTCTCATCTCCTACTAGTGAATTCAAAGTACTACAGAATTATATATGTTAAAACAACAGTAATCTGCTTACCACCCCTTCCCAAACAGAAAGGAAAAATTAGATGGGCAGACTGGTAAGCCCTCAAGTGAAAGAAACTCTGTTGATCCAGATGGGATGAAAAAAGGGGTGAGTGATTTTAAAAGTTAAGGACTCTGGAAGGAAAATACAATTTTGCCAGTATCCTTAGCCTTAGGTTAAGAAGATAATAGATACTCTGTTTACCACAGCTTTTGCAGAATGACAGGAGGATGTATGTTCTATTTTAAGGACACAAGGTTTGGTTTCTTAGTATCTTGGACTTGGAAGTAAGAACACTGATAGCCACTGAACATCTTAGCAGCACAGAGGTTGGGTTCACCCTACTTCAAATGTTGCTCTAAGTTATGTGTCCAGGCTAGCCTAGCTACCTATGCCTCTTCAAAAGTGAATGAAGAGAGAAAATCCCCTTCAGCAAGTAATTCTTCTCTTTCTAAAATAAATGAAATAGCTAGCTGCGATTAATCACTTTCTGGATGAATTTTGTCTTCACTGGTTTTAGATATCTACTTTGGTAGTTTAAATTGTTTTAGATGGTAACAATATGCAAGACAAATCTTGTCTACCAGGCCTATGCTTTTGGAACATGTACTATTACTATTCAGTAAGTTGATATCATGCCCTTTTGAATGCAGTGTGTCTAGTTATGGACTCCTCAAAATCCCAGAGAGACACAGACAAACCAGAAAGAGTCCAGTGGATTGCAAACATGACTGCTAAAGTACTGAAGCAATTGGCATCATGGAATATTGAAAGAAGCCAAGGGAGATGCATCTTCAGTCCAAAGATGAGTAGTTTAGGGGGATATCTAACTGTAGTCTTCAACTACCTAGTGGATGGCTATGTAGAAAATGGATGGAAAAAGTCAATATTTTCAGGAAAGTGCACAGTGGAAAGAGCAGAAGCAACACTCCCAAGTTACAGAATGGGACATTCCAAATAGAAGAAAAATAACCGCAACAAGGAGTGTGGTCCAACACTGGACCCAGCTGCCCAAAAAGGTTGTGGAATCCTTGTCACTGGAAATATTCAAAATTCCTGTGCACATGGCCCAGAGCTGTTCTGACTGTGTGGTTAGCCCTGCTGAGCTAGAAGCTTATGATGCCCTCCAAAAGACCCTTCCAAGAAAGTCTCTAAATAGTATTTAAAAAAAACTTCACTGTAGTTGCATGTCATACTAAGTAGAGATGAAATGGTTGTATTATAGAAAAGCAAGGTCGAAAGATGCTACGAATGTGTAGAACTGTATAATCACAGACTCTCTGTCATTTCAGCATGAAAAATTAATTGAATTTACTTTGAAAACTGGGTCAGAGACAAATTGCCTTATGCTATTTGTCCATAGTTTATACTCCATAGTTTGGCCCAGTTTATTTTTAACACATCAAAATCAGAAGCTCAGTTTACCTAAAAATAGTTTGGGGAACAATATTTTTGTGAAAACACCACAATAAATAAAACCTGATGTTGTCAAACATCAAGGTTTGTTCTCAAAGAGATTCTCTAATATGTACTTACACGTAACACTTACTGAAATGATAAAATATTGATTGAGCCTATGACTTTGGCAGTATTCAGCTTCAAATGCTTTGGTTCAAAGTTGTGAAGGCAAATTGGCAGACCTAAAAAGCATGAAGTGCTTGATGAACCATTAAGAAGAGATAGCAAATAGGCTAACAACTTGATACTTAACATTTTGTATTTGCTGTAATGTCTTTACAATTTGCTAAAACTATGCAAGTGCTATGAACAGTAGCACTGTTCCTTCACACTACATTTACATACACCTACATTCATCATAAGTATAAAAAGGAAAAAATATAGTACATGTAATATTCAATTTTGAGTGTACGAACGCCACCCTACCGAGGAATGTGGAAACGTAATTCTACTCTGGAAATAAACAGCATTCAAAACACTGCCTTTCATGGATATACTCACATTTATAGTGTATTTAAATCAGATCTTACTAATTTAAGACTGTTTTAGCACTGTTTACTCTGAAGAGCTGCAATTAAAATAACAACAATAATGAAAAACCATTACCATTATTATTTAATCACTTAAAGATCTGGATAACCAAGATCTTAATAAATTTAATATGTATGAGCAATAGTATCAATGGCCTTAAATTTAATTCAATTTTTGCCTCAATTTTGGCTCACTAAAGTAACACTAGAGAAAATCATGATAAATATACAGAGTACATATATATATTTATCATGTACATATATATTACATATATATGGCCTAAAGGCAGTTAAGATACTTGTCGTATAAACTTGCTTTAATGTAGCATTATGTAAAGTAACAAACATGAACATAATCACATAAGTAACTTTTGCCACAGATATTTTTTTTTAATAACCTTTTTTATGACTAAGCAAAATTCTGCGTTAGTCTGTTGTACCATGCTTGCTTCCAGGAAAAAACACTGACTATTGTAGCAACAGAACCTGGTCCTGCTGGTTTATGAAATAAAAACTAGCAGTGTCTTATAGTCCAATTTCCTTGTATTACCTGTGCCCTTCCCCCC
Source organism: Nettapus auritus (assembly GCA_011076525.1). Lineage (NCBI taxonomy): Eukaryota > Metazoa > Chordata > Aves > Anseriformes > Anatidae > Nettapus > Nettapus auritus. The sequence continues at coordinate 37,107,114 of CM021767.1, read as the reverse complement.
AAACCAGCATGCACTGACAATGCATTTCACTTAGGAATTCCAGAAACACAGCATTGCACAGCGTTGTCCCACTCCTGTCTGTATCTCTTTTAAGATCATTTCACTCAGAATCTTACTTTTTTCTGCCAAGCAGAACATCTACTGGGCCACACCTCCTATTCCTAACAAATGTTTTCTGCAACGTTCATTAGAACTCCAGATCTTCTTTCAGCATTTTAGAGTTCCTTTTCTTTTGTAACCACCATGTTTCATGCTAAAGAGAACATCTCATTAATTATTTATTCCTTGATTTAATGCAGTGCTGAATAAAGAGTAGCCAAATGGCTTCAGCTTACACTTTACACTACAGAAAACCCTGGAAAAGGGTTCGAGTCAGCCACTATGATTCTCCAGTGTGAATCCTCTACAGCAGCTGCATTAAATGTTTTATCTAGCCCTTTTGAATCTAATTTTTCCAGGTCTTACATTTCTGGAGATCAAGAAGAAAAGAGGTCAAATGGATTACTCTTACTCAGCATTTGTCTTTTCTTAAATTAATGTCCTCTCTTAGTAATCCAGGAATGCATGACAAAACAACTCCTTCAAAGGGAATCACAGAAATCCTCAAGAAAGTTTTCATTGTGTATATTTTTGATAAATTATTTTCAAAAATGCTAGGTCAACCTCAGAGTGAAATGTATGTTAAAGATTTTCTTCAAATATTAACAGCAATTAGGTTGGAGCTTCTTGGGAAGTAGACACTATTTCATAGTATGAGCACATGACATGCAGGAACCTAAGACTAGAATTATATCACAGACCATCTTTTACAGCTCCAAGATGTATAATTAGATTCAAGCTTTAAAATACTTTATATTTTTAATATTTAAAACATGTTTATAAATTATAAAGAACAACATTTTGGAGGAATAAAAGAGCCCTCCCTTGACAACATCTAAGCACTCAAGCAAAACCCATAGTCAGCCTTCTGAGGGGAACTGGGAAAGGCAGAAATAAATGCACCATACAGAAAGATTCCTAAAAAGTAGGGGAAAACAAACAAACAAACAAACAAAACTTTTTATTTTTTTTTTTTTTTTTTTTTTTTTTTTTTTTTTCCATTCTGTATGATCAATACACTTTTCACTGTAATGAATTAAGTCATATAAATGCCTCGTGTCATGAGTCTCAAGAACAGTTTTGGTCTTAGGACAAAAAGATTAGGTTCCTTTGCCTTCCCACCCCCAGCATCAATTAATTCTATAACCTGTAAATTTGTATTGACTCATCTTTAGCTGTAGGGACCAAAGACTGCCAGTCTTAACCTAAAGAGGGTGGAAACTTTAAATGACATGCATTGGAATTTGTGGATTATCTCTTTGGTAAGTAAAAGTTTACACACCTAATTATTAATGAGATTGTTGCTAATCTACTTAATGAAAAAACTAAATAGTCTTTCCAAGACTTTTAGCCTTCTGAAGATAAGAAACTGAAACAGAGACAATACGATAATAAAAAACCTAACGCTTGTTTCAAGCAGATCATCTATTACAGTAAACACATCAGTCAGAATTTGGGTGATTGTTATTCCCATTCCAGTGTGTTTTCCAAATGGCAGAATACATTTCATCCAAGTTGGTATTTACAGAAGAAATACCACACGCTGTAGAGAAAAGGTTGCAGAAAGAGGAAGCTTTTCAGTCAGCTGTTTTCTTGTGAGAAGCTTACTACTCTTGTCCCACTGCAAAAAATGTCAAAACTCATAGTAGACTTCAGCCATTATTCCTTACACTTGCAGTCATTTGCAAGTAAAAAAGCTAACAGCAAATATTTGTAATCATGTCTCTGAAAATAGACAGAAGGTGTAGTGATTTGATGTTCATAATGGCAGGTTTGAAAGAAAGAGCACTCTCAAAACTGTCTAAGTCAGTTCACCTGCTTACAGCAGCAACTTAACACAAAAAATATTGTACATATGTATGAAAATTGTAGAAAAAAATCACCTAAAAATAATCAGAAATTTCCCTTGCATGGCTGAAAACAAACATTGTTAGTTCAGTTAGCAAGAATTCAATACAAGAATTAATGTATGGTTAAGTTAGCCAAAGAATATCCACAAGATTCCCATATTACTCTAAAAATATTCATATTGCAACACTGGATGATCCTAACATTCCAGAATTGAACATTTATGTAGTATTTAATAATGAATTTCATGTCATTTTTATCCTTTTCACAGATAAGAAGAGATAACTATCCCAACCAAAATCTAAAAAATTCCTCAAGATTTTCAGAGAAGACAGGATTTCAATAACATGTTTGGGAAATGGTTTCTGGTGAAAGTATTTGCCACAGAGTCAAAAATACTAACAAAATATGAGAGATTTAAAAGGGTAGATTCTCAAGGAACATAAAAGATAACCTGTTGAAAGTGAAGAGAATTGAGCTGAATTAAAATTTTGCTTCAAAACATATGCAATATCCCTATGACTGCAAGAAAATGTCTGTAGCATAAATAGCAATCTTTCCCCGTTGTACTAACATAATTCTAACTGCATCTCTTCTTAAAATCATCTTATATTTTATTTATTTCTCAATTGAACTTCTTCTGATATATTAGCATATTTATGCTGTTGCATCAATAAATCCATATTCACAGTGATGAAAACATTTGAAAAAAGTGATATGTTTTTCATACATCTGAGTTCTACTACAGATGCTCACCAACTTGAACTAACATTTTGTGAATTGGAAGGATGTAGATAAATCAGTCATCCTATGTTTGTTCAGTTATATGGTTCAAACGTCCTCTTTGTCCTAGTCAAAGATATCTGGACTCATAACTGTACAATAACTACACTGAGTGCAATTCTGAGTTCATTGCAAAGACTGTAACTGAAGTCAGATCCATAACAATTGTAAAAACATGAAACAGAATGACAAATAATAGTAAGTAAAATAAGTAAGTATGGATATACAAAATTTCAATTGAGGATAACACTTTATTTTTCAAAACTTTGTAGAACTTTACATTTGAGATTTATTTCATTTTTGACACTATTCAAACTAGGAAAGTGCATTAATGATATACTAATTCCAGAGAGTAACATTTCTAGACAGGAACATGGTTTTCTCTGTGCAGTTTCGAGCAGAAAGTCTGTCAAGAAGACAGAATAATATCAAATAAATCTGCAAGTCAATACCTACAAATGAAAGGGATACTTTTGAAGACAAAAGTTCTGCCCACAGTGCATGACTCAGTCTGTAAGAGATGACTGCTTACTCCTTGCTGTGGATGTTCCTGTGCCTTCATCAGCTTCAGTGATAAGAAAATTACATTTCTGTATCTATTTTTCCTCCAACTTCCTGTTCATAATGCCAGAAAGAGCTTCATACCTGCAGTGTTTTGGTGACACAGTAGTAAGAAGTTTAATGTTGTAGACTGTGGTACAGGAGGAATTTCAAAACTGTTCCTTTTTAGATACCCAAGCAAAATTAAAATGAACCTCAAGACTGCACACATTTATGTGCAGACATACCGACTCATACACTCAGTACGGACACTAACATGAACAATTTCACACAGTGGGCTCATAAGCACAGAAAAACATTTCCTGAAAGGGGGGGGGGAAAAAGAAGAAAAAAAAAAAAAAAAAAAAAAGAAAAATCAGTTTGCACTTCAGAAGAGCCTAAGTTAAAAGAGAAATCATTAACTATCGTCAATATAAATCTTAAAGAGAAACAATGTTCTGAAGCTCTGACAATTCTTTTTTCCTTCCTAGTGAATTTGAGTTCTGAGTTCCCTAAAGTCTTCTCAGCAGGCCTACAACATCATCTTCACCTAGCACACTTCAATTACATAGAGCTCATCACATTGTTGTGAAAAGATATGCAGCATATTAAGTAGAGGAAGAAAATGACTTCTCAACTTGCTGTCTGCTCAGTTGGAAAACACTCGTTAGGTTTAAACTCTACACCAGGACAGATTTGGCAGATATAGCACAGGAGTCAGTTCAGTCTCATAAAATGGTTTGGTACAGAGTGCTGACTTAATAGCATCTAAAAGTGGAAAGTACAGTGCCAGCAGGGATGGAAAAGTAAACAGGTGTTGTCACTGCAGGAGAGAGTGATATGCAATGTTATTGGTATTCTTACTGCCTCCATTCCAGATAGTAAAAGTTGATTTATGAAATCTTGTGGTAAGAAAGAAAATCAGCAAGTCAGGAAGTAGCAAGACCTGCTACTCCCAGTTAAGTCTGATCACTAAGATATATCCACTGTGTCACTGTTAGTAAAGTCATACAAGGGTCAAGGTCAGACAAGTGGAAGTGCTGTGGTATTAACTGCTGGATGTATTAGGCTTATATGTCACTATATTTTGGTAGTGGTGGAGTGCAGGTGTGACCTCTGTGAGCAGAGCTCAGCAGCTTCCCTATGTCAGATCAGAGCCAGCTCCAAAAGGGACCCGCCACTTGACAGAGCTGAGTCAGTGAGCAATTCTGGCTGGGCCTCTGGGAGAGAAGATTTAAGAAAGGTGAAACCAACCAAACAAAAAAATACTGTTGTGCAACAGCAGCTGGGAAAAAGGAGTGAGAAAATGTGAGAGAACCAGCCCTGCAGACCCCAAGGTCTGGAGGCGCTCTAGGCGCTGGAGCAGCAGCTCCCCTGCTGCCTGTGGAGAGGCCCCTGGTGGAGCAGGCTGTCCCCCTGCAGCCCATGGGTCCCACATGGAGCAGATCTCCACACTGCAGCCCGTGGAGGAGCCCCTGGTGGAGCCGGTGGATGTGGCCTGGAGGAGGCTGTGGCCCTGGAGAGCTCTTGCAGGAGCAAGGGGCCTGGGGAGAGCTGCTGCCCGTGAAGGACCTGTGCTGGAGCAGTTTACTCCTGACGGATGGACCTCCGTGGTACAGACACATGTTGGAGCAGTTCTTGAAGAGCTGCTGCCTGTGGGAAGCCCCCGCAGGCTCAGTTTGTGAAGGACGGCATCCTGTGGGAGGGACCCCATGTGGAGCTGGGGCAGAGAGTGACCATGAAGGAGCGGTGGAGATGAAGTGCCAGACACTGACTGCAGCTCTCATTCCTCATTCTCATTCTCATACTCCTGTACTGCTCAGGTTGAAGAGGTAGAGGAGTGGATGGGGAGAAGGTGTTTTTAGTTGGCTTTTCATACTGTTCTAGTCTTGTAGTGACAGACAATACATTTTGTTAATCTCCCTATACTGTCTATTTTGCCTGTGATGGTAATTGGTGAGCCATCTTCCTGTCCTCATCTTAACCTGTGAGCCTTTTTTTACCACATTTTCTCCCTGTTCCTTTGGAGGTTGTGGTGGAGTGTACTTGCTCATTACTGTAAAACCACCACACTGGAATGGAGCTTGGAAACTGAAATTTCTGTGCACAAGGCCAGTCATTCTATATTATAACATTGGAAAGCTTGATTTTGGACCTATTTTTGCATGGTCTGTGTTTATAATATTACCTACAGTTTTTTTTTTTTTTGCCAAACAGTGATTGATTTTACATCTTAAATTCTAAATGAAATGTGTTTACTTGTTATGAAGTTGTAAATTAATGAGTTGGGCAAGAACAGAAGATAAAATAATTGTCTCAGCTAACTACATTCCAGCATGATATAACAGGGTTGATTTCAAAGATGTACCTACTTTCTTCAGCGGATTAGATTAATAGCTTGCCTATGATATTTTCCAGCTAAATTATTGCTTCCCAAAACACATCATAAATGCAACCAAGAACTGACTATTGTCCCAGAACTATTGGAGGTCAGGGACTATCAGCACTTTCAGTGGCAAAAAAATACAATGCTAGTTTGAATCTTTATGCACTGTTTCACATTTATCTATACACAGAGTAATTGATTATTATTTTTGTTTTGCATGAGACTCAGAACTTCTCTCAAGTAGACCAGCATAAATTATTCTGATTCAAACACTTTCCTGAGATAGACAATGCTTTGCTTTCTTTTTAAGGACGCCTCATTTTCTGTATCAGGCAGTAGCTACTATATCCATTTAGAAACTTTGCCTAGGGAAAACAATTAAAACAAACTTAATGACTTTTTTATTAGTTAAAAGGTTTCCTTATTAAAGTTCTGAGGCCTTTAGGTAAAATTCCAACAATACGAAGTTGCATTAAGGTCAAAACTACACTGCTAGAAAGTTCTTTAAGGTGAATGAATACCCATCAATAGAAAGAGGAGAGAAAAAAGAACAGGAAGAAAAAAGTGAGAAGCCAATATTCAAGACATACAAAGACAAAGGCATCCTGGCCTTGAATGAAGTAATTCTGCAATACATTTTATCAATGTAGAAATAAAAATACATAGTGTAATTGGAGGTAGCACTGTCCACTGATTTCCTCCTTCCCTATTTAGATTAATACTACTCCTCATTTTTTCCTCTGAGTTATATCCAAAATATCATCATATATCTTTAAGAAGCTGTTTCAGTTTTCCCCAGAAAGGGACATGAAAGTTTTTGCACATAATTTATGTGCTTTTGCAGCACTTTAGACACTTCAGTGCAAAAGGTTATGCATAATTGTGTTATATTGCTATCATTATTACACAGCATGCCCAAAGCTAGCCCTAGCACTTATTAGGTACCCACAGGCATCCTACGCAAATAGGTACTGAATCCTCAAGTCAACTTTTTTATTATTATTATTCAGCTTAGATAGCAGAGATATGCTATGAAATTGTAGACAAGCTGAGCTGTAAGTGTGCTGGAGGACAAGATGGGAATCAAAAGGATTTTGGATGATTGGAAAAATCGCATTAAAAATTTCGGATGCAGTTCACTAAGAACAAGTATACCATTCAACAAATATTTACCCCATAAGTTCAAAGGAAGGAAAAGCACCTGATCAGCATTCCTTCAAAAGGGACCTAGGGCATAATTTAGCTGAGAAGCTGAACAGATGTCAACAGCAATACGATGTCAACAACTTCAACAACAAATCTAGTCTATAGTAATCACCTGTTTTTGTCTACAACACTCAACAGACTTCTTTTACTCCACTCAATACTGGTAAAGCCCCACCTGGAGTATGAGGCTGACAGTTAAACACCGTATGCACTGAAGATGCAGAAAAGAGTGCAGAGAAAAAAACATCATCTGAGGTCTCAAAATTATCTATAAGACACAGTTGAAAGACATGAATCTGTTTGGTCTACAGAAAAGAAAACAGAGCAAATATAAGACTTAGAAAGAAGAAAATAAGCATTCTGCAAGGTTTCTCTGAATATCATTTAAAGAAATAGTAGATTTAAATTACAGCAAGAAATACTCAGAATAAGTATTACAAAACACCTTCTAGCCTTCTTGGTTAGGAGATCCAAGGCCTGAGCAATTGTCTGGTTGTGGAAACTGTACCACTTTATCATTTTTTGGTTGTATAATCATTCAAGAATTATGACGGATTGGAGAGGATCAATGTGGCAATAATCTGGTACTCCTCCAGCCTTTTTTAGTTGTCCAGTGAATACACGTGCACATAGATGACTACATATCGCTCATTCATATTTTCATGAGACCTGTTTTTTTTGTTTGTTTGTTGTTTTTGTTTTTGAAGAACAAACCAGAAAAAAACATCAACACAATGATAACAGTGAAAAAAAGTCTGCATTCCTGACTTTATCTGATTAGTACACTGTATAACTTTTTACAGTCATGACATAAGATCATCACTTCATAATTGTTTTTCAAAATAAAGGTATGAAATTCTAATTGTGTTTCATTGTTAATATGTATGCCACAGTACCTTTAACAACTGCAATACTAACATAAAACAAATTATGCTCAGATATGATGTACTTGTCTAACTTTTTGCTAGTTTCACTGAGTGATGTTATGTCATCATCATTTAAGTATGCACCCTATTGATTTCAATCAGAAGTTCTGCTTAGAGTCTGATGACACAATATGGTCTACTGATATTAAAGAGCCTATGAATACATTTTAAGCAGGAAGATAAGCATAGAAAATGAACAAAAACTTACGTTTTGTCATGCTGCTTTATTTCAAAGTGGCTAAAATAGAAGAATTGTACCAAATGTTTTAAATGGTGATAAAAAAAATGTAATGCTATATAAATAGTGTAGAATATAAACAGACCACTTCAGTCTCACAAATATTAATTTTACAGGATCCTATACACCCACTAATATCCTTGGAAGACACTAATTATCATATTATCATGTTGATATCAAGACTTAAACTGTGCAAAAGCTTATTTTTTTCAGGATATACACTGTTGTGTACACATGATATATCATCCATAATATATGATCTTCACAGGTTTGCAAAATTCTTTTTCTTTCCTTTTTTTTTTTTTTTTTTTTTTTTTTTTTTTTTTGATCCTATAGTCATAGAAGAATCTATGACTGTTTTGGTTTTGACACAAAATTACACATAATTTGTCTCATCACAATATCTACTGAAGTTTTATTAACTTCGGATTAGTAGCTGGATTCTGCTTGACTGAAGAGTAGAGCCACATCTGTGTGGCAAAATCTCTAATTTCAAAATGCAACTCTGTTCAGTGGTTGTCAGCTGATGGTATCTGCACCATCTACATCAAGAAAGCAATAAAAGAAGATCGATCAGGTATTTGTGCTTGGGGATCAAAGATGGTATGTACCATCATCATCCAGAGCTATCACCTGTTTGGAGGACGTTGACAGTCCTGTATGGCCTGTATGCTTGCCTTTCATTTTTGTGGATATCAGGAGCAGAGAAGAAACTTGTGGGCACCTAGATCATATGGTGCTTTGTACTTGGGACTGGTTGTTCAAAAGCACACTTACGCACAGCAATATCCAAGACATACATATCGCTACCAAACTGTGAATAAAATTTCAAAGGAAGATAACAAAAATCTTAATAGGTCAGTCTCTCACTACACCTAGATATCTTTGCAGTTCACAGGGCCAGACTTCTGTTGTTTTATATCTTACACTTTTAATTTACACCTGTGAAGAACAGTGAAAATCTGCTTCAGACCCACAATTGTAAGGAATTCCATTTATCTTGTACCAAATTGTCAGTAAGAGGTGATACAGCCAGAAACTACAAGAATCTAAACAGGGAATGTGATTTCAAAAAATAAAATAGTCCAAAAAAAAAAGGGAAAAGGCAAAACACCTGTCAAAATACACAAGCAAATATTTCAAATCTGACAGATTCAGATTAGAGTTAAAACATAGAATCATAGAATGTCCTGAGTTGGAAAGGACCCACAAAGATCATTGAGTCCAACTCCTGGCTCTGTACAGGACCACCCAAAAATCAGACCCTGTGTCTGAGAGCATTGTCCAAACGCTTCTGGAACTCCAGCAGGCTTGGTGCTGTGACCACTGCTCTGGGGAGCCTGTCCCAGTGCCCAACCACCCTCTGGGTGCAGAACCTTTCCCTAACCCCCAGCCTGACCCTCCCCTGTCGCAGCTCCATGCCATTCCCTCGGGTCCTGTCGCTGTCCCCAGAGAGCAGAGCTCAGCGCCTGCCCCTCTGCTCCCCTCCTGAGGGATCTGCAGGCCGCCATGAGGCCTCCCCTCAGCCTGCTCTGGGCTGGGCTGAACAAACCAAGGGGCCTCAGCTACTCCGCATACATCTTGCCCTCCAGACCCTTCACCATTTTTGTAGCCCTCCCTTGGACACTCTATTCTAGTTTTATGTCCTTCTTATGTTATGGTGCCCAAAACTGCACACAGTAGTGCTACAGATGAGGCTGCACCAGCACAGAGGAGAGCAGAGCAGTCCCTTCCATCAGCCAGCTGGCAATGCCCTGCCTGATGCACCCCAGGATATGGTTGGTCCTCCCAGATGCCAGGGCAGTTTTTAATAATGAGGGAATACTAAGCCATTCCCTCTGAAATCTCTGAAAGTCTAAAAGCTTAAGTGAGTATAAATGCCAATCATCCTGTTTCAATAGAATTCAGCATTCAGTTGGTCTCCATGTGGATGACAACATATCCCACACAACCACACACATCCTTTATGGAGCAGGGTCCACATTCTCCTAAACTGACCTATAAAGAAGTGTTATTCAAGCTAAAATATGCAAGAACAATAAAGTGCATGTAACTTTGGACAGAGAAATCCTTTACACTGGGAAATTGCCCCTGGAAGAACCGCTTGAAATTATTTCAACAATAAATTACCAACTTTGATCAATTACTGCTCTGAAGAATAGAAGGTAGACATTATTTTAAAGTTGAGTTGAAGTGTTTTTATTTATTGGCAAACACTGCCTTTCTGATGGCTATTACTGTGATTTTTCATTTCTCTGGCTCCTTTTGTTCCTATTAACTAAGCATTACTCAGCACAGACAAGCATTGTTTTTAAGAGCTGATTTACCCCTGCAAATCTAGAGGCTTTTGTTCTACCAGTCTTCAAGGACAGCCAGGGCTAATTGAGCAAAGGTAGAGCAACAAAATGAGTAGTTGTGTCAACAGGGAAGGTAGTCCAGAAAAGTACAACCTGACTGGTAATTGCATACAAGTACATGTCAACGTTTATCCTTAGGGCTGTGAGGTACTAGTCACAGCCTTTGTTTTCTCAAACTCACTCCTGATACCTTTGTGCTCTGCAGTGCTGGAAAGAGATAGCACCCTGAGGTTATCCAAATGAGAAACTAGGTATCTTACATTACGTTTTAAACATAGTTTCTGAAGCATACAAACATATTGTCTTTTAGTGTATTTCTGTACAGAGCTATCTTTAACAAGACTTTGTATGATTACGTGGTTTGATAGAAATCCACCCTATTTCTGCAACCTATCTTCAGCTCCTAAACCTTTGGAGACATTATACATCATATAGCAAGAATATAAGAAAATATTATTTATTAATGTGGTATTTAAATATCTATAGGCATTAAACCATATAATGAGTGTTATCAGTGACATATTAAAGATAAAATAGGCACTTTTTTTTTTTTTTTTTTTTTAATTTCTATTACTTTAGTCAGTAAAGCTGTGAATCTCCCAAACTGCTAAAATGTGTAAGGCAGAACTGAATTAAGTAAACTGCCAGGATTAATGGGGAAGATACTTCTCAAGCTGTATTTTGGCTGACCTTCATGATTTAATTGGCAGTGCTGTAGAATATCTAGTGTCAGATAAAGAACTGGTTGAAAGTTGACTGCAAGCGTTGGGTGAAAATGCAAATGAATGTAATTAAAATGGGACACAAACACTTGCATTCATATTTACTCACATGTAGGACCAAACCTCTGTCATCTGGACCACACAACTGTGTTCTCAGACATGGATTTTGGTACCTTCAGTTAGGCATCAAGAAATAAAAAGCCTTTTTTTTTGTTTGTTTTTTTTTTGTTTGTTTGTTTTTTGTTTTCCTGGGGTTTTTACATTTTTCTTCCAACATGTATTTTCTCTCAAGTTATCAGATCCTTAACTAACAAAGTTGCAAAAAATTAACTTACTGAGTTGACCTTGAGGATGTGGGTATCAATGTGCTCCCTACCACATGCTGGTACTTCTAGCTATAGTGCCATTAGCATCTTAGAAAACCTCGTCTGACTTTTCACAGAAAATATGACTGCTATAATTGAATTTAATCCAGAGGTACATAAAGGTTCCATGACTTGAGATCAGAAAGAGTGCAAATGAACCAAACCCCTCCAGACATAATATAAACTAGATAAAGAGGTCGGTCAGCATTACGCATATCTAAAATTTTCTTTTGTCCTTTGTGCCTCTCATTTATGATAATAGCCATCCCAAGAATCATGGAAAAATCTCAAGTAAGAAATGTTGTATTAAGTATCTGTAGGTTTTGCAACAATAAATAAATGATCAAATTTTACGAAGTAAATTAGACACATCAAGGCACTAAACAATTCTAAGAATAATCTCTTTGCTGTTCTCTGCTAAGTCAAAAAAACAAAACAACAACAACAACAACAACAACAACAACAACAACCAGAAAACTCTGTTTAAGTTCTTGAATCACCCTGAGGTTATTCCAAGGCCACAAGTATCTGAAGGGAAAATTTCCTCATCCCTTGAAGAGCTACCTGAAAAACACTGTTCTGAAAATGACTTTATGTCAAGGATATATTCAGGAAGATTTCTATAGTTGTCTGTAAGTTAACAGACTGGAAGAATTAGTCTTTTGCTTCTCAGAATCCATTACATATGGAGAGCTTCAGATGATCTATCACTTCACACAGTGAGAGACAACTCCAAATTAAAATTTCCTTTTACATAGCTAGAAAAAGATAGATTCTAAGACTGCCTCCCTGTTTTGTTGTTGTTGTTTTTTTTTGTTTTCTGTTTGTTCTGTTTGTTGTTGTTGGTTTTTTTTTTGTTTTTTGTCTCTGTAAATTTTGGCTGTTTTTTTCTTGCTTCCTTGTACAGGCTTCATCCTGGTTACCTGTGAGAGGGAGAAGGGGAGACTGCCCACATCTAACAATCTCTCACCATCATTCACTAGACTGACAACTGAAGATGAACACTTCATCATGACATATCCAATTGATGTGCTAATTTATCTGTGCTTCACTTACTCTTGAAATCACAGGGTGAAACAATCTATCACAAATTGAATCCTGTGTATACTACAATTAGGCAATGGTGACGCATCTTTATGCAAATAAGGCTTCCAAGCCACTTGCTACTTCTGAAGAAGCAGCAGCTCATGATTCTACATTTCACGGATTCCCAAGTGTTCACATATGATGCTGGTTTTATTAGTGAAAAATAGTGAGGACAGAGACTAATTTTGGCATAGATTACTGGTCTATACATTGATTATTTTAGTGTTTAAAATACAGAGATTTTAACGCACAAAACCATATTTTAATTATCCCTGTATGCTTGTGAGATAGCAAGAGACCTACAAGTCACTGCAGTAATGATAAGTCACTCATCATGTATTCTTCTAACCTGACTTCCACTGGAAATTCAACACTGACAAGGAAAAACACAGCCACCACTCATTTTTGTGGGGCACAACTATGTATCTAAAATATGTAGCCTGTACTATTGGGAAGAGACTTACATTGTCTGTAGTCTGTCATAGTGATGGCTGCAGAGAGTAAACCTGGGAAAAAGAAATCCTATTAAAAATCTTTGCTTTTAGCTGGTTCTCAGGGTGGCTTGATTTAGAATGAATTCCACTTTGGACAAAAACGAAGTATGTCATAATGGATTTTATAAAGGAAATTTGAAAAGGAACTGAATTTATTTTCTCCTACAGGAATCATAAGTGGTCTTATGCAAAAGTTCGAAATGCTAGAGTCTATGATCATGAAACTTGGCTCTGGTTTGATTAGCTACTGGTCTACTTAACATTTTCTAAAAAAGGCAGAAAGCTCTTCCAAGTGCTATTTTCTAATACATAAAACACAAACAACCATCCCTTCCCCAGTTTTCTCACCAAAAAAGGCCTTCAAAATAATGTTCTTTTAAGGTAACCGAGCAGTCGGTTCACATGACATGTGAAAAGAGGCTGAGGAAACTGGATTTTTGAATCTGAAGAAGATGAAGGGACTGTCTTCATCTACTTAACAGCATGTTTCAGAGAGGACAGAGCCAGTCCCTTCTCACTAGTACACACTAAAATATATATCTTCCATTTTCTTGACATTTAAAGGATACTGCAAGAGGTTTAATTTTATCTCTTACCTTATAGTAGAAGGCCCAGGCAAAAACTTTAGAGAAAAATAGAAAACTTTTTCTATTACTTTTTTTTATATTCAAGCAAATTCATATGTTCATGAATATATTTGATGCCTAATTAATACCTATTGCTTTTGCTAGATTTATAGGTGACTGAAAGGAATTTTGTTAAGAAGTATCACTCAGAGAAAAACACACTGAGTTATGCCTTGTATGTCTTATATGATCTACCCTGATAGACATGTAAGCAGTTCTGAGCCCTACCAACTGATGCATTAAAATGGATTTGCAAATCATTTTCAACAAACTTACAGCAGAATTCCTACCATTTTATTAAGTTAGAATCTTATTACAATCTAGCTGCTTCATGGGTATGTATTTTTACAACTGAACACTGAATTGACAGGCTATCCTGCCTTTATCGTTCTTTCTAACCAACAAATAAGGTCACTAATAGCTTTCAGAATATTAAGAAAATTTCTATATAAGAACATACAAGGCAATTAACTTAGATCAATGTTCCTAGGTTTAGTATTTCATCCATAAACTCCTGCAAAGCTTTTCAATACGGTCAATGGTACATAAATTAAGGGAGTACCCGCTAGCATAAAGTTGTAGCATAAAAATAGGAAAAACAAATGGGACTACTAAACAGTGTTCTTAGCAATCCTCATTATGTTAGCAAAGAGCTAGCTTAGTGTTCCCCCACTATACCTAATTCCCACCTGTGGAGAGCAGCTTTTCAGGACTACATCCTTATGATAGAATTGCACTCAAGTTTTTACCTTGGGCTTCTACAGCAGCGCTTCATGCCTACACTTGCATGGTCAAGACCAGGATGACCTGTGATGGTCTCACATTTTCAATACAATTCAAGACAATTCTGTCTCATCACCGTACAACTCTATCCAATATGCCCTATCAGTCTAGTGCAAGCTGTTTCAGTCCTCTGTGGTCCTTTTTGCAACAACTCAAAACTTGCCTTGATTGCATCATTTTTTGTCTGCCTTCTTAAATTCACCTTGTAGTCACTTCTGTTGCAGTCTTTTCTCTCTCTTGCAAAACATTTAATGGCTCTCAGAAATAGCTGCTGTATTTCACCTAGCTCTATTGCCTTTAGTATTGGTAATGTCAGCCTTTGTTCATTTCCACTGTGTAATTACCCCTACTATAGTAAATGTCGTCTCAATATAAACATTTTAAAACATTCTGCATGAACTACTACATAAAAATATACATTTTTACCAAGCAGATCAAATTCAAAATGCATGGTAATTGGACCAAAGTATGAGTGCACACTGCAAACATAATGTCTTGCATCATATCTTGTGACGACCCCTCAGCTCATAGGGAAACTCACAGGCTGTGAAATTTTTGTACTTTTCTCTCAGCACTTGAGTTGAATTGATACACATGTAACATGCTTCAAGCAGTTCTTCAGCTGAGGGGAAAAGTACTGCAATGGCTAAAGAAATTAAACAGATAAATAGATCTTGGAAGAAAAAATGAAAATATGGAAAAAGATTGTTATCTGTTTTATTGCAGAACATATTTTCAGTTAGGAATAACAGCAAAAAAAGGACAAAGAACTAGGAAAAAAACAGGTTTAATCGGTGCAGTCAATGACTCTGTTTAAATTATTTACAAAATTCAAGCTGTCTGAATGTTTCTAATGAAATCAATTAGAATGATAAAAAGCCCTGTAAAAAATACTAAGTTTCTTCAAGAATCTACTTAAAAAGAAATGTAAACCTAATGAACTTTTTTCCTTGTGAAATCATAACGTATTCAAAGAGGAAGCAAAGCTTGCAGCAGTTTTGTGCAGCAATACATAATTCGCTTCACGTATAAACAAGAGATTAAAACCCCCATCTCCGTGCAGAGCACAGTTAACAATGGAGCTAATACACAATTTTTTTGTGCTTCTGTGGCTATCAACTCTCCTGGCTCTTTCCTTAAAAGAGCTACGCAAGAACTCGTAAGTTCATTGGAAGAGGGGAGCAACTCTTGTGGAGTTCTCCAAATTTGTCTGAGAGATGGCCATGGCGAGTCCAAATAAATCCCATACTAATTTGGTCTGAAAGCAATTTCTTCAGTTGCCAGTGCAAATATGGATTGATTTTTTTTTTTTTTTTAAATTTTTAGTGTTTTGTTGTTGTTGTTGTTGTTGTTTTCCTTTTTTTTTTTTTTTTTTTTTTCCCCCCCTCAGGTAAAGGCCTGGCCCACACAGGTGCACAGGGATGTGTTCTATAATACGCAATTTAGAGCAATCCTTTTATAACTGATTCTTCTCTTAATTATCAATACTCCACAATCATCTTGTCACTGCATAATTTAAAGGAAACCTCAGAGGATACTTTAAGCAATGCAGGAGGGAAAGGACTTCCAAAAGCTGAGGGGTGTTACACCCACTGCTATATCAGCGTGTCAGAGGCAATTGAGGTATCTCAATTCTGAACTACCTGTGAATATTTCAGTATTCAGTTCTGTTTCCAACTAAATAAGGAAAGTCACTGCAAAAAATGAAGAACATCTAGGAAGCATAATCTTAAGGAAAAAATCCAACAAACATTTGATGTACAATTTTCAATATGCTTTTAAAGTCAGTAAAAATTAGCCTCATCATTTTATATCTGTAGAAATTGAAATGGACAACTTAGCCTGTATATTGTCTGTCTCTTTACACTCTTAAATCTGCTAGATCATCCTTTTGCTAGCCAAGCCTGTGCTGAAAAACCTGTCAATGTCTCATGATTCAGTGAATCCAGGTCTACCTAGTCCTGGTCCCTTCTCTGACAGCTACCAATCTGTCCTAAGTCTACCCAAGCCTAACGGCTTCTGTTAAGATTTCCTTGATTGTGCTTCTGCCTTCCCCTTGCCACTGAATGGATTCTACCTCTTCCTTCTCTTATCTGCTCTTAGTTGTGGCTATGCTGGTGCTGAAACCAGAATAACAAACTCATTGGGATGCAACTGATTATGCCCAAAGTCATTCTGGTACCTCTGCACTGTGGCAGAGGAACAGTGCAGAAGCCCTGACACTAGTCCTGGACAAAGTTAGCACTGATCCGTGTAGCTCATTGCTTGGACTGTATTAAGAGAAATGCCCACTTGTAGAAATCACTTTCCCAGATCACATCATCTTATTTTGTGGGCAGATTTACGCAGAGGCAGTAACTGTGCAGTAAGCTGTGCAAAACAGGTAGTAGGACTTCCAGTAACAATATCTGCTACATATGAAGACAGTGATTTCTCTCCAGTTGGTTCTCTGGGGAAACAAAATTCAATAGTGATATCTACAGACACCAGGATTCAACCTATGCATGCCAGATCAAAATAGCATTGTGAGAGTATGAGAATGTTAGTGGATTTCTAACACATTTCAGCTTGCAATATAATTTGCCTAAGACAGATGTAGCAATCTATCCAAAGACTGTAGCTTAATAAAAACCTATAGAGAAAGAGACGTCCTTTTGCTGCTTCCATGTTATAATATGCTATTTTACAAAGTACCTGACCTTGATACGCAAATGAAAAAAAAAAAAAAAAAAAAGTAATCTCAGCAGCTGAAGAAATCTATGTAATTTTGAAAAGCTAATTGTTTAATTAAGACAAAATCAAGTTTCCAGAATAGACATTTCCAGGATATGAAATGATAACTAATTAAAACTGTGGTCTGCTAACAGCTACTCCCACAAGTTCCTACGTGTAAGACTACAAACTGAGTTATGACTACAAACCTTCAGTTTTATTGACTTGCAAGCATATAATAGAAAACACCATGTATTGTGCATAACTCTGCATGATTGATATCATATAATCCACTACTATAATACTCCAAAAGATGAAAAGGCAGTAGCGACCATGTGTTCTTTTCAACCTACTGGTGAGCAGTGTTACGTATCTTTTCAAGGTATCTGGAAACCAAATAAAAATGAACATTGCCTAGGTGTCTGATGGGTGACTTCTCTGGCATTAATACTTCCTAGTCCATAGGGAAAAACAAGCCAGTTTATGCTTAGCTGCAGGGCTGAATGGGAAACATAAAGACTGACTGAGTGGAATAATAAGTGCCACATGCATGAGTAGATGGGACTACTGTTAAGAGTTTGTGACTCAGGGGAGAAAGACGGAACAGTGTAATGGATGATTTTGTGGCAACAGTGGGAGACCAGTCTGCTTTATTTGAAAGGCAAAAGAGGGCTCACTGAGCTATTCACACTGAGAAGAAACACAGATGGTTTATTGACATATTTATCAGTCACTCCAGTGATGGGGTAGCAACTTTTATGCAACAACAATGGGATTTATGTTTCTGAAAAGCATTTCAGTAAGGATTTAATTTTCACCAAATTCACCCACAAATGTATGCATACAAATCTAACTTCCTTCAGTTAGCGTGGCTGAAGGCAGATGAGAACCTCTAAATTATACTGTGCTAAATACTGAAATATTAATTAAAAATCCTTATTCCTTCCAGCACCACTGTAAGTCTCACTGGCATTACTGGGAACTTTGTGATAAAGAATAGAAGAAGTGTATTAAGCAGGTAGAAATTCATTAATCTATTTCTTTGCAACACACAAAGAAGAGAAAATGATAAGTGTCATCCCAGTTTGAATGAACCAGCAAAGAAATACTGTTTTTGTCACAGAAACAGATAAGATGGTGCTGGATAAACTGATCAAAAGGTTTGCTAGAGCTTTCTAGAACAGAAAGAGCAATCTTTCTAAATAGTCATCACCATCATTTGTACTTACATAGCACCTTGTCATCCTCAATGCTGCAAATTCTTTAATAAGAAGCTTGAGTGTACATTGTGAAAATGAAGGAAAATCAGCTTTTTATACGGGATCACCTCTGGGATAAGTCGTAGTTTAAGTGAAACTACTGATTATGCAAAGTGGTTTCTTTCTCATTCTTAGTCAAATTGGCAAACAACTCCATACTGCAATGTTGAAGAGAGCAGCACAACAGAAGACTGAAACAGGAGAAGAATACCAAGGAGCTCAGCTATACTGCAGCACCTTGCTGATCAGTTCATACTCAGTCTTTGCTCTGCCAGAAAACTCTAGTCCATCCTTTCATTAGTCCTGGGGATCCACAGACAAAATAAAATGTCTGTTGGAGAGGAAATCCAGTTATTTTACTTTGTGAGTTAGTAGACTGGTTTACAAGTTTTTGTTTGTTTGTTTGTTTGTTTTCTCTCTCTCTCTCTCTCTAATTTCCAGGTTCTTCAGAACCAATCACAATGTTTTCATATTTACTCTGTATTTGAATATTCTCTCCACAAGGAATTGGTCACAAATATCCAGAATTTGTCTTATACTGCACAGAAGTAATATGCCACCAGTTCCTTGTTTCTCAGCTGAAAGAATGTTTGAGGCAGCTGAAAAAATGAATTTTTCAAATTTAAACATTCTACAAATATTCCTCCATATTGCATTAACTTTCTGTGAACATTTCTGCCAGCAAAACACAATTTCTCAAATGCTGGTATAAAACAAATGTGAATAAGGTTCAATAAGGTTCAAGCTTCTCTGAAACTAGCTTGTCTTAAGTACTTTGATGAGATCTATGGAGTATTTCATTAAAAAAAAAATCAACTTTGACTATTTGTTATAGCTTCTGTTATTAAAGTGAGATTTCAACATACATACCAAGTGAAGAACATATTTCAGGATATGTTCAGAAACAATATGTATTCAGTAAGAACAAGGAAGGACATGTCAAACAGAAATAATGTATTCTCCGCTGCTGATCAAAGCAAGAGGATATGTATGACAGAACTGATTGTCTCTTAGAACAGCAAATACATGATGCAAGGAAAGTAGACTTCTCATTTTTGGATTTTATTCCATCTAAAATAACCAAAGAGTATTTAAGACCGACATCCTTTTCAGGTAAAGTACTAGTTCTGCTATACAGAATGTGGATCCACAGCAACGACAATTTAAATGCTGTTCCCTAGATCAGATGGGACAACTGACATAAGGAGAAGTTTCTTCCGTACATTCTGTCCTGTATTTTGGCTGTCTTTGATTCACTGAAAGTATCTTCATTTTATACAATAAATCTCTTTTGTATATGTGTTAATTTGAATCCTACCCAGTTAATTGTTCAGTTTTTAAAAGAAAAACTTATTATGTCTTTTATTGAGCATCTATATAGCTCTTGCTCTTTCAGGAAAGAAGTGCCAATAATCTACCAGAAATAATTCTTTCCATAGAGTAAACAACTGTCTCCATGTATAGGATCTATAGGATGCTTCAAGATAAAATAAATAAATAAGTTGCCAACATTTTCCCCCTTTTAAGAAAGTCATTGTGGTCTTTTGCAAGTGTGCAACAAAAGCACGTAAGTCTAATAGGCTTTCAAGAGATATTTGCCAGGAGACTAGGAAGATCCACAGATTAGAGATCTTTTATAGGACACCACATCAAACACAATTGAAATTGGAAGTTTTAATCGAGATGATGATGTGGCAGTTTTAGACTGATTTCTTGCTGACAGATAAGGTAATTGTATTGCCATCCGAGACATGAATTGAGTCTTCTCAGCATAACCAGCCCAGTCTGAAGTATGTAAAGTCTGAAACAACCACACCTAATAAAATGCATTCTGTTCACCTGAATATAGATGAGAAACGTCATTACCCAGTAGGGACTACACTGTCAAATTAACTTTAATCATAACACCGTTATTCCTTCATTTCTACAGAAACCATGACAAAACATAGCTGACAAACTAAATACAAAGCATTTTCACATGGTCTCGCACAGAAGTCTTAAGCTGAGGCAATATGTAGTACTGTGCTCCCTTTGCCTTTGCGTAGCCTGCCATATGGTGGAGTGTTTAGTAACACATGGTACCTTTGCTAAAAAAATTACATCCACTTAAAAACAGAAATAAAATGCTAAAAGGAAAAAAATATGACTTGGGACTGGAGGGGACTGCCAGATTCATAGAGTCTGCTTTCAGGGGCCATTATGTCATGCAGTGTTTTTCATGAGGTAATGATGTAACACTTTAAAAGTAGCTAGGGCTTTCCATCACTACTCTAATTCTTATTGGGAAGCTGTTCCCAATGCTCATCACTCTGTTATTGAGGTGAAAGGTACTCACGGTCATTGAATATTTAGTTTTTCTCATACTAAGAATGATGTAATTTCAGTATCTCATTTTATCCCTGGAATCATCATGCTCAGAAACATCCTTTGTATCACCTCTAGTATTATGGGACAGTACACATTTATGTTTTCTCAACAAATATTTAATTATTGTGATATTCTAACACTATCTCTGATCTTAAGGCTCTGAATATTAGGATAGCACCCCAAGAAACGAGGATATCATCCATTCATATTCACCACACTACCATGCTCCTCTGAAAGATGCTTCTCTCTGCAGGCAAAACACATGTGCAGACAGTATATTGGCCTGTAATTTAGAATCAGCATTTATCTGTTCTTGGGTATTTTAGTTAATAAGACATACAATTTGTAATTTTTTTCAGACACATGTTTTTCATACACATTCCCATGTGTTTATATTAACCTAAGTCCACTCCCTTCTGCCCTCCCAATCCAAGACAAACCTGTACTGATCTATACTGATCTAGAGCTGTCATAGCTCTTACTGAAACATCACACTCTATAACACAGGTTGCACTAGGAAAAAAAAAAAAAAAAAAAAAAAAAAGCTTAAATAACACACATGAAAAAAAGACAAGAGCTCAGGATGCCAAGGGATCAGACCAGACCCTCTGTTTCTAATGATATGCAGTTAACAAGAAGCTTTTTTCATCCTTTTGCCCCAAGCAGAATATAATAATATATAATATGTGTGTGTATATATATATATATATATATTAAAAAAAGATATAGTTCTTCATCTTTTCTGAAATTCTGGCTGTAAAGATAACTGGCACCTAGATCTGGACCTACATAGTACAGGTAAGCCTTGTTTGCAGATCTGTGTAAGACATAAATGGTATCTAAGACTTAACTGTCTTTCATTCAGTCAGTTTAATCCCAAGCAAAATACTCATCTCATCCCTAGCACCTGTAAAGAGGAAAAGAACGATTTCTGACAGCATGTAACATCTATACAAAAGGCTTCAGTTTCTGTTTGGGGCCTCCTGACATACAAGAGGAGTATTAACTATAAATCATAATACTTCAAATATTGTTAGTAACTTAGAAAAACAGCATTTACTCACATGGCTTTGAGATCCCCTCAAAATTATTTTAGTGGTTTTCAACCTCAGAACCAAGTGCATACCTAGATCCAAGAAGTTAACACGTAAACAACCAGGGTAACATTCAAATAGCCCTACCATGTATACTGTTTGGCTGAAGATAAAACTGTTGTGAGTTTGCAAGGCAGTATCATATTCATAATGTTAAGTGCTTTTTAAAAGATATCTAGTACAGTTCAAAATACATCTTAATGCATGCACCTAACTTAGGCAATGTAGTCCAACTATATTGTCTCTGTAATTCAGTTACAAATAGAGTTTTTAATTCTTAATTAAATAACATCCAAAAGGCAATGAGACATTCCTCAAGCACTTCTCAGATTAAAGACCTACGGCTGTTATTTTTATTAATGTTTCTCAAGAAAATTCTGCTATGTTCTATAGTAATTCACAAAAAAAAAAAAAAAAAAAAAAAAAATCTCATTTAAACATCACTTTTATAAAAAATAATTTTATTACATCAGTAAAACTGCAATATGAAGAAATACATTTCCTTCCACATCACACTCTGTAAAAAGTTCTGCTCAAATTAATGGCAGTTATCTTTATGAGAAAGAGACTATGAAAACAAAATTACAGTTGTATAAAGGGTACAGGAACAAGAGAAAAATGAAGGAAGGAGACATGAAGAACATATAAATGAGCCTCAAATGTTTTTGACCTGATGCCTAGCCTGATACTTTTCAGGCCCTAGTAAACATTTATTGGAAGAGTTACAAACAATGGTAAAACCTTTTAAGTAGGTTTACAAACTACCAACCTTCTGAACCCCTGTATTCCACAAATAAGTCACTGAGCCTTTTACTGTTTCTGGTACTACTTTTCCAGACCACCCAAGGTGGAATGGATGTGACTGGAGCAGCAGCAGTGTAGCTGCAGAGTAACTCCCACATACCCTCTATCCCCTCTACCCATGGCCTTGGCAGCATCAATCCTCTGTGTTTAAGAACAGAAGAAATACTTCTGACAGCACTTTTCTTGCACAACAGTTACCAGGCCGCTGGGCCAACAGAACATTGCTGGTACTCATATAAGGCAGAACTCAGAACACCTGGAGCATCTAACCACACAGACCTCCCCGTAACACTGCTGTGCTTGTCTAGGAGAAAACATTGTAATGCCACTGTCATTAGCAGTGTTATTTTTAAGGCTTTTTGAGTCCCCATAATTAACTTAAGTATGTGCTAATAAAGAGAGGACTGGACAGTTTCTCCAGAGGTATATCAGGGTGATCTGCTAAGTACCAACTATTATTTTTAAGGTCTGTTTCTATCTTCAAAACAAATTGCCACAATAGATTAACTTCATAACCTTCAACTGGAGCTCCTAGCAGCCTGATGAAATTACAGCTGTAGGCAAACAAATATCTGTTAAGTAACTTAAATAGCTCTTTTCCCTTGTGTATGATATGTAAGTTAAGTCTGTGACATAGAGCATGAGCACAGTTAATATAAAAGTAGTTATTTTTTCCCCTGAGCAGACCTGCTATAATTTTATATGTTTTTTTTTGTTTCAAGTTGCCTTCCCTTTTTCCTTATGTTGCTTATACTACATGTCTATCTCCTTGCAACTTGCAACACAAGCAAAAACCAGAAAGCTGGCATCCAGATTTTCAAAAAAAAATATTATCTTCAGAGCCACAGTTAGGAGTACCCACTTTACTATGCTTATGAACCGAAATCCCATAGATTTTGACTGAAGTTAAAGAGTTCAATATCTCTGCAGAATTAGGGTTGACAGTATCTTCAGATGAGCATACAAAAATTTAGATACTCAAGATCTGTGACCTAAAAGAAACTGATGAAGTGCAAGATTTTTAGAGGATATCTATATCATTACTGAATAATGAAACAAATTATCTATATCCTGGTGTAATTCTATTGAATTCAATGACATTATATCAGCTCTGAATTTGACAAGTAACTTCACATGCCATTTACTTCAAAAACTGAATTTTTCAGTACCGGAGCTTTTGCAACAATTGAAAACTGAATTGTTCACTGAATACATGAACTACATGTAATAAGACTTCTCTATAAACCAAGCAAACATTTTTAAATGTAACATAACAAAACCAGGGACTATATAATAGAAGTACTGACAAAGTATCATAACAAAAAGGGATGTTACCACAGAGAAAAAGCAAAGAAAAGCTAAGGAAGAGACTCAATAATATAAAGAACAGCTGAATTATTTGCTCTAGTTTTATAGCAAGAAAATGGAACATCTATACAGACATAAATACTTTGCAGGCAGAACTACTTCAGGCAGGTATTTCTCAGATAAAACGGTGTGATAGTGAATAAATAGTTTCCAAAGGGGTGTTTTGAGTTTGAAACAAATGTCTGTTTTCTCTGAGGACTACTCAGTTACTGAATGCCTATAGAGTTGTGAGGATCAGACACAGATTTTTCATAATTATACAGGTTTATGTAAGGTTTCTTCATTTACCTCATTTCTTCTCATCTTAATGAACATTAACAGTAAGTTTATTTAGGACCCTGAGTCCAAGTATTCTTATTGATATTGATTTTAACAAAGGTATTCAGATTCAAAGTGCCACAATGAAAGGATCAGTTTCATATTTGGTCTTTTTCCCCTCGTGCAAGCCTCACTGTAATTACACAGGTGCAGTAGCACTTCCTCTATTAAGAAAATCCTTGGGTTTTTACTTAAATAAATAATTTATCATCTTTTTTCTTGTGAAGAATATATCTTTTCCAATGGATACGACAAATCTGTGAATAGATTTCTTGGGGATTTGAAAGTATATTGCAGTTTCTGAGGCATAATAATAACTAAGTTCCTGAAGCATACCTTCAGCATAGATTTGTAAAGATGTTAACAATGTTTTTTCTCCTTATTTTTCATGTTGTATTGAATTTCTGATTGCTCAGAATGAATGCTGGTTTCCACTGTATAGTAGAAACTGCATTAAGGTAATATTGCCCGATGGAACTTAGGTCTTTTTTTCCTCTACAGACACAATGGTAAAATCCAAGACTTTTTCCTTAGTTGTGAAAGTATCGAAGTTAATGGATTTTTTTGTTTGTTTAAGGAAAGAGGAGTCTGACTGATGAATTACCAGTTTCAGTGACACAGAAAACACAGCTTCCTGTCTCGTCAAAAAAAGTATTTTGATATGTATATGAAGTTGTTGTCATACACTTCAACCTCTACTAAAATATGAAATTTGCTTCCTCTGTTTGGTTCCTCAGCACAGATTACATTGATTTCTTATATATAGAAAGAAGGGCTTCAGTGCTACTGTTTCTCTCTCTCTCCTCAGTATAAAAATTATACAGATCTCCAAGAGCTAAAAAACAAGTGTATCCTGTTCAACTTCCAAATTTCCATTCTGTTCTCCTGTGAAGCCATTTTCAGTAACCAGCCATCATAGCATAGACACTCAAGCTGAAAGAGTAACTTAGTCATTTTATTGATCAAAATCTCCAGGGACATAGTCCACATTTATTTATGTGGGTGCAGGACTGCCTGGTTTTGTTCAACATTAGAATAAAGAGAAACAAAGACCCTGATTTCAACTTCTAGTTGCAGGAGAAGTGTAGCCTAGAAGCTAGAGATGATTTAATTAAGCACATGTTTTTGGCAGATTTTCCTTTGGAGATAACTGGGATGAGTTAATTATGCATAAGGTAACAACATTACAGTCTAAAAAATATCAGGTAGTACATCTTTATTCTTTGGTTCCTGGCTTTATGCATCTTCTCATCAGTTAAAAAGTATTTATTTTC
The DNA here is from genome assembly GCA_011076525.1 of Nettapus auritus. NCBI lineage: Eukaryota > Metazoa > Chordata > Aves > Anseriformes > Anatidae > Nettapus > Nettapus auritus. The sequence goes on along the minus strand of CM021767.1, from coordinate 37,081,459 downwards.
CCCATAAATCAGTTGCCAATTTTAGATAGCTGTTTTGTTTGTTTGTTTGGTGACCTTAAAAAGTGTGGTATGTTTATGATTTGGTAGTGTCAGAGGCCGCTTGTCTCATCACAATGGCTGGCATCAGGTAGGAGAGTCCTTCTAATATTGTTTGTGGGCAGATTCTGTGACTAGTGCCTGGGTGATTACAGCACACAATCCTTGCTTTTGGAACTTGTCACCTTGTGACTTCGATTTGTGAATCTAAATCAAGATTCATATTTTCAGCCAAAACTTTGTCTCAGATGTGCTATACCATCTTCTTATAGATTTATAAAATCCATTTCCTTTTAATATGTGTAACAGTAGAAGTCATAAATCCAAATGTCAGTCATGCCATTATGATGAGTACTTTAGGCAGTAACTTAACTGCCCAGGGAGCTCATACTTTTAGGATTTGACTCTGCCATTTGCAGTTTAAACAGACGTGGTGCAAGTGCAAGAAGATTCCTCCTTACAAAGCACAGATCAAGAAGGGAAATATTTTTCCTCTGCGATTTGAACAGTAATACAGCATTGTTCATTGTTTGTAGATCAACAGATACCTTTAGTGGTCACAGTATTTTATTGTGCCTCCAAATATTATTGTACATGTGGAGCCTGTAGGCAACAGGCCTCACAGCTGACAGTACACAGCTGGTGTTCTAAGCTGCACAGAGATTACAGTATCTGCAGTAAATCCATCAGAGGTTTTAAGATACTAATTGGATCTGCTGCAATTTGGAAATTCCTATATGACTGTGAAGATGCAATGAATCGTGCTCAGCCTTCTCTGCTGTTAGCACACAGCAGGAATATTTACGACAGCAGATAGCATTAAAATCATGAAGGACATGCCATGGTCACATCCCTGGATGATATATGTGTATACATACTGGAAAATGTAATGCAGTAGTGTATTTATCACCTATGGCTTTGCATAGGCCCTTGTCACTTATAAAAGTAATAAAAATTGATGTGCGTATTTAAATCAAGCTTCCTACAAGTTTTCAGTCACATAAAAAATGGTGCAGTTAGGCAACTAGATTTACATAATACTCAGTATATATGCTGAAGTGATCTTAGCACAGAATTTTCAATGAATTTTTTAAGAGATCATTTTCCTTTCTTTGCTGTTCTATTAAGCTGAAGATTCAGTATATTTTTATTTGTGTTGCAGTGAAAGACTTAGCTATACAGCTGTGGCTGCTGTCTTGATCATGGTTTTTAATCTAAAGCTTAAAAGTCTGCTTCCAGTAGTTTTAGTTTGCATTAATTATGTTTATTGTCTTACACTGATACCAGAGAGAGGAAGATCATTTTTCAACTTACAGACAAGCCTACTGTTTTCTGCACACCTTGCTTCTTCCTGTCTTTGGAACATTGGTACTTATACCACAGCTGGTTTTGGAATCAGGCCTACAAGAACACAGAAGTATTTTCCTTGAAAGGCTTTTTGTGTGTACTAGAGGCCAGGCTCTTGAACTGACAGGAAGAAAAAAAAAAAAAAAAAATGCTTATCCAATATAATTTCTTCAATGAATTCTCTCCAGGACTTCAGGCAATTTAGAGAAAGATGCACCTACTGACGGAACAATGAGAGAAGAATATATTGAGAAAAGATTTGAGCCTCCTAACATCATGTACCTGTCCATTTAGGAGTAAAATTGCTTCAGACTCCTTATATAATCAAAGATATGCAAGTATTCTTAGATTATTTTAATCATTTTCTAGAGATAATCTTTCTCTTTCTGCAGTGACTGCATAGAGAAGAGTCAATAATGATTTTACTCATAAGACTGGTCTCTATATTCCACACCTGAAGATGGGCCAGGGTTTATTCTAAGAAGTATTTGTCACACCAGGAGGATGATTACTGGACAGAAAGCCTGGGAGATGGGATGTCCACAAAGTAAAAATCATGTTCTCCAAGCAGGTGAAATACTGGGGTTATAATATAAAACTTGGACTCAAGAATTAGGAAAGAGATGAATCAAAACCTGAATGAATGATGCACAATACAACTGCAGTACATGAATTATACAAAACCAAGATTTTCTCATGCTGACCTGCAAAGTGAAATACCATGCCAAGAACATGTCCCATACCACTGTTTGGTCTTCTTGAAAGACAACATTCAGCTGCTGCTCTTAATACTTCAGTAATTAAAGTAGCAGCTATCAGCCTGACAAGGCTCCAGCCCTGATGATGGTAGGTGTTAAAATAATGCTCACTTCAGTTTTGCATGTTTGTTTAGCCTGGAAATTACAAGCCTTAAAGTTGACATTAAAACAACAGGATTAACTCTGAAAAGTGCAGTTCTCAGGGATAGGAATGCCAGAATTACAAAGAAGTTTGCTGCTGAGCAATTCAGACATGATTGGTAGCTTCCCTGGGCACATACAATAACAAAACTATAAGATTCTGGTGAATATTTAGGTGCCTGTTTTTGCCTAAACACAAGGAGGTTACTTAACAGAGTTTTTGTGGAGTGCATTGCTAGAGTTAGGTGTCTAATTTGGGTGCCTGTGTCCATCTGTATAGCTGGATATGATTCTTCAAACAGGTGGTTTTAAGGGGTGGTAAAGTGGACCGAAGCAGTTTCTATACTGTCTTTCCTGGAAGTGCAGTATATTCTCTCTTCAAGTAGAGGATTATACTCACACTTCATTAGCAGACTGTTAATTGCTTGGAAAAAGATGAGAACGACACATGCTTCAGGTTATCTAGCACGGGCCAATGTGCCAATAAGCAACACCAGAATTGTTTCTGTTTTCTCTCCCTGTAGGGCACATGTGAAAACACAAATAAAATTTGGAGTTAGGTATCAACCCTCTGATCTGCAAACAAGTGATGCACACAGCTATGAACAGGCAAGACTAATGACAAGAACCATGTACATAGGGAATATTTGTTTTTATCTTTAAATTCAGTTGTGTAATGGTAGCGTAGGCCCAGATTATATACAGCTCTATACCAGATTGTACAAGTCACCCATTGCTCAGCAGAATTATGGAAAAACGAGAAAACAGGATATGGACAGTAAATATCAAATAACTTTTTTTTTTTTTTCTTTTTTTCTTTTTTTCTTTTTTTCCTACAGTATCTCAGGCACGAATATCAGATACTACAATCTCTCCTAGATAAAAATTCAGGAATATCATATTGACCAGTGCTGTTGGTTGGGTACCTTTAGACTTCATATCTTGCTGCCTGTTATATTTTGCGAGTAATCTATAAATACCAATGAGCTGTAGTCCATTTTCTACTAAAGTAAAATGGAAAAATCACATTCATTTTTCATGAGATATACATTCTACAAGTTCTGCTGGAGAATAATTGCATTGAATTAGATTGTTTCTGCAGTTACTAACTTAAATAAAATCTATGTATGCAGATGACCTTTTTACATTACATTGTAAAAAATGCATGTCAAATTAGAAATGGTTCAGCTTTTCTAAAAATTCAAGATCCATTGCATAAATTATTTAACAAATATTTAACACTGTTCCTCAGATTTCAAATATGGATGAATGTATGATTTATAAATGAGATAACGAGAGAGGGAGATTGAGAGAGAGAAGAGCTAAAAGTTAAACTTTTCAAGTAAAATTTAGAGGATTTATTTTGAAATATTTATCCAAGTTTCTTCAGTAAAGGTATGCCACTGTTCAAAAGTAATGGCTGTAGACAAGAATGTTGGCAACCTCCCACGCTGAGTTGACAAATATTTTTCAAAAGGATAGATGAGGAGCAGGCGATTTTTAAAACTACTATTTAAATTCATTTCATAAAGCTTAATGGAAAAAAATCAAACTAAGTTATGAGTACAAAACTCCAATTATATTCCCACTTGCTCTTGTGCTAGAACCTTTCTTTAGAGATGAGCAAACAGAAGATACAGCTAAAGTTGTAGGCTTGATTTGTTTGTTTTTATGTAATACAAACTTTTAATATGGTGCACATTGCAAAATGAAAAGAAATAAAAATTGCCATATGCAGAATGGATCAATACAGAGGGACAGGCTGAAAGACTGCCGTGTCAGATATCTGAATCTGGGGAGCAAGAAAAAGGCTGTTTTTGTTTGTTTGTTTGTTTTGTTTGTTTGTTGTTTGTTTGTTTTCTCCTCTGATTTATCTCCCATCCTAGAATCACTAATAATTTTCCCAAGCTCACTAGGAATGAGATGCACACATTACCTTCTCTGTTGTGCTCTGGTGCAGCCTCACCTCCAGCCCTACTGTGTGCAGTTTTGGGCACCATAACATAAGAAGGACATAAAACTAGAATAGAGTGTCCAAGGGAGGGCTACAAAAATGGTGAAGGGTCTGGAGGGCAAGATGTATGCGGAGCAGCTGAGGCCCCTTGGTTTGTTCAGCCCAGCCCAGAGCAGGCTGAGGGGAGGCCTCATGGCGGCCTGCAGATCCCTCAGGAGGGGAGCAGAGGGGCAGGCGCTGAGCTCTGCTCTCTGGGGACAGCGACAGGACCCGAGGGAACGGCATGGAGCTGCGACAGGGGAGGGTCAGGCTGGGGGTTAGGGAAAGGTTCTGCACCCAGAGGGTGGTTGGGCACTGGGACAGGCTCCCCAGAGCAGTGGTCACAGCACCAAGCCTGCTGGAGTTCCAGAAGCGTTTGGACAATGCTCTCAGACACAGGGTCTGATTTTTGGGTGGTCCTGTACAGAGCCAGGAGTTGGACTCAATGATCTTTGTGGGTCCTTTCCAACTCAGGACATTCTATGATTCTATGTTTTAACTCTAATCTGAATCTGTCAGATTTGAAATATTTGCTTGTGTATTTTGACAGGTGTTTTGCCTTTTCCCTTTTTTTTTTGGACTATTTTATTTTTTGAAATCACATTCCCTGTTTAGATCCTTGTAGTTTCTGGCTGTATCACCTCTTACTGACGATTTGGTACAAGATAAATGGAATTCCTTACAATTGTGGGTCTGAAGCAGATTTTCACTGTTCTTCACAGGTGTAAATTAAAAGTGTAAGATATAAAACAACAGAAGTCTAGCCCTGTGAACTGCAAAGATATCTAGGTGTAGTGAGAGACTGACCTATTAAGGACCCGAGGGCACGGCATGGAGCTGGGACAACGGAGGGTCAGGCTGGGGGTTAGGGAAAGGCTCTTTACCACGAGGGTGGTTGGAACTGGATCAGGCTCCCCAGGGCAGTGGTCATAGCACTGAGCCTGCCGGAGTTCAATAAATATTTGGACAACGTTCTCAGACACGTGGTCTGATTTTTGGGTGGTCTTTTGGGGATGCAGGAGTTGGACTCGGTGATCCTTGTGGGTCCCTTCAGATTCAGGATATTCTATGATTTTATGAATGTTAGCACCATAACCTGCAGTTTGAAGTGCTGAAGCAACACACTCCAGCTGAGCCCATATGTCCTAAGTTACGCTTTCTTTGCCACCATTTTGTCTCCGTGAAATGTTCCCACAAACATCTTTGCATATTAGTGACTGCAATAATTAAATAAAACTGATGGATGCGGAGTTGTTATGGAAGACAGTTTCAAAGTGTCTTTTTCTTCTACAGGTGACATAGGTTGAAATAAAATGTCATCTACAAAAATAATTTTAACAGAAAACAAATTATTTAAGTAAGAAGACACAGGGGAGGATTTTGTCCTCCCATATTTTGGTATGGAATCAGCAAGAAATTTAATACTGAATTTTCTCAGTGTGATTTTTCCAAGGATGCCTGTAGCAGATGAAATGCCATATGAACAGATCCTTTAGCTCATCCCAGCATGAGTGACTCAGTCTGTCTAAGCTCCACTCTGGTCAGTGGAGATCAAGCCATCCCAGACAATAGAACTGGGGATCTCCTGACCAGAAACAAGGTAAGCTCACTTTAGAGGAGATGAAGAGCTCTTTAGAGTCTGTTTACTAGATCTCCATTGACAAAGAACAGGAGCTTGGACCCAATTCAGTTGCCCACATGCAATGTCCAGTGTCCTTTGAGATGCTCTTGCTATCTGGAATAACCATACTAGACTGGCATGTGCAACACGGGATGTGGGGAAGACCCACAAACAGCTTTCTGGAGCAGCAGCTGAGCCCAAGCGAGTCTGCATGGCTCTCTAGTGACATTTCAACAACTCAGTTTGGCTCTAAGGCATAAGGGATGTCACACGGGCTAGCAGTTAAGAGATGGAGTTGATGGGGAGACTTGTCCCTTTTAGAGCAACACCTGGAAGCAAGGCAGGTTGTTTTAGAGCAATATAAAAGGCACCAAACACATTTAAGCAACAGAACCAAGCTTTTAGCATGTCTGTGGACAAGTATACAGTTACCTATGTGTCTTAGGAAATGACTTATACCCTCCATGTCTGCTTAACAGACAATAGACATCTTACTTACTGATATTTTCCTTTACAGTTGCCTCATACTTATTGCATTCAGAACCAGTAGAGAACATATCCTGAAACCAGTAATGTATCATAAACACCTCCCATTACGTAAATTTTTCCTCATTCACTGTATCAGTAAACAGTGTGAGTTTTTTAATATCAGACAGGAAAAAAAAAAATGCAGAGAATGATGTTATCAAAAGTAATTCTCTGAAATTCTTATTTTTTAAAATCAATATGTTATTAGTAGCTACTTCTAGTTAGTCTCCAATAATAAAGTAGTAGCACAAAAGGTGCTGCAACAATTATTCATTATGACTGATAACAGCATGATTCTGGCAACCTCACACATGTTGACTGATATGTTGCTCTGTATACTGTCCTAGTAACAAGTCATTATACAGGTCAAAGTACAGTTCAGAGTGAGATTCTTGAATCATTCCCTAAATAAACAGAACAATGCATTCTATGTATCTCATTCTTAAATAATAAAAGTCATGACAAACATTTCATCTCACTAGTAAATCAGAGTTTGGCTGTTCAGACCAAAAGTTTTATTGTACATAGCAGAATTTACTTACTGATTGACAGGAACCCACAAATTCTTGCAGCTGCAAACAGAATATTTTCACCCACTTAGAGTGATGTGTCACTACTCCAGGAAGACTTTGAAAGTTGTTGTTTTTTTTCAGTTTTTCTTTGATTTTTTTTCCTTTATGACAATGTCTTTCAAACACTAATTAATATTTTTTCCTCCTGATTACTCCCCTTTAAAAGCAGGGCAAATGTTGCCTTTATTCTCTGACTTGCTGTGCCTACATTTGGAAGCAGGGAAAGAGATATCTTTCTGAAGGATAGATGAGTGCCTATTTCCATATTTGAAAACCATTACCATTCTGTTGGTGAATGTAGAAAGAGACTTTTCAGATGTCCTGAACACTTGCATCTATCCTTCTTACATCATCACTGCAAAGCTATACTTTTCTAACAGGAGTTACAGTAACATTTTAGTTTTGCCTACTGCAGCATAGGTGTTCAAGGAAAGAATAGCTAAAGCACATGATTACCATGAGCTAATCAAATCTTGCATCTTAAGCTGAAACTATAGTTTAATACTGTTTACAGTCTTCATTGTTGAGAATAAACTTCACTAGCATGGGAAAACAGTGAGATTCTAGTTCAGGCCTTATAGAAAAAAAATAATAATAAATAAAAATAAAAATAAATTGTTTATCTGCTCCAAGACTTTTGCAGAAAATCAAAATCTAGATTATGATGTGTCATTTTTTCTCCAGCTGGTTAATATTTAGATATTAAATTGAATTCTGTATTTTGGCTTAATACAGAAAAAAAAGGCAATTCAACTATGTAATATTTTTTTGTTTTCTACATGTATAATTTTATTAGTCTATACAGTATCTCAACTTGCAAAAAAGTTCCATGTTTTGGGACAATGAATAAGACCTCACATTTGCCTGTCTAGAGTCATGACACTGTTGCCATGATTATACATGTAGGTGTCATCAAGCTGCACTTGAAGAGATGTTCTTTCCTTTGTGGGGAGATACACTGGATGATCTAATAGGTCATTTTCTATTCTTAACTTCTATGGCTCAATGAACAATAAATAATATTACTGTGTATATGTAATGTCTTGTTCCAGCAATAAAATATCACCCACAAGACACAAACACTACTGAGATTGTGATATAATGCCTCAAATGTTCAGACGTAAGATCGATTTATCAAAAACAGGGTAATTTTTCAATTCTGTGGGCAATATTTAACATCACTGTTGCTCAACAAATCAGTTTGGTTTTCCCCACAAATTAAAAAATAGGGAACACAAGTTATAAGAACAACAAAGAGAATCCTATGAACTAAAACTTTTTCTATTTTGCTTCAGAAAGCATGATGCAGATAAGCATCTGCAATACTCTCTGTTCTATATATATATATATATGTATATATATATATATAAAAGTTCAAAGTTAAGGAAAGAATATATAATTTATATTATAGCTGCCCAGAATGTAACTAAATCTTTCTCACGTTCCACGGTTGCAGTCTGAGTTTGCATAGGTACCTAGAGAAATTAAATGCTTTTCCCAATGCTGATAAACTGGAGCAGAGACGAAGAAGAATACATATCTGAGAACAGCAGAGAGTCCAATTAGATGGCTACAGTGGTCAGATATGTCTTTAGGAGGATGCTGGATTTCTGTTTCCACACACCTTACTTAAAACAGCTCCTCAGATAAATCAGAAGTGTAACCTCTGGGGGGTTTTGCTATAATACAGAACAAAAGGAGAGCAATCCCAGCAGTTAACAATGTTTGGCAGTTAATCAAGTCTCTGAATTCTGCAGGACACAAGGCAAAGAAAATATTATCTCTATTCTAAAGATAAAGCATACTTAAGAGGTTACATAGTTTCTGCTGTTATCACAGTCACCAAAGTCTCTGTCATAACTCCTGAATGAAGTCCAAGGAAAATCTATACTATGACTTCCACATCATTGTACTAGAATAAAACACAGATGTATAGGTAATGTCCCATCAGCCACGTAATCAAAGGAAGTACTGTGCCAGGGGTTCTTTATAGCTTCACGTGGAAGAAAAAAAGTGAATTGAGTTCCAGCTCTCCAAAGGATCAAGATTCCTGGAAAAATGTTTCTTTTTTTTTTTTTTTTTTTTTTTTTTTTTTTTTTTTAATGAAATATACAATAGCAAAAGCTTCAAGCCATAGAAAGCAATGTATTAATGTCACTGATAAAATGCCAATGATGGAATGATTTCTTCATGCCACAGCTAAGAGAAAATAGCTACTTCCCAGAGCTGCACAAGCAACTTTCAAACAGTATAATTACAAAATGTTACTTGTTCTTATTTAAGAATTCATGTAGTGAAGCCACTTCAGCTAACACACTTGTTTGCTTTTGCAAATGAATTTCAGCCTATTTGTTGCAATATACAGGTCGTTCTGCATACTCTCATAAATTTGATATTTGAAAATCAATCTATATAATTATCTGTATAAATTACATGATGTTTCTGTATTCTGAATAGAAAATTGTTTAATTATCTTTCCCCAAGCTAGATCTAAATCAGAGAATTTCACTTAATGATTAGCTACATCAGACAAAGGGCTAAGACAGGAAAACCAACAAAAAAATCTCATCTATTTACATTAGAATCATAGAATATCCTGAGTTGGAAGGGACCCACAAGGATCATTGAATCCAACTCCTGGCTTCACACAGGTCTACCCAAAACTTAAGACCATATCGTTGAGAGCACAGTCCAAATGCTTCTTAAACTCTGACAGGCTTGGTGCTGTGACTACATCCCTGGGGAGCCTGTTCAAGTGCGTGACCACCCTCTCTCTCTACATTAAAAATAATGAAAAAGAATGAGATAAAAATTGAAGATTATTTTTAAAGTATTTTTCCTTATTATTAATTCTCATTTAATAGTTTTCCAACTCAAGCAAAACAATATACTGTTTCAAATGGCAGAACTGTTGATGAATTTTAATTTCTTTCATGTGCTAAACACTGCATTTTAATCTCCTTCTCTTTATCTCTATGGCCTACAACTTTTGTCCAAACTATAGAATGGTTTCTAAAGAAAAAGGGCAAAGGTTTCTGTGCCCCATATCATCTAGGTGAAGTTTTTCAGAAAGTTAAAATTTTCTCTCCCATCAAATAATGACAGCAAATCATGTCTTTGTGTAGTAAAAACACTAAACCAGACCTCAAAACCTCATTTCAGCTCTGCAACAGATTTCAGCTTAAAGTAGATCAATTTAGATCTACACACTATAGTTTCCCCACTTCTAGAAAGGAGTAGCATTGTCGCCTCACTTTTAGTTTGTAAAATTCACGTGGACTCTAAGTTCACCTGCACAATTAATTTTTTATATACATGTCCCATGTTAACTTAATGAGAACTAAAATCCATTTGTAGCTTCTGAGTACTACTGTAATTAGTAAATGATTGCATTCAGTCTGCCTTAAGACTCATCTAATCTTGAAGTTTGTCAGCTATAAACTGCAGAAATCTAGCACAATCCTGCTTTCTCATTTGTGCAGACTACCTACGCCAAAATTCATTACATTCACTGCATAGCCTAAAAGTTCCATCGATAGCTTAGTACATCAGAACTTCTTTTGCTCTGTGGCTATAACGCTTATCTCCCATTTGAAACACCATCATAATCCAGCTTTGTCTGAAATACGACGACTAAAATAATGGAAGACTAAAAAAGTCTGTATTAATAGAAATACAGATTTATCCTTATAGAACAAAAAAATAGAGCATGTATTTGTGATTTGAGGATGTCAAAATGTACAGTTATACCCTCTTTTTTTACTTATATTGATTTTAAATTTCATTGACTGGTAATATAAAACAATTCCTATTGAGAAAATGAATGAAGTTTATGCCAAGTTTTGAAAATGAGTACACCACAAATAATCTACACTAATGGCTTTGGTGAATCAAACCAGATAACTCCATTCATGTCCTTGTCTTCAAGCCAAGAAATTGGACTCCTATAAATTTCTGTAGGAGTCCATGAACTGAAGCAGAACAAGGAACACGATGTCTGGGCTGGTTTCATGGGATATTCATCTGCTGAAAGGAAGAGAACTTCAGAAGAAAAGAAGGAAGGGGAGACAATGGATGTTATTACATAAAACTTCTGTTAATGTACATTTTTAGAATGCATTTCAATCCTGTGCGCCCTGCAAAGTAATCAGCAGCTTCTCTCTTCTAATGAAAATATGTACGCTGCAGTGTTGTGGTAGGGTTTGGCACTGTTTTGGGAGGAAATTCTTTGGCAGGGTGGTGGTGGTTGTGTGTAGTTTTTGCCCATACATAACGCTTGTTGTTTCTTTGCTTTAAGGAAGGCAATATCAAAGTAATATCTTTACACCTAAGGCAGAAATTCATTAGATTTTTGATAATCTCAGTTTCCAAGAAGGATTTCATTCCATGTTCACAAGCCAACTCCTGCTTAAATTCTGTCTTTCAGAGGCAATTTTTACACCCACAACTCTGCTCTTACTGCACAGATAGTCAAGGATACATAAAGAGAAATTATCAGTAGCAGTTGGCCATCCCAAAATCAGGTGCTAACTTGACAATAAGTGAGTCTAATTTGAAATTCCATGGAAAACCAGAGATGACAGAAATGCTGTAATGTGCTTTCAGAAAAAAAGCAGCTTTCAGTCACTGTTAGGAGCCTGACTTCAGAACCAGAATACAAATCAGTGCCAACTGCTCACACCACGTTCCTCAGCCAAGTGTTCAATGAAGTGTTCAGTGGCTGCACGTCTCAGCTGACCAACAGAGAGCAACATGCAGGGAGTGTGACCACGCCAAACGGCCACTCAGGCAGGCAGCCATGCCTCTGTAAGATATGGATCAGGAAGGCATCCATAAATCCATTCTAACTGTGGACTAATCTGTAGATACGTGCCTTCAAACAAAGAACACTAAATTGTGCCTTCAGATTTTTCAGTATTTCTTCTCTACTTCATCCTACTGTTCTTCACCATGAAACAGATCTTTTTGAGTACATGTTCCAACCACTGAACCATTCAGAAAGTGAAGGTGGTAGAAATGAGTATCATCTGTGCATTTCTGGTACCTAAGTCCTGATAATCTCAACAATTTACCTAAAGCATAGTGCTTATTAAAAAGATAGAAGAACCAGAACTCTACTACAAGTTAGGAGTCCTGTTTCGCATTACCACTTTCCAGCTGTCACTCTTTGCAGAATGAATCAGAACACTTTACACTCCTAGACTCCTTCCATTTCTCTCAAATGTGAGAACAGTATTTCATGGTCAATGCTGAATGTGCTGTGGTTCCCAGGACTTGTGAGTGTGGATATCTGCCTGTGGAGCACTGAAAGGACGATTCATTGGTGCCACTAAGTTCCACAGCCTGGCTTGTATCCAAATTCCTCACCCAAGTTTATGAGATTTCATTCCAATACCTGAGCAGAAACACAATCAGTCCAATACCTGAGCAGAAACACAATTTCTCTTAACATAGAAAACGATATAGCCACTGATTTAGTTCTGTACACAAAAAATCTATAATGACTGTAGGCAACTATTTTTCAATATAGTATAATATAATATCTTGCTGGTAAGAAAAAGCAAAAGACATGAAAGAATCATGCAGCCGTTGGCCATGATAATGCTTGACTGCAGGCTGAGGAATTCCTCACACTAAAAGTCTCCACAGGCTTAAAAGTCTTATTGTGAATATCCTATATATCCCATGGAATAAATGCTTTTCCAGTGCCCCAGAAATATTGGCTTTATGCGCAATCAGAGACCACTGTTTTTTTGTTTGTTTATTTGTTTTTCTATTTATTGTGGATGTTTGCTTGCTCACAATGATAAGAGAGCAGAACACACTGTCGTAGTTACTTTTTGAAATTCCAGTTTAGGACAGGAACACATTAAAGTAAAGCCAGAAAGAGTTACTTGTTTTTCTATTTCTATTTGTATAAATCTCTTCCTGTCTGGGATTTTAGCTAACCTTTGTTTCTTCCAATTTCCCAAAGTAGACAAAACATCAATCGTGAAAAGTGAGCACCTGGTATGAAACAGTTTAAGACAAGCCATACTTTAGGGACTAGCAGATAATAGCTATCATAAATTAAACTAAGTAAGGAAAACTTTGTCTTGTTTGCTTATACTGTAGACAGAGACATTCAACTAGAGGATCTGTACCCAAACATATATATATATATATTATTTTTTAAAAAAAAATAGATTGCCTCATAGATTGCCTCCCCTTTTTGGAATTAATGTCCACTATGGCAAAGAACTCAAACAAAGACAGATTCCAAGGAGCTGCTTTGCAGATTATTTTTTTACATACTGGAATTATCATAACACTTAGAAAAGCTGAATCCTGCTACTGAGATAAAATGAAATTGTCTAGCAGTCTCAAGGGAGATTTCTTTGCAATCAGTCTGACAATGGTAGTAGCTACCTGTTATTCCAAACATAATAAAATGATTATGGAACTGCTTTACTGAGGATTTCAGTCAGCCACTCACAGTTCTTGAAGATCCCACAAAAATTATAAGTAGATGCATGGCTGCTAACTCCAGGGATTTGCACCATATTAACTGGTCCAGATTAATTTCTGTGGAGAATATGAATAGAATCCATTCTGCATAAAGATGCTGGAATTTATAACTCTGTAGGTAGAGCTGTCAATTATCCTTAACTGAGTTAGAATCATGAACAAGCAGAATAACAGGTAGGTGACTAGAGCTGCAGATATGCTAGATATGAATTCTGTGAGGTTCCTATTTGTATCTCCAAGTTCCAGAACCTCTTTAATAAGCTGGTTCGTAGCCTCTTTGAAACAAAGTTGAAATATTGTCAAAAATTAAGCTATTACTTTCAAACTTTTACTTAGATAAACTAGCCTGGTTTTTACAAGGTCCAGAAAAATAATGAAAAATTCCAGGCAAAAACAAAAAGCAAGAAATAAAACATTATCACAATTCATCTTCCTCTTCACATTCTAATATAAGCAGGTTATATATATATATATGTTTATTTATATATATATTACTTACGCAGTTATGGATGTAACACACCTGTATAAAGCACTTACACGTATCAATGTTCTTTGGAACCACTATGATGGTAAGAGCAAGAGTTGGGCTGATAGCACCTCAGCACTCTGAGTGCTCTTTTTCATGTGTTGAACCCTCATGTGAACAACTGTGTAACTACTTAACTATCTAAGATCTTTCCAAGGAAAAATAGATGCACAAGAAACACCAGAAATCTCACAGGCTGAAAGCTGATCACTCTAATCCAGCTGCCAAGATTTTCAATGCATATAGTTAAGTTAAAGCTAAAACTCTGCAGTGTAACATTTGTCCAAGATGAATTCAAAGGCTAATGCATTTTTATTTGTTTATTTCCAAGAGTTATGTGGGTATTTAATTCTGGAACACTTACTAGCAAATAGGAGATACATTCTAAATTTTGAATGTAAAGTCATAATAAAACTTTTAAAAGTTGCTTAGCTTACAAATACTTGCAAACTTATCTCTGGCATCTACATTTCACAGTGTTTAGTAAATCACTGAGCAAGTTATGGACAAGCTCTTGGGTGAGTTAAGACACAGGCATTGCAAAAATTTACAAAAAAAAAAAAAATGCAATGAAATTTACAAAATAATAAAGTTTTATCACCCTAAACACATTTCAGCTATTTATCTTGATATTTTCTTGATCCAGTCAGGAGTTACAGAAAGATATCTAATTAGCAACTTAACTATGTGAAATGGCACAGGGGGCAGAGGAAACAAGATGCTACACAACAATAAAACAAGCTCTCTGTATTCTTGATATGCAGACATGGCTCTGTGTTAACACCATAGCAAAAGGACAGAACTATTACAATCACAAAATAAGTTATTTCTATTCACTTCTTTCTGTAGCTATCACTGATATAGAAATATTTCAGTAAGATGCTTGTTTCAAAATGAGGAATTGACTCTCTTGGAGAAAGTAGATAGTGTGAAAAAATTGATTTGTCAATATTTTTTCAGAATCCTTAGTAAAAGTAGTAAAAGTTACCTACTTCTACAGAGGTCTGTTTCAAATTAGAAAGGATTTAGAATTATGTAATTATATGACACAATAGTCCAAATAGTAATTTTTTAAATTTAAATATTACTATTTAAATTACATGAAGGCTCTGGTATCTGAGGTCATACTGATATCAACAAGCTTTTGCAAATAAGATTCCCTTCAGAAACAACTCATTTGAGTTCTATTCGGAAATTTATTCACTTCTAGGACCTTTTTCCCAGTCCTCTGCTTCAGGGAGCTCTTGGAAGACCTCCCTGTAGAAAAGGGATTTTAATTCTCTTCTTGCAGACAAAGCAGAATTTTTGGGAAATCTGGCGTGTTGAAACTAGATGTTCTTTAGGGTCCCTTCCAGCCCAAACCATTCTATTATTCTATAATCTTATTTTTAATATGTGTTGGTCTTCTAAGAGCTTCTTAGAGCTTCTAAGGATGAAAAACAAGTCGGGGAATTAGTTTTCCAGAAAATTCTACTTCCTCATCATGAAGACGAAAGGATACTAGAATGATTGGATGGGAAGCTGTAGTGCCTCTTTCATTCAATGCTTTTAAGACTAGGTAAGACAAAAATCTGTCCACAATGAAATAGAGCTCAGACTCTAGTATGCTAGGTTGGAAGACTGTTATAAATATAAACTCTATATAAACTCTAATGATCTCTTCCAGCCTAGATTTTTTTTTCCTAATTCTATGTTAATCCTAATTCTATGAATTTTCTAATTCCAAGTGAATTTAGGGTTCACTTTTAACTATGAAACAAAAATATGGGGTCATATTTAGAGTTTTTGTCTTCACATGAAAGGTGTTAAGGCATTAGTGTGAACAGATCACATACAAGAAATTGCAAGATATTTTGTTTGCAGTTTTTGGATGGCAAGAAGTGTGGAGAAACTTCAGTAGAATCTGAATATGGAAGTCAAATTTCATATTTAAAATCCATGTTAGCCATTTACAAATCATAAATAAATAAATAAATAAATAAGCCCTATTTGCCCTTCATTCAAAGTTGCAAAGGTAACATGACTGCAAAAAGAAAGTTCTGACATAAAATGGCTGCTAAAACAGAGACAAAAGAAAAAGTCTGCCAGGCCAGAAACTGAAACTGAGAACTAGTATGCTTAAGTGTGGCTGAATACCTCATATGGGAGGCAGCCTGAAGATACCACTCCTTTGGTAACAATCAAATAAGGATCACACATTGCCAGAGCAAGGGAAGGCTGATTTACTGCCTTAAAAAGGGGGGAGTGGGGGGGGGGGGGGCCGGACAGCGGGGCGGGGTGGTACGGGGAAATCCATGCAAGCACTTGGTGCTACCTAAGTGGTGGTGTTGATGATATAAAAAGGAGTGGGGAAGGAAGAAAGAAGGGAAAAAGAGTCAGGAGTAAGGGCACGTCTAGTGAGCAGGACACACAGTGGGATAGGGCTGTGGCACAAAGATGAAATGGGAAGAGTTTAACTTTTCTTCTCTGGATATGGGGGAACCCCTAAAGAAACACTCCAGCTTGCGTGAGGCCTAACCAAGGCATGGAGCAGCTGGCTTCCCAGAGCAGAACAAATGTGAAAGCCAATGACAGAGGTTGCAGACACAACAAAAATGTATGAGTGGTGTCAAATAATGAATTTCAAGCAAAGTGCATGAAATGTAATAATGTGAATTTTTGCAAGTCAAGGTAGACACAGGTAATCCTTCCTGCACAAATTACAATTTACTTAGGAGTAAGATACAAGCATTTTGAAAACAGGGACTAATGAGAGAACAGGACATTCACAACTAAAGAACCAATTCTCCATCTGCATATAGCCTTTAAAAGCCTATTTCTACAGTGTAAAGGCATCATCTTTCTGAATAAGTGAAATTTAATTCTATATCCAAGAGATCTTGAAGAATGATTACACAAAGAATAAAACAGAAGTCCAGACATATGCATGGTGTCAACCTTCTGGAGCTGGCAAAGCTGGGTTGACCTGTCATGCTTCTTACCATATCTGAGATTCTGCCACACAGGCTTATAATCAAAAGAGGCATTTTGCATATATCACCAAAATCCATGGACAAGAAGTGTGCTAACTGGTCTATAAGTCTTTTAAATTGTAATTGAACTGTCTAGTGTAATGAATGAAGCATAGAATAATGTGAATTCTCTTTGTGTTTGTTTATTCAGCCTGTCTGCCTGGTTTTGGTTCACTTAGTGTTAAAGAATTGTTTACAGGCAAATTTCTCTATTAATGCCCATATAGTTTCTTTCTAGTTTAACTTTTGAATGCTTAGCACTCCTTCAGGCACAAGACTCATTACAGTGCTAGACTAATAATTGAAGGGGTTTTATTTTTGTCATTGTTCTAGCTAAATAAATAGCTGGAATCATTCTAGAATGGTATGTATTAGATTAATGATAGTCACATATGAATGATTTTTTTTTTCCTTACAGTAACTTAGTATTTTCAGTAAGTTTAAGGATGAAACATCAGTCAAGTGCCCCTAAAATCTGCTTTCAACAACAATCTCATCAACTTCTTCAATATCTGAGGAAAAGAATGTTGTTTTTTCTTTTATTCCAAAGCATTCACTCAAAATGTTTTTCTGAGAAATTAATATTATTTGACTGTGCTCTTTATTCAGTATAAATACATAACAAATTCAGCCATAAGTAAATAATTGTAAACAAATATTTTGCAATTAAGCATATGCAGGCACATGCATGTTTACTAAAGATATTTCTGGAGTCCCAATTTGTCCTACATAAACAGAGATTCCACTATAACTCAAGTATACAGTCACTTTATCCTTTGAACATGAACCAAATCTCACTGCAGTCAAGACGAAGCTTCTGTGGCCTTTCAGTCATTCTCCTGAACTTTAATTGTGTTTGTAGATATTCATTTGGGGCTTACAGGTATAGAAATCTATCACTCCTGCTCTATAACACACGTGTCCCTAGAGCAGTACAAATTTTCTGCACATTCACAGTTCTGGTCTTCCAGACCAATATTACATTGTCTGGCAGTATTTACGTATAGAAATAAAAAAGTGAAGTTGGTTTTATTGCACAAACATCCTTATTAAGAAGCCTTAAAATGGACCAAGATTGTTCCAGCAGCTCCATACTTGCAAAAATTCAGTTAGGGATTCTGCTTTGTAGCAATTTAAAAAATGTATACCTAAGGTTAAAAAAAATGGGGGGGTGTGGGGGGGGTGGGAATAGACATAAGCAACCACATAGAATATCCTTTGCCTTAAAAAGCCTATGAAATTATTTATTATTGTTTTTGACGGGCTTTAGTTAAAAAGCATTGAATGTAAAATATATCTACCTGCCTATATATGTATCTGTATTTTTATCTGTAAGTTGGTTCTAGCTTACACTTCTAATCAATGAATGGATTTCTAAACAGGAGAT
This sequence comes from Nettapus auritus, assembly GCA_011076525.1. Lineage (NCBI taxonomy): Eukaryota > Metazoa > Chordata > Aves > Anseriformes > Anatidae > Nettapus > Nettapus auritus. The sequence goes on along the minus strand of CM021767.1, from coordinate 37,063,032 downwards.
CTGGATCCCCACTTTTCATCATTTCTAATGAAATAAGGCATCTGGATGATGAAGTCTTAATCCTCTCCATAGAAACAATCAAATGATTTTCTGACAGGATCGATTATAAAGCCAATGAATAAAGTTTTTTCCTCTGAATTTTGTAAGAAATTTTTCCCTATGGATTGCCATATCAAGTAGGACAGCATCCAGGAATGTTTGGAGTTTATCAGACTGTGTGAGGTTCAGGTTATTCTTGGTCTTTTTCAAATATGCAACGAAGGTCAAGGGGAGGTGGGAGCCCATTTTTTTCTCAAGCGTTCTATCTCTCATCCTCCCTAAGCAGAGTTGCAGAATTTCAGATTTCTCTCTCTGTTTGTGGACAGGCATAAAATAAGAAAGTTCAGCCCTGACACAGATGTGTCATTTCAAAGTTTCAAAGAAGAAAGATCTTCTAGAGTGAGTAAGTGGATTCCAAGGTGGCCAAATAAATCCAGAATTCACATGGTTGCTCCAGATGGAGCAAGTTTAACATGAAGAAGGTTGGGTGCCAACTTTACAGACAAATACAATGTACTTATCTCTCAGGAGACATCAGGGTGCAGTCAAAATGCATCCAATAAAGAGGTATTAAATGGCAAGCTCTTTATCCCAGGACAGAAAAGATCTTTCATTTGATAATTCCTTTTGGTCAGAAGAAACCAACAGAATACATGGGTATCTTAGACAATGTACTGAGTTTCAAGCTTTACAGGAAGAGTGCCTGTGGTTCACAATGGTCAAGGAACATGACTTGAAACCTTCCAGTTCCACAGAAAACGTGGAAGGAATATAAAAAGAGTAAAATAATTATAATAATAATAACAATAATTAATGATAATAAAAACACCCCCTAAGAAACATAAATAAATTTTAAAGTTCCTTAAATAAGAAAGAAGACAGAAGCTGCAGAAGAGTAGGCCATTGCTTGTAAGCCAAAGAGGAAAATACTCAAAATTGTCTAAAAGGCTGAAAGTGTCTGGAGGCTTCAGAGCTGTACCCTGACTTTTTATACCATGTTTACTTCACAGAAATGAAATAAAACATGAATAAGGTCCTATAGGTATACTAAAGCTGGAAATTTGTATGAATGTTTGTATACTTATGCTATGAACAAGATAAATGAAACCATGGAGTATCACTTGAAGAAAAGAAATGTTCATACCTGAGAAGGATGTTGAGAAAACAGCTGGACTGGCGAACGTTCATCTACCATTAAAACATCTGTGATTAACAGATCATGGTGAAACTTCGATGACAAATTCTGAGAATGTTTCACACTAATCACTTGTTACGTGACACCATTACTACTGACTACATGGAAGTAGCAGATTCAACATGGTGCTAAATGATATATAACTGTGTAGTACACTGACCCAATTCTTGGTTTTGCAAGAACAGAAACACTACTCAATATAACTGGCAAAAAAGTTTAAAACGAAGGAGGACAATGAGCTCAGAAGGGAACGCGAGTGAGTGAGTGAAAATGTGCTCAAGAGTCTGCAACTGGAGTTGTTAACAAAGAAGCTGGAGACCAAAAGTGATATTGCCTTATTCTTAACAAAACACAATGTCCTAGAATTGAACTCTGAAAAAAGTAATTAATCTCTGAGTTCTTCTATGACTACAGTTGCCAAGACATTTGGTTCCTGCCATATATTACAAGACAAGCTTGGGGGGGAATCTGCACAGCCCCATCTTAGTACTTTTAGAAACATGGCCTGGATAACAATGGCTAGTAAGGTAAGAATGTGAGTGTAAACAGTATGTATAACACTCAAATCTGTCTGTTCTGAGGTGATGTTTCTCCCCAGACATGTAGCACTGATGAGGAAATTCACAGTTACCAAGTTTACTTAAAACAACCATCAGCCCGATTAAACAGCAGTAAGGGGATTACCAGGATAATGTTAAGAAACGGAGGAGTCAGACTGAAAAGAATTACAAAAGAAGTATGAGTAATTGTAGAAGCGGGGAAAGAGACATGCAAACAAAGCAGTCAAAACTTGGTTTGACTGTGAATCCCATCCCATCCCAACAGCGTGCTTGTATAGCACGCTGGAGTTCACGTGCCAAAACTGAATACAAAAAAGGGATGGAGTTTTTTACATTGCCATACACATTTTATTTTTCTGAGTGTCTAGAAATCACCACCTTTTTTTGTCAAAGTCATCAAGGTAGTATCTACATATTGAAACAAAACCTGAAATAAAGCACAATGTTGGAGAAGAAATACTGTTCCATTACGACTGTTCTTGCTCTGACATTCCCTCAGAAGGAAGCTCATAGCTCAGTTTGATGGAAAAAGTCAGAGCAGGAGGTAGGTTCTCTGTCAAACAAATATAGAGGCTGTATATTTTGGACACATTTTTCCCTTTTTCTTTTTCCTTTTGGGAGATCACTGGTTCTTCTGACTCCATTCTTAGAATATTCACGTCAGAGGCATCTGACCTTTTTCTCAAGGTGAAGCAACCCAATTTTCCCTCTTGTTCCTGTCCCAGGGGAATAAATGAGGTCAGCATCTCACTGGAAATGGGCTTCAGAGTTTGCAGAATATTTCCTCTGTTTAACAGACATTATAGAAAATTATTAAACAGAAAGATTAGATGAGATATGACTTCCTTTGCTGCAGGTTTCTTTTCTTGTTCTCTCATGGAACACAATCACTTCTACAAATAAACTCCTGAGTTGCAATTTGTTTTCCTGATCCTACAAACAGATGCCTGAGTTGAATTTTCAGATGTCATCTGACAAAGTTAGTGAGACTATCCACAGGGATAAGGAACTGCCCATGACTATTCATATGCAAGTCTTGGATCTGTATTTGGAAGGAGCTGAAACCAAACAGAGAAAAACATAGCACTAAAGGTTTGCTCCATTTGCTGCCTGTCTCTCAACAACAACATGGCAAACTGTGCTAAGCACCTTCCAATTCTACTGATACATAGGGGAACCATAAATGAAGATCTATGAAAGATTGGTTAAAATTAGGGAGGGTGTTGGAAGAAGATAACCCCTCAGTATGAATCTGCAAAATCTAGTTCAAAACCAGAACAAAATAAACACAAATGCACAAAACAAAAAAAAACACACATGAAAATCACAACAAGCTCACTATCAAAGGTGTTATGATTAGCCTTGCATAACATGCATCCACAATTATTTTTTTGTCTCATTCACACTGCAGACTGACTGGTTGAAAAGCAGAGTTGGACACTTACTGCTTGTATGCCTTCCTTACTGCTCTTATTTCTCCCCTATTCCACAATTAAAAAAAAAAAAAATCATAATGAAGTATTCAGCCATTGTCATTGATTTTACTTCTTGATTGCAAGACATGTTGCTGAAGAAAATTTTTGAGCATCCATGTCAAGGTAACCTAAACAAACAGGTCATGAAATGCAGAAGCAGAGCTTGGGATGATATAATTTTTCAAAAGAAAAATGCATTTTAAATTAACATCAGAATGCCTTGTTTAAGGTTATGGTTTGTAACAATGTATCAATGAGCATTACAGATGACAGTAATTCTAATCAACCTTTTCATTCTTTCAGAGAATGAGGTGTTTTCTCAATAATAAATGGAATGGCCCCAAGGGGATATGCTTGCCAATTACAAGATTTCTTTAAGCCAAACAACCATCCTCAACATGGGAGGATTCACCTGACTGAGGAAGCAATCTGTAAGTGTGCAGAATGAATCACAACAAACAGAAAAGAAATAATGGGGATGGTATATGCTAGAATTGGGTCCCATCAGCATAACTATTTAGATGACAAAAATCCTCTTAGCAAAACAAGAGACTGTTTATGAAATGTATCTGTTTATGACAATAGGAACAGATACATCCTTCAAATCCGATAACAAATGTAGTATCTATTCACATCAGAACATTTTGAAAGAGAGAGAGAGAGAGAGAGAGATAAAACTACAAGCATACAAAAGCTATAGTACACAAAGAGGTCAGTCCTGGAGAAAGAAGTTTGCTGTGAGGATAGCTATGTTAACGGGACAATAAAATAAACCTTTATAATGTATCGCTTGGCAAAATGAGGTGACAGCAGTATATATATTCAAGGGAAGACAGCAAGATTAACAGATACAGTCAACAAAGGAGAATAAAGGGAAAGGTCAGAACAAAGTAAGATTCTGAGTCAGGCCATTCACAAGGGCAACTCATTGCCAATTCTACTTTTTTAAAAATTAGGATTGAAACCCCTAGTACCCAGCTGCCAGCATAGCATTGCCTCTGCTGTGTGGGCCCACAGGGCAGGGCTGCAGTCTGCAGCAGCCTCTGTGCAGCCACCTGGAGCCCCAGTGGGGGGAGTGTAAAGTGAGAGGAGTCTGAGGGATCTCTGCAAAATTGCCAAGCCCACAGACTGTATGGTGTGAGCCACAAATGCAAAATCTAGCACTCATTTCATTGTGACAGGACCTTGCTGATGTGCCCAGAAAAAGAAAACTTCCATCAACAGTGTCTCAGTTTTTCCTGGGAGAGCACGAAACCCTTGTCTTAGGTCTTCCCACTACTGGATCGGCAGATTCAAACTGAGGGGAGTGGAAGAAACATTAGCTTCATCTCATAACACAGGAGTATTCAGAGGCCTTTCCACTGGGTTGTTCTTACAGTCCTTTCACCTGAAAAACCTATGTTCGGTGACAATCAGGTTCCATCACAGAGAGCTCAACCAAGACCGACTCTGGTAGTAGAAGAGATCAGTGCACAGTGCTACACATGTATTTCTTTGCCCTCTGTTGTATCACCAACTGCAGCTCTGCTAGGTTCATTCTTAGCTGCTGGGAGTCAGAGTGGGTTGAAATGCCACCCTCTCCATCTGGTTACTGAGAAGGGAAATAAGCTAAACAGCACAGGGACTCTCTGCCTGCCACAGCCAAGCATGATCTCTAAGAATAAAACTAGCTACAGGAAGAAATCTAAAAGCAGCACAGGCAAAGCTGATCAAAAGATGGCAAAGAAATGAGTTAGAAAGCAAGAACAGGTGAGACAAAAGTTAGTGAAATGGAAATGAAATTCTAATGTTTGAAGGAAATCAGTTTGGAAAGTAGAACTGACAATGGTTAATTTAATCCTTCATCCACAGGCTTCCCTAATTCTCCCTGCCACTGCTTCATGCCCTCACAGACCTACTGTTCAGTATTTACAGCTAGTAATGCTAAGAAACAAACACAAATGTTGTTCATGCATTTGTAGTGAGAAACAACTCTGATATTGCGCAGCTCATGGTATAACAGAAAACGGACCAGCATGCCTACAAATAGGATTCTGAGGAAATACGGTATCCGTGTGCCTTTGATTCAAACACAGGACAATATTTCATGCAGTAGTGATAAAAAAAATACGTATTTTTTACACTGCACAATACATTTATTTCCCACTGTTGGTCAAATAACAGCAAACAAACAAACAAACAAAAAATGATGTGAGCAGTGGGCTGGTTTTGTAAAAAGTGCCCTCATGGGGCTCGAATACCAGATTCACTGAAGTTGAACACATTTCCACTACTGGAAGAGGAGAGGCCTATCTGTCTTCCTGCTCTCCTCCGGGCATACAGCTGTTTGTAGGCACATCCATTTAATGAATAAACAAAACATTGCTGAATGGAACCTAGAGAGAGGGTCAGGCTGAGGAAAGCGGGGGGGCAGAGATATTGTCACAGAGATATGATAAAGGTCATGATCTTATATTTCAGCTTTGTATTTCTAACATTCATATGGGATATCTACAATATTCATTCAACTCCCTCATCTGTCTGAATCAGAAAGCTATGAGATGATGGAATGTGCCCTGAATTAAAAGAAGTAAAACTTTAACGTGGGTGTTCTCCCTCTTACACACAAACACTAAATATTTTACATAATCACTTATTCTGGGGCAAAATAAATGCCACAAGATGCACATGCATCAGACCTGTTTTCAAATAAATTGCACTCGTGGTGTAATTTTTATTCTTATGCAAATCAAAAAACTGTCAAGAACTTGAATGTTTTTACACAATGAAGCCAGCATCTGCTAATCTCAAGAGAGCAAGACAATCATCATAAGGAATGAATACAAATTACAACAGAGATAAAAGGAACAATTTGTGTGAGCTGTGTCTATATCAGCACCAGTTTTATACTAAGAATTTTTCAAAGGACAGCTAAATAAAGCAAGACAATCTCAAAAAAAAAAAAAAAATAGAAAACAAACAATCACAATAAAATGAGGCACAAAATGTGAAGTTTGTTATACACCAAACAGTAAGATCTATTTACCATGCAAAGCCCAGTAGTCATCAATTACCTGACAAAATTTCAAGCTGAATTCACAGAAGAATAAATAAATAAAACATCAACAACAGACTTGTGCCTTTTGCAGGTTCTGAGCCTTACGTTTCTCTCCTTCTAAATGGACTAAACGATTATCCAGAAACAGAACATTCTGTTCTCATTCTAGATTTTAAGTCTGTAAGAAAAGAGGCCCCATAAACACTCTCTCAATCTTCTTAATGAAAGTCCCAGCAAATGTCCTTTGTTCATATGGAATTGTGAGTTCTGTGAAAACCACATCCTATATTATGACCATTTAAGCTGTGTAACTCAGCTACTTTAACAATGAGCGCAACGTAAATGCTGGCCAAACTTATCCTGGGCTCCTAACTTTCCCACTTCTTGTTCTACCAGAAATATTGAAGCTGCTTCCTTTTTCACACCACTTTTTCTAATACAATCAGAATGAAAAGAACAACAGTGTATCAAAAAGGAAATATAAGATTATATCTAAATGCAAGTATCTACCTGAGCACTGGAATCAAGAATGCAGTGTTCTGATGTATTTCTCTTTCATGGCTGTGTTTTCTGCTGTTTAAAAAGGTTTAAGATCCAGTCAATTTTTTCCTTGTAGTGGGAAAATTCAGAAAGTCTTTCCCCATGTAGAGGCTTTGTTACAAATCCCAAGTTAAAAACTCATGCTGAAGTTCTTGAATGCGCTTTGAATGAAGATTTTGAATGCATTTATTGGCTTTCAATATTTAGCCACACATTCTAATAAAATGCGAACAAAATTAAATCTCAGAAATAGAAACTACCACTGTTCTAATTGGTAGAAATTGTTAAAATAACCTCAGAAGATCTAAGATGAGGACTGAAAGATTGGACAAATGGAAAGCATGATAATTTCTCTCTTGCTACTTTATGAAACCAATTTCAAAAAAGAACCCCAAATACATGTTTCTTTAAAAAACAGATATTCACATTTAAGTCTATTCAAGAAAAAAAAAAAAAATGCATTCAATAATTTGCTGTGACTGTGTTTAAACATTAGTTAAAGCAGCACACCTGCTCCTTGCTCCCAACAGTGGAACTACAACCACCACAGTGGAAGCCAGGTCAGCGAGCTCCAGCTGTGCCTGTAGATCAGTATAACCAGACTAAGTCAGAACCACATTTGTTGCATGGTTTTCATACAAAACAATATTGAGGAATCGGCTCAATATTTCACAGTTGGCAACAATGTCAATAGGTTTGTATTTCCACATCTATTACAGCAACAACAAAAACATTCAAATAATATAAATTCCTCAAATGGGATGAAAAAATTCCCCTTGCAACCTACGACAGTTTCCTCTTCATCTTCTAATGGCATGACAGTACCATTGTTTGTTTGTTTTTGATTTTTCTTTTTCCCTGCAATAATGAAACTTGACAAATAAAACCTTCAACCTTCTCTGTGAAACTCTCACTGAGATAAGGCAGATCTGTGAACCTGAAATTCATTGGGCTGACTAGTGCAGGACATCTCTGTGTGTATAGGTAGTTGAGAGGCTGTGAATACTTCACCCCACAGGTGGACCAAATTAATATTTACTGTCTTCTGGTGGCAGAATAAAGTGCTCTGTGAAGCCTTTCTGCAAGTCATTTTCATTTTGTAGTGACTAATCCCTTCAAAATGTGTATGTGGATTCCCCCTCTCCTCCCTTTTTTGGTTTGTTAGACAGCACATTTTATCCATGCATGAAAAGTGTATCATTTTTAGAAATTCTCCACATATGCTGTATGGAATTGTACTGTATATATGGACTTATTTTTCTTAACTTCTTCCTCTGACCCTTCATAATTAGTTTACAGACCTCTACAAGTTCATAAAAAAAAACTACCTATCTGGAATATCGTGGACATTTTCAGAAAGCAAATAATTCTTACAAAGCCTATATTTTATAACTTCTTCTCTTCAGTCAGCAGTGACTGTCACAGCTCCGAGCATAAGCAGTAATCCCCATTTGCAAGTAGATGGCACATCATCACAGCATATTTATAAACATATAGTTGAAACATATGTCTCAGACACATAGTAAGAAGTCTGAGATCATTTGTTACTGAAAATTAACCATAGCTCAGTTTTATAAAGTTCAAATATAATCATATTTTAACAGCACTAGCAGTTACTAATAGAGTAGTTATGCTGATATACTTTGTATACTAAGCTCTACAACACTTCAATTTTACAAATGACACAAATCAAACAGTTTCATAAATAAGGTTTTTATAACCCACCCATTCTTATTAAATCTCAAATAAACAGGGTTCATCTGTTATCTGGCAGCTCTAATAAACAGTGTCCTTGTGGTCTACTTTGGACCAACTCCTATACTGGGGGGGGGCACCAATTAGGCCATTTAAAACCTTCACTGTATAACATATTTTGGGGTAACTCCAACATTGCGTGCATTAAAAATGAAAATATCTGTGCCACAGACTACAAGGAAGTGTCATTGGATAAGTAACCTATAATTTTTTCACTGAATTTTAAACGTCCTTCTCCTTCTGGAATATACCCTACTAAAATAATTTCCAGATCTGAAATTATATATTTTATATTATTTGTTATATACATTTTATTATTATTGCATATATATAATATAAATTATATATTCCATCACCAAGAAATACATATACAGATGTAAGAACACTTCTGTCCTTAGGATCTGGTAACCAGTAGGATCTGGTTAAAGAGCTCCAGACTGGCATTTGTGTCAAGAAAAAGAGTGCAATAGAAATGGGCATACGGATAATTGCCTCTCCTCTCTGTCCTCATCAACAAGCTTTCTGTGCCTCCCATTATCCTGTCATTACTATTTCTTGTGCTTCTTTGCTACTGTTAAACACATGTCCTCATAAAAGGAGTGGATACTACCAAGATGTTCATGAACATAGCTTTCTTGTGCTCCATGTGATGAAGAGTCCACACAGGTCCAGATGGAGTTAACAGCAAAAATCATCGGGTTATAGCTTTCTGCCCACTCCAATAAGTATTTTATTTACCTGTTGATAAACAGGAAGTAACTTCCTTCTTATGAAAATAATCAAATGAGGAAACTGAGCAAGAGATAGATTCAGTAAACTGTTACCTCATGTGAAGCCTGATGAAAGACTAAACACAACACCATTGAATACCCATGATCAATTACTTACGTTACATTATCCTTATACTTTGCACCATAAATAGCAATTGTGTATTTTAGCAAGTATGAGAGAATGACTGCCATGTAAATAAGATGTCACGATCCTCACCTTGCCATTTGTACAGAATTACTGAGAAAGAAAAGACTGTACCTTTTTATTGTGTCAGAATTTTCTTCTAACCTAACTCACTTTTAATGTACGGATATGTATTCTGGAATGGGAGTAGTTGAGCAGTTTCCCTTGGGCTTCTGTTTTATTGCTGAACTGTTCTTACAATTTAAGGTCCAAATGAGCATCCCTATTTAGTTATACTGCCCATGATATAAAATAATATCACAAGGCAGAAATTTGCTCTTTCCACTTTGAAGTTTTTTCCAGTAAATCAGTTTTATGATAAAGGAAAATGACACTACTGGTTTATTACCAACATCACTGAATAAAAAGATGATTCTGCCTGTTTCTACCTTATTCTGTAGAACAGAGAACTATAACTCCTTCGTACCTGAGTTTGGTCTATCCTTAAATGGTGACACTGATGCTTACCATCTCAGTTCTTTCAGATCTGTTATTGAAATCCCTTCCGTAAAATGGGATTCTGGCTGTCACAAAATGAAACTCCATCTGTCATTTCAGAAATGACCCTGGCTTGGACTAGAAGATTTCTGTGCTTAGAAGTGACAGTACAGAAGCAGTCAAAGCTGAAAAAAAGATTTACCAAATTTATGGCCAGGACTTCAAAATCTGTTTGTTTCATTGCCATGCTTAAGTGCCTAATGAAACAGAACCAATGTTAATATATATTCCCAAGGATAAGGGATAAGAGACAAAAAGAATCTTTATATGTATCTTTTTTTTTTTTTTTTTTTTTTTTTTTTTTTTTTTTCCTGCTGGTATATAGCTAAGCATCCTGACTACTCCATTAATTTCATTGAGGTATGTGTTTGCTTTCTCTCTGTCAACTCTTCCAATGTTTAATGTCAGATATGTTCTGATTCCATCACTGAGCAAAGTCCTGACTTCCTTTTAAATTGCAGGCAAGTCACAGCCCCTTCATTTAGGAGATAATGAGTGTTTGGGGCAGGGGCATTGGACAAGGTCAGTTCTAGCAGAGTTGGGAATAGAGCCCAGATTCTCACTATGACAGACAAATGTTTTATCCCGTCAGTTTTGCCCAGCTAGCTCCCAGAATGAACATCTCAGAATTCTGTGTTTGGGATGGATAAAATGGAGATATTCTAAGGAATTCACTTCTAACAGGGAAAAAAACTGGAAGCAAATAAATGAAGACGGTAGTCTAGATTCCTGATAGTACTGGGTGGTTAACACACAATGGAAAACATGAGAAGTTAAGTGCCAAAATGCTCCTAAAATAAGGCTTCAGAGGGATTTAGACCAGAACTTGCTAAGAGCTAGTGAATTTTAATACTCTATTCTGACATCATTCTCTTTATTTTAAAACAAAAATGTCAACAACAACAATAAAAGCAGAATCCCAAAATCCTGGTCTCACATAAAAAATAATAATAATTGTGTAACTCAGGAGTTTAAATATTGTGGTTATTTCTGGTGATCTGTAAGCTACCTGAACTGGAGCATTTTACTTTTATTAACTGATGAAATAAATGTATAAAACAGATGATTGAGCTGAAATTCAGGTTTTATAAGCTTGCAATTTATGACACTAAAATTTCTGAAGAGAAAAAAAGTTTAAAAACATTAATACCAAGTAATATAAAAATAAGCAATCAATACACAACGGATCCCAGGTTTTACTACAAGAAAAATAATAAACAAATACTGCACTTCAGGTAGTAACAGCAAATGTAGTATGAAATACCTAATACAATGCAAGGTCCATTGTTGGGAGTTAATAAATGTAACTGTATTAAAAAGTCATCAGTCAGCAATGACAGAGAAGGAGAAAAAGTTGGCTGTGATAGTCAATCACAGCATAAACTGAGCCAGCCAAAATATGCACAGTTTAATATAAATACAGGCTCTCTGTCAAGGCCTTTCCAATAAACATGTGAAGTATTAATGGTATATAATATAAGATGTGGGGTTAAGCACATCTGTGTATAATTCTGGCTATCCTTACAAAAAGGAGATGAAAGCAAAATGGAGGCTTGGAGGAAAGTCATTACATTAAATCACAGGAATTAAAATTCTGTAAGGAAAGTCAGAAAGAGCTTGGGAATTAGGTTAGGTGTGGTGAGATCAAACATCAGTAAGAAAAGTTTTAGGATAAAGTGTGCAAGAAAAAATCCAGGTGGGTATTAGATAGCAGCTAAACTACAAATTGGTAGTGTGCTAACTTCTCAGGGAAGGGAGGGTGTAGAGCAGAACACATCAGCTGCCTAGGATTCTCTGTGGAAGCAGAAAAATTATAGGGAAAGGGACAACTTACCAGTCTGAAGATGGAAGCAAATAATTTCTGAAACAGTTTACATGATGAGATAATCTACAGTAGGACACACTGACCACCTGGGATCCTTTTCAGTCTTACATCTTAAGAAAAGACAGTTGTGTGACTGATGTTAACCAGAAAGCTGTTTTGTCCCAGGCTTTCTGTATATTATTGCTCATGTCAGAAATACAAACGACTTTATTTTCAAAACTTCTGAATATTTATAATGACAGCAAGAGAAGTAGAAGATACTCTGAAGTTTCTCAGGTTCCATAAGCACAAGCAAAAAATTTCTCTCTGCTTTAAGTCCTTATCTGTGCAGTGGAAATAATAACTCATTGTCTCAGAGATGTGTTGTAAAGCAATAATACTTGTTTGATATCTAGGTATGACTGATTAATTCAGATTGAAAATGCTATTCTTTAGCAGTGATAAACCTGTATGTGACAAAAAGAAAATTTTAAATCAATGATTGCCAAGCAGGAAAGAAAATACAAAGCAAAACCCAGCCAAATGAGAAGCTAAGCATTCTGATATGACTTTATAAGCAGTGGGATGACAAGACTCTCCCAGAGGACACAGAACTCAATGTGAACAAGCCTTGACCAGTGAGAATTGACTGGTAGCATAAACACCCAATGAAACATGTTCAAGAACATTCTTATGAGAATCACTTGCTCTAAACAGACTATTTTCCTTTGAGCCTCTGGGCCAAAGCAAACAGACAATTAAGATTGCTACCTTAATTTCCCAATGACAGTTAGATTAGTAAGTGTTTGCTAAAGGATTCAGAGGGAAACAAGCACAAGGGAAGAAATTCAACTAATTTACCTGGTTTCCATCGTGTTTGTGTGAACAGTATAGCTTGTGAGGCTGCACATCTTATCCCTTTCCCCAGTTCTCTTTCTAGCAAATATTCTCCATAGCTTTCCAAGGCTTAGAGAGGCAGTACGTTTTATTTTCAGGGTCTGCTTCTATTTCACCTGATATCAGCAGCCATTTGTTTTCTGACTTCGAAGAGGGTAAGTTAAGGAAAGAAAATAGAAGCAATCACAATTCAAAAAGAAGGATTCCTGTTGGGATGCTTCTCAGTGACTCTAAGTGGCTGTGACTGTTTCCACACTAAACTCTTCTTACTTTCTTAAGTGGGGGTGATACTGCAGTAATTTGGTGATACTCAGCCTGCTTGTGTTCTGACACAGCCTCCAAGCAGCTAGAGTAGGCATTTGATAATCAGTTCTTGATATTGCCCAGGAACAAGGAAAAATAAACTCCATATTTTCTGCTTTTGTTACCTGCTATTGTCTGTACTTCCTTCCTAGCTTTACAATTCTAAACTATTATCACGGAACCATAGAATCAAATAGGTTGGAAAAGATCTTCAAGATCATCAAGCCCAACCATCAACCTGACCTAGCGAGTCCTATCACCAAACCATGTCCCTTAGTGACACATCCACACATCTCTTGAATACCTCCAGGGATGGGAACTCCACCACTTCCCTGGGCAGCTCGTTCCAACGCCAGACCACCTTCTCCATGAAGAAATTCCTCCTAATGTCCAATCTAAACCTCACCTAGAGCAACTTGACATTGCTTCCTCGCATCCTATCAGTTGTCACCTGCTGCAACCTCCTTTCAGGCACTTGTAAAGAGTGATGAAATCTCCCTTCAGCCTCCTGTTGGCCATGTTATTTCTGATGCTGACCAGGATACTATTGGACTTACTGGCCACCTGGGCACACTGCTGGCTCAGGTTTGACCGGCTATCAACCAGCATCCCCAGGTCCTTTTCTAATGGGCAACTTTCTATTTACTCTTCCAGAAGCCTGTACCACTGCATGGCATTGTTATGACCCAGGTGCAGGACCTGGCACTGATCCTTGCTGAGTGTCACACGATCGGCCTAAGCCCATGGGTCCAGCCTATCCAGATCCCTCTACAGCACCTTCCTACCATACTGCAGATCAACACTCCTGCCCAGGTTGGTATCACCAGTAAATTTACTGAGGGTGCACTCGATTCCCTTATCCAGATCACTGATAGAAGTGTTAAAACTGGCCCCAATACTGAGCCCTGGGGAAAACCACTGGTGACTGGCCATTAACTTATTGAATTCCATTTACTAGCACCCTTTGGCCAACCAGCCAGTTCTTCATGGTGTTTCTCCAGGAGAATACTGCGGGAAACAATGACAAATGCTTTACCAAATTCCAGATAAACAACATCCGCAGCCTTTCCCTCCTTTACTAAGTGTGTCATCTTGTCATAAGAGGAGATCTGTTTAGTCAGGTAGAACCTGCCCTTCAAAAACCCATACTGGCTGCTTCAGATCACTCATTTGTTCTGCATGTGCCATGTGACAGCACTCAAATAGGATATAATAGAATAGTTCAATTGGAAGAGACCTTCAAAGGTGATCCAGTCCAACCGCCTGATCTCTTCATGGCTAACCAAAAGTTAAAGCACATTAATGAAGCTGTAAGATGATCTGCTTCATAATTTTCCCTCGTACTGAGGTCAGACTGACAGATCTCTAATTCCCTGGATTCTCCTTCCTGCCCTTCTTGTAGATGGAAGTCACATTCACTAACCTTCAGTCAACTACAATTCCCCCCGTTAGCAAGAACCAGTGGTAAATTACTGAAAGTGGCTTAGCAAGCACTTCTGCTAGCTCCTTCAGTACCCTTGGATGAATCCTGTTCAGCCCCATAGATTTATGAAAGTTCAAAAGAGTTTCCCACTTCATTAAAGGGGCTTCATCTCACTCCTTGTCACCATCTTCCAATGCAGGTGGCTTGGTACCCTGACAATGGTTGGCCTTTCTAATAAAGACTGAGGCAAAAAAGACATTAAATGTTTCAGTCTTATCCTCATCTTCCATCACTACATTCTCCCCTTGTATCCAGTATAGGATGGAGATTCTCCTTAATCCTCCGTTTGCTGCTGATATATTTATAAAAGGACTTTTTGTTGTCTTTTACTACTTTAACCAAACTGAGTTCCAGTTTGACTTTGTCCCTTCTTTTTTCTCCCTGCACAGCTTGACAATAGCTCTTTAGCCCCCCTGAGTTGCCTGTCCCTTCTTCCGGAGTTCATAAACTCTTTTTTTTCTTCCTGAGTTCCAGAAGCAGCACTCTGTTCAGCCAAGCTAGTCTTCTCCCCCACCAGCTCAACTTTTGGCACACTGGGACAGCCTACTCCCGCACCTTTAAGATTTTATTCTTGAAGAAGGTCCAGCCTTCCTGGACTCCTTTACCTTTACATAGGTTTTCTCTGGTTTCATACTAAAACCAGCCTCAATAGGAAGGCCTTTGTCTTGTTATTGTGGATCTTTTGAAATTGCAGATAGAAAAATGAGAGGAGGTTGGGAACTGCAAACATTTAAAATCTGAAATCTAGATATGAGAAAATACTAATACAACTATGAAAGTTTACATTAAATAAATAATTAAAAGAAAGCATAACTATGAAAATGATAACAAACATGCAATGAAAGGGAAAAAAAAATCAGTGTGGTAGAAAGAAGAATGCACCTAAGAAACGGGATTAGATAAGATAAAGAACTTTTAAGTATTCGTATCAGAAACTGATTTCTAATGTTCAGACAGGCAGTGTAAGTCTTCCCAGAGGAAGGAGTAGAGTTTCACTGCATGAGTGTTTTAACTGGAATATTAAATTAATTTTAAAATGTTCTTTCAAAACAACCCAGCAGATATACTCTATTTTTGCTACCCCCTTAGGGTAATGAATGCAGCGGTATCATTTATTTCTTCTTGCACAATACATCCTGCAGATATACCAATGACATTTTTTCTATTCACTGCATAAGGGTATTAGATGACTTACATACTGAGACTGAACAATATTTTATAGTGAAGGGCTGCAAAATAATAACGAATGGGAAATAGAAATAAACCTGTCATATTAGGATTTTCTGCCTTCGTATGCACAGCCCATTGCTAGCTTTTGGCAATGGAGAGTTACAAACACAAAAAACCATTCCCAGCCACTACCAAAGGGCTTTTAGCTTCACGAAGAAAACTCTGACTGCTGTCAGGTGGGCTTGTAGCGCAAAAGCAGTAAAAGCACACCACTTAAATGCTTGGCTCTGCATTTCTGGTTCTAATCTACAAGTGGATGGTACAGTACAGATAAAAGTAAACAATAACACAAAATATATTAATTATCTTTAGCATGTATTTCAGGAACTCAAATATTAATATATATATATATGGTTCATTTTCTTAGTAATCTTTCAATAAACATGTTCATGCATGGATCTGTAGCTCACCAGTCTTTCTGTGGACCAGGGGCAGAGCTTCCATATTATCACAAGGGATAACAAACTAACTCTGTTTGAAACACTGGCTTACAGAGTCTTTAAGCTCTGGAGATACAGTTATTCCACTGAGACCTAGCTAAAACACACTCCAGAGTATTTACTTAGTGACAGTATGCACAACACAAGCATCTGCAATAGAATCAGCTGGGGAAGATGAGGAAGTTACACAGTCTCTTCCTAGGAAGCACATTATGAAACATTGCTTGTTTAACTGCAACCTTTATTCCCCTTTGTGAAAATAAATTTCACAACAGCTTTAAGAAAGAATCCAGTGGATTTTGACATGACACCAAATTTTCCAGTGTGCAGCCTCACAATGGATTAGTAGATTAGCTATATGCTTTAATGATTTCTATACTCAATGAGGTTGAGGGTTCATTAAATGACACTACAAATTAAGAAAAACTCCTGTTCCCTTGCAGCATCAAGAGACCCTGTGGGCCATCTTCTCTAGTCTTAACCAAATCCATTTTGGAGAATAGGATTAGCTTGGGTAAAAGGAGAGACTTAAGGTTCTATTTAATTCATTTCTTTGAATACTAAATAGAATTTCACTACCATGGGTAGCTGCATTTCTGTGTCCCCTGTGTGGCATGAACATTCATATCCTGTGTTATTCACCTTTGACTACTGAGACACAGACAGCCCCAAATCAATCTAAAATTCCTTTGGAAAGTTTTCTAGTGAATTTCATTCTTATCATTAAAGGACAAATTTTTCACTTATGTACTGAAAGATTAATAACAATTTCACTCCAGGATTACAGAATAATGTTAATACCATGATCTATTTAAAATGTTCCTTTAATTATCACTTATTTAATACATCTGTTGAAAGAAACAATCATTAAAATAATTATTTTGAGTATTCCATTACTCATAAGTTATATTACTCAAAAGAGTCATGAGATAGCATATTCACTTACAGAAGGTTAATTAACTAAAATGGTCCTTTACAAAAGCATTTCCAACTCATGGGCAGCTATTCAGAATGGAAATGTTTACTGTAAGATTTCATTTAATTATACCATACAGGAAAAGCAGATATGGATGGCAGCTTGTCACAGAAAACTACTGTCCTATTATTTGTTTAGCTAACACACTTAAAGAGAATTATCAGTGTAGCTTAAGGTACATGCATAGTTTCCCATTACTACCTGATGATTTTCAAAACCTTAGATACCTTTCTCATCCTGTGTACTTCTAGGCATGGCATTCATAGCATTCTGTTATTTCTGCCACTTTTTGCATTAAACCCATTTCAGCCAGGTCTTCAAGGGTCATCAGCTTGGCAAGTAGTTGTATGTAATGTAGTATGTAATGTAGTAAAGTACATAAACACTTAGTAGTAGTAATTATAAACCTAGCTGATAAACCATACAAACTATTTTATCCTACTACAGATCAATCAAGGTGTAGATTTATGCATGTAGCTGTGAGTCTCACTGGTGATAACCAGGAAGCCTGCCCCCAGATTCTCAGTCAAAAGAAATCTTTTTTTTTTTTTTTTTTTCTTCTTTTTGAGTTAGTTATTCAAGTCATTATTCGTGAGAAAGAGGTACAGTTATTTTAGCATACAAGCAGTCCACTCAGTCATATACACATTTGAATCCTAGAACAGATAAAGAAATGAGTTCTTTGATGGGGCTCAGTTTACACTGAAGGGGTAAATAGTTTCTCTGTGACAAACCAGAAAGGGGACACTATTTGTAAAGGTGATCATTTATACTCTGCTGTGAACAAATTCAGAGCCAGCCACTGTTTATTAAAAGCTGAAAGTGTGCAATCCATTCCTGCTTGAACTAATGCTTGCCAAAGCTGCTGGGGGTTAATATATTATTTTTGTAGACAAGATATTTCTCTGCTGCTTGAATGAATTTTTCTATCAGATGTGTTGTAGTAGAAGGGGACAAAAACAACTTAAGGAACATTTCTAGAATATGAGGCAGAGGTTTCCTAGTCTATTTAAGGTAAGAATTCTTGTACTTCTGGATATCTTTTCTACAGTCCTATAGACTAATCCACAATGAGTGGAAGCAAGTAAGGTGGGAAATCACCAAGAATGAGCCATCTAGTTAAAGGCTCTTGTCCTGAATCACCGCTAAATACTACAGACTGGTGTCTAGAGATAGTAATCTTTCACTTCCAACTGAAATTATAATTATTTTTTAATTAAAAAAAAAAAAAAAAAGAAAACACTTTTCTGAGAAGAAGTTGCCTTTTGTCATTTTTTGAACATCAGCTGAAGCCAAGCTCACCCTAACAGCTCTGAAAGACAGAAAAGAGGAACACTCCATTCATGACTTGCAACCAGATGGGTAAAAAGAAAGGTGAAGCAAGGCTGGTCTGTTTGACTGCACAGGATGCTAGCTGCAGTGTCTCATACCTCTTCCCAAACTGACTAAATAATTTGTGTGCAATCCTTTAAAGTGCATCTGTCAGGTGATACAATTTTGGTTGAAGGCAGTAACCAGTTAGAGAAGCAGGGAGCAGCACTTTTACTCTTCAAGTGAAAGGTTATGGACGAAAGGCAACCAGAGAGTCACTGGACCTGTTAAAAGATAAAGGAGAGGCACCGAAGTGTTAAATTGCTACTTGCCAAGCTGATGACCAGGTCATGGATTCCTGATGTTGTTTGCAGTTCTATTGCTGTTGTTAAATCTACTAGTTACATTTTGGGGGTGGTTTTTCTTTTGTTCAATTGTTTGTTCATATTGGACACATGTTCTGTGGTGACTGTCCTTCACTTGCATCACTCAGCAACATCTTAAACTTTTCACAGATTTCTCAAATTCTTTCTAAGCCACATAGTAGGAATCAAACCATATGACACATCACAGGGCAAGACAGCAGGATTCTTGCCTCTCTCTTAAAAATTCTCTGACTGTATACTGCTGCAGTGCTCCTTAGAAAGTGCGTTTGGTATTCCTTAATGAGAGCATTCTCTCTACTCCAAGCAATATATTAATACACAAATGATTTCACATTTTGATTATTTTACCCTCCCCATTTCTTTGTATGGTATTTCTCAGTATGGTATTTTATACCATCTTAACTATACTGATTTTTCAGCCGCTCAAACAAGTCCCAAACTCTTGAATATTTTCTGCAAGGACCCTCTTAATAAGCTTTCCACATAGAAACCTGCTGTTGAAAGAGAGACATTTTACAAGGACTGAGAGAAGGGCAGCACTGAAAGAGGACTGCATATAACTATTTTTCTGAAAACTAAATCAGGGCATTAAGACATGCAAAGAATACTCAGTGCAGAACTAGTCTTCTTCCCCTCTGTGTCTCAAAAAATAGCAGACAAATCTATGCCTTCAAGCCACTACTGAACAAGTGCTCTGGAATTGTTTTGGATATGAAATCCCAGGAGAAGGCTGTGGTTCCTCTTCAGTGACTGGAGGCATCATGCTGGAAGCAAACAAATAGCCTGCAATTCACAGCCAGGAAAAACAAAACAAAACAAAACAAAACAAAAAACAGCTGGTAAAATTCCACATAACCACATTCTTCTGGAAATGAAGGCTCTGTTTCTTTTTTTTTTTTTTTTTTTTTTTTTTTTGTCTGTTTTGCATTCTGTACCCTCTCATTGCGAAGGAAAAATGGTGATTTCTGAGCAAAATGAACAACATTATCTAAAGCAATTGCAGCTATCTATTCAACACTGAAAAATTAGATTACAGGAAAACTGAAAGAGGCACAGAGGCAGAGGTAGCTGTAGATTCCTTATGACTTTCTAATTATTCTGTATGCTGTTCTGTCAGAATTCTCAAATAACAACACACTTCAAATTGAGTGCTGACATGGTCTCTAAATCTCATGAAGTGTGCAGGGACTCTGTGCAATGAAAACTGGCAGTAAGAACACAGTCCTGGCAAGGTCATGAGCAGAGAGCTTCCTAAGCAACAAGAAGCAAAGAGGCACTTACTGCAAGGTCCTTAATGGTAGCTGTGAGCACCAACAGCAGCCTACAGGGCTCCCTCATGACCAGAGCCAAACATGCAGTACAAACTGCCGGTATCCACCTGATACTTCTGCATCCAAAATCTGCAGTGTTATTGATGCTTTCTCTGAAGCTAGAAGGGTACAAGTTTAAACATGGTAACACATGGATTCCTGGCTGCAAAAGTGGCAATGTATTGATCAAACATACATACAACATTTACATTTAAATATATTATTAAATCATAACTAATAGGAGAAATAGTGGATGTGTCTATCACCGGAAGGATGAGAACATTTACAATTACTGAAATTTTAAAAGATGGTAAGTTTTCCACAGAATGAGTTCTGTTCACAGAACAAGGGACTTAAAGAGGCTGATATTCATCAGAAAACTGTGTTCAACCACTAAACATAACTGTAGTTTCTAAAACTTTCTCTGAATATATGCTCTAGGGTAGGTAACAATATCAAAACATATAGCTGTAGATAAAGAATTCACGGTCTTATCAATGTGATGAAGCTAAATGTTCAGTGTTCTCTACTTTTTATGAGGATACAGCACAATAACTGAAAAGCATTTTCGTTATTTCAAGTGAAAAGCAGAGATTTTAATTTCTTGTTTTGAAACCAACTGTGTATTCAACATATTTGCCATATCTTGCAAGGATACAAAAATCCACAACAGTTTTCAGCTGTTCAAAACTCTTTGGCAGAGATAGAGATAACCACAACTCTATCATCAGCTTTGAACGACATAAAATTCTTAGGCTTAAATAACTGTAAACAGAGACTTGTCCCTGAAAAACTAAATAAGCTGAAAAAACATTTTAGGAAATAAAAGAAACTATGTTAGGTGAGAAACAGGTATTGGAGGGATTTGAGTGGAGCAGGTAGGAGTCTTAAAATGGTTTTGATTTCATTTCTTAAAGGGAGATGTGAGTATTCCTGCCTCACCTGCTGGCCACATAGCTGCTGCAATTCTTCCATTTATATTAGGAGTAGATCTCCACTGAATGGCTGGCAGCAGTCAGCCACTTTCCTGATTGGCCTTTAAGAAGTACAGTAAAAAGCAGAGTAGTAAATAAGAATCTGCATAAAATGGAACTTGACATTGTAAAATTACAGTGCAAGTAAAAGGAAAGAAAATTACAGAAGTACATCTAGAAAACACTTCTTCCCCTACTGATGGATTTCCTTGGACTGACATAAATACTGACTTGACCACAGTTCATCTAAAGTATTGATTTTTAAAAACAGAAGTGGAGGAGCATAAGAATAAATAAATAACACATTATTACAGAACATGATGATAATAAAATAATTGACACTGGCATGTGATTTCAATCAGAGATCCCAGAATGCTCAGCACTTGCATGAAACAGGCCATGATAATAAAATATCCTAGTAAAGGACCAAACAGGGGAAACCATCCAAATGTTTATCAGAACAAGACTGTTCCTTTGATAACGTCTCGTGGAGGAAGACTTCCTTACTGTGTGTTGCCCTGTGGCTCATAATTCCCAGCAAAGTCTCACTGAACTTCAGCCAGCAGTAGCATTGGAAGCAGTTCTGTCCACAACAGCTTTCATGACTTCTGACCTCTTCCTCCATATAGCTTTTACTTTCCTGCCAACCATAGGAGAGGGCAAGGCCTCTCCAATTACACCGGTCTGTTTCTGGCAGTAAGTTCCCCTCTACCTCTTCCAAGTACATTTCATTCACAAGTTTTGTACGTACTGTCATGGTCCCTTACAGATACTACCCAAGGAATCCTTCTAGACTAGATAAATAGCACTACCAACTCAGTTAATAGTTAGAAAAAAAATCTTTGACAGAGGTTCTGTGTTCACAGCAGCTCAGGCCTACCCTCTCAATCAGTGTTCTCCTTCTTCCAGATTACATTAACTAGAAACAATGGCAAAGGAGGTTGAAAAACACCTTATGCTTAAGAATATGAAATAAACATTTACCACAGCTCAGACAAATTATGACATTCAGAATCTGGCTGTATTCTGCATATCTCTAGATTCCAATCACAGAATCACAGAATGGCCAAGGTTGGAAGGGACCTCTGAAGATAATTCTCTTAAATAAAAATATTTGCATTATTTTCCAAGCATTTTAAACAAAATATTTTGACACTATTTAGTATCTTTATTTCCAATTTAAAAATAAAAGTTGAGGATGGGCTAAGCCTTTTTTATTATTATTTTCATTTTTAGCATTTTGGCAGTATCTGCTAGCATAGTAATAATCCTTTCAGGCTATTTTGTCAATGTCTTGAATTACTTCACCTTCTAGAAGATGTTATGGTACTTAAAACTGAATAGTATGATATGCAACAACCACTAGGAGAAAAACAAGACTAGGATGGAGTAGAATGGCAGAATGGGATATTCTGGTCCCAAAGGCAAGCTCCAGAATACAGCAGCATCTGTCTGTTGACTCAAATAATGCAGCTGCTTCCTCTGTGTCTATTCCTGAGTTATATTCCTCCAAAGACCCATCAGGTAAGTAACAGTGAGAGTTGATTATATAGCTTTGTAAGAATAAAAATTACTGTGTGGCAGGCTGGAATAAGAAGCTAGCCCAGATCTCAAGCTTTTTACAGCATGATGAGAAAATTTTGTCCAGAACCAGGCCTTGTCTGGACACCAGGATCCAGCACTTTTTTAAGGAATCTAATCAGTATGTCAATAGACAGAATCTGTTCTTCCATGTTCCACAGGACTGAATCACAGGCACTAGAGTTCTCTGGATTTAGAAGGTATAAAATGGGAAATCCTTTAGAACAAGAATGGTAAAAAGAGATCTAAAAGAGAAAATAAGCTGTTTCACTTCCAGCTAGGCAACACAACACACTGACCTGAGACGTGTGTTCTCAGCAAGTAGATCGTATTAACTGGAAGAATGCCAGGAGAGAATCCTGGAACTGAATTCTAAAACTAAAAGAAATGGGAGAGAAAGAATCACAGATTTATCCCCATGTCTCACTGCAGTTTTATCACTGAAGTAAAAGAGTTTTGAGTAAAATGTTATGTACTTAAGACCACATAAAATTCTGGAGCTTTCCTAATTTTAAAAGGAATATATAAGGTGAAATTTTGTTTTAGCATTTAGGCAAAAATTTGAGGGCTGATCTGAGATCTTGTTATATCTTACAATACACATATTTTTTCCAATGTCTTTCCCAAGGATCTGAATGGCTGCTGACTGCTACCACTTAATATCTGTTCATCCCTTTTAAAACCATTCATAATTCCTCAGGTAACTCAGTGTCTGAGGGTGACTGATTTGTCATAGCAAGGAGTAAAGAACTGAATTCCTGCAGTCAACTCTAAGTCAGAGTTCACTCCACGGAAAAATGTGGCAATCTTCCGAAGTCAAGCTTCCTAGTATTATTATTTGATACCATTTATTGCAAAAATCTTATGGTGGCCCTAATTACAATGTGACTCCTGATGCATTTAATTCTTCTGAGATAACAACATTATTGTGCTGACAGAAAATTTCTCTAGGGCTTTCTGATGCTGCAGGAAACTGCTTTATAAAAGAAGCACATATTTCTTAAACCTTGTAATGATCTAAAAAGTCAAATTAAATATTAGCTTGTAAAGGCAGCAAAGGAAAAAAATATTTAAATGCAAGACACACAGATGGCCTTGACGCTGCAATCAGGCAAAACATAAAATCACCGAGGAAATGTGGAGGTAGGTGTCACATTTACATCCATTTACTGGGGATTCTTGTTACTGTAATTTTTTAATAACTAAAAATACACTTTAGGTTAGAGGAGGAATACGACCGTCTTCCATTGCACAACATACTATTTGTAGTAACAGAAACTGAAAATTCCCTAATAATCCACTAACTTTCTGCTGACCAAATATAGGTGCTCTATCTGCCATAAAGAATTCTTAGTAAATCATCTTTGCAGATTTTCTTTCTAATATGCAATCAGTTAATATTAAAAACAATTTAATAATCCTTTCCTATGAGCTAATGATAGACACTAAATGTTAAGCATATGATAGTATCATAAATTACAATGTTGTTCAACAAGCCAGCAAACAGAAAGAATTCTTCAAATTTAACCTTTAAAAGATGTTTCAACAGGGTTTATTTTAGTACTCACAGGCTGAAAAACAAATTCTTCCTAGAGAAATATAAGAATTCTCTGGCTTAGACTTACACATTCAAAGTATAACTGCAACTCTCTCTTTACCTGCACATCCTCACAGGTGCTGTCCTGCTAACTGTCACACTGTAAACAATCCCTGAAGATCAAAATAGCCTATTTTTTATTTAAATTCAGTGAATAGGTCAATTAGAGACTAAAAACATCAACAGAGACATCAACAGAGTCAAAATCAGACTGCAAACCTAAGAGTATACTGTATCACATTAGAGAAAATTACACAGAGAAGTGAAAAGGCATAAAATAATTTAGATGCATGCTGCTTGTAATCTGGTAATTTCACCTGGTTTTAGCTGTTAACAACCTTGGAGATAATATATAGTAAAAATTAATCCTTCTACAGAAGGCTCATAAGGGTCTACAAGAACTCAGCCTCAAAGGCCATACTCCATCAAGATTAATTCATCTCTTAAGAATAAATTGAAATAAAATCCTGTTAAGAAGACGACATTTAGTCAAAAGCAACACCAACAAAATTCCAAGAAACATGCCAAGTGTGGGATCAAAGTTTGAAGGTGACATCCTCACACACAGATGGTTTCAAATCATAGCTCTGTGTTCATCCACAGATCATGGAAACGATGTAGCTGCATAGATTGTAGAACTTACCTGAACAAGCTGAAAACTGCCACAAATCCCTGGATGTTTAAAAGCAGAATAAAAGAAGCACAGTGATGAAAATAGAGTATACACATTTAAATGTGCTTTCTTTGTCTTCTACTAGACAACAGAAAACAATGTTGGAAATACCACTAACACAGATGGTTTTGATCAATAGAAAGTGACTGTTGGCTTGCAGCTTCTTTGGTCAGGTGATTTTGCTTTTGCTCATTCAAGATTTATTTGTTACACATAGTAGAAGTTGTGTAGAACTGCCAACCTATTCTTACACAGAAGATATAGCTAACATAGTTGTGTGAAAACATTTTGAAATTAAGAGTAGATTTTAAAATTGTTTGAAGCTTGACCTTTTTTTGCTAAAATTTAGTGCTATATGAGTATGCTTAACTCATTTCAATCTGGACTGGCATTAACTGGGCTCTATATAGCAAAGAGGAGAATTTCCACTCTTCTGTCTCTTCATGGTTACTACCTCTGTTTTACGTCTTCATAACTTAACATATTGGACTTTATGGAATTCAATTGCATCCCACAATTAAAAAATTTCCTTATAGTTTTGCCTTCTGAATCAACTGGGCTCCTGCAGCAAGGAAGACATGAATTTAGCAGGAACTTACTTAGGCAAGGCTTTCTTGCCCATGAAATGGTTTGGACTTTTCCTCAAAAATAATTTTGTTTTGTGATATTTAACACTCAGATATATTCAGATTATTCACAGAAATAGTAACAAAATGCTTAATAAAGAGCCATCTGAAGTTTTGATTGAGATGAGTCACAACATGTGAATTTAATTTCATAAAAGGAATTTAACTGCAAAGCTTCCTATTATTTCTGAGGTCTTCTGTGTTCAACTCCTTTATTATAGGAGTTTTCTCTTTTTATTTTCAATGCTATTTAATATGTGCTATCACTCCATGATGTAGGAAACAATGAAGTGCAGCTGCAGACTCAAAGCCAGCATAAGAAGGAGGGGGTGTAAAATGTTTTCAGAAACACCTGGACTCACTGCAGGGAAGTCTATTTCAAGGACATGTAGAAACAATGCTAGAAAATTAAGCTACTCCTAATATTTACCAGGAAAATAATGCACCCAAAGACTCTCAGTAAATGAATATTTAAGCATCAGTCTCCTGATATAAGTTAAGAAAGCTCTGATAGTAACTCCCTCTAGAGAAACAGTCAGAAGTAGGGGAATATATTTTGACACCTAGAGGTGAAAATATACAAACTGTGCCAAAAGCACAGTTTAAGAAGAGATTGGACTGTGCACTTAGTCACATGGTCTAAACTTTTGGTTAGATCTCTGCAGTGCGAGGAGTTGGACTTGATGATCCTTATGGGTCCCCTCCAACTCGGGATATTCTATGATTCTATGAAAAGTTTTCAAATACCATAGAGTAGGTCAGAAGAGGTGGGCAAAAGAATGAGGCACAAGAGGTGATTCACATTTCTACTTTTGTCTTCTTAAAGCATGTACCTGAGCTATATTGAAGAGAACTCAACTGCGGGAGCTCAAATTTTCAGTAGAATACTGAGGGTTAGTTACCTTGAAAGAGTGATTCTGTTACTAAATTGGAACCTTAGAGACAGAATGTAAATATCTCCCTCACATAGCAATAAAACTGGTGAGAAAAGAGTCTCCTTATACAGGGGGGCTGTATCAGGAAAGCAGGTCAGTCACTTGACAGTGTTGCCTTTTTTTGTTCTCCTTGCCTTTAAGCAGAACTCCCATCCGATGTTGAGAAGGTCTGTCTGCAGAAACACCCCAGACGACACAGCTTGGAGAAAGGCAGCAGGGTGAGCAGTAAAACCAGAGATTCCATCTGTACTACAGCTGCCTGCGTCAGAATTCAGTTCAATCAGAGATGCAAAGGATCTTTCAGGTGGAAATGAAAGTAAATCCACAAGGGAAAATGTCAGATAAACTCTGATTTTGAATAACGTCTCTTAATGATAAAGAAAAACCAGAGGTTCTGAGCAGATTACTGAAACTGAATCTCCCTGGTAAAGTAATCAAAAATGTAGGTTCAAACCTAAACTGAATTTCCTAGCTCAGTCTTGCTTTTGTTCTTTTTTCACATTTTTTTCATATATTCTATACAACATGCATATAAATATGCAATATATATTGCATTGTCATTGTTAGACTAATTTTAGTTAAAATTCAGGAAACAAATTCAGTACGCTGTTATCCTAGACCACAGAATTTAATCTTTTAACTAATACAGCTCAGCTAGTTAAGAAGGTACACACAAGTTTTTCCCTTCTACGAATATATTTGGAAATGTAAAAGAATAAACCCAGAGAACATCCACTATCCATGTAATTGCAATTAAGCTGCACTATCAATTCAACAAGTTTGTATGAATATAGATCAGCCACTTTTTGTCTTCAGTAAAGATTATAAATCCCAGAGTTCACTATCACCTGCAGAAAAATACGTTTGGAATACAATCCTCCTTTTTATCTTAAACCCCTGTACACTGTATGCTGCGTTCTCCAGTCTGTAATGTAACTTCTCTACTATACATAAAGGTGGCTACGGACCATGCTGCAAAGTCCAATTTCCATCTGGCTTTGAGGATTAACATTGGTTGGTGTCATTGAGCTGTACTCTAGAGTTAACACTCAAGGAGTCTAGCTAATATGCAAAATTTTGAAAAATAGCATGTAGAACACTGTATTGGGAACACTTATTTTCATCCAACAACACTAATCCAAATCAGTGCTTGACAACCAAACTAGAGGTAATTCTGTATTCACTACATATAATTTTTTTCCTCCCCCTCCCTCTAACTTCAAAGTTATTTAGCTTGCATCATATTCAGTGTTTAAACTTTCCTATGAACAATTAATTATTATATGATCAAACAGTCTGAATTTAATGCACAAAAGAGCTGATTTCTTGCTGACTTATCCTGGAAGATCTTTAGAAATGTCCATAATGTCATCCTGATTTACAGCAGCCAGCAATGCTATTTATTAAATCCAGTCTTAGTTATGAGATCTGAAGCTATATAACCTGACCAGAAAGATCTATTAAGATCATCAAAAATGTTTTTTAAGGTAGTAATGAAACATTTCATAGATTTAGGGTAAAAAAAAGTAGGAAAAAAAAAGGCTCTTAAATTACCTGGAAAGGTACACTGAAGAGAACAACATGCAGAAGGCATGGTAGTTTTTATGTAAAGCAACTGTCAATATAAGCTTTTTTCAAGATGAATTTTTTAAAGGCTCAATATAAGATAGTAAATAAAGTAAAATCTATAAACAATTACAAACAAATACAGGAATAAAAGTTATGAATTAAGAAAAGAGATTTCTGATATTTGGTATAGAAAATTATGGACTTTCATTTTTCTTTCAGTAAATAGCTAGTTGGTTTTTGTTTGTTTTTGTTTTTTTAACATCTTACCTTTGGTATCTTACAGAAGACTTCTGTTACAATGGCCAAGTGACATGTGAAAACACTGCATTAAGCTTTAAAAATGTTACAATGAAGGTATTAAACAGAAATTCGAGATTTAAAGATGAAGAAAAGGGAAAGTGAGAAGAACATTAAGACCTTAATGGGCAAATAATATAGCAATGAATTGGCTCATGAAGCAAGCACTATTTCAGGATGCTTAAAATCTGCTTGTCTTAAAAGTAAGTGTGGGAATTAAATAATAAAACTAACACAAAGTGTTTCAGATTGTATCAATCTGGAAGCAAGTTTGGGGAGTTTAGTTTAAAAAACAAAGACTGCAAAGTCAGCAAGGACTGACTTTGTCAAGATACTAAGCAGTGCTCTTAGGGCACCAACGGATACTGACATAGACATCATAAAAGTCCAGTTTAATCACATTTGCAAGTTTTCTGTTTCTTTCTCTCACTCCATGGCATGCAAAAAATGAGATTATGTCATAAATTTGTCCTAAATGACAGCAACATGAAAGTATCTCCCTGAAGTATTTTATCATTACCAACGAGAAACAGTTCACCTTTCATATAGTCATGAGCTTCTATAATGGTTGGTGAAACACTGGAACTGTGAAAGCCAGCAGTAAATGAACTTAGACCTTTCCCAGTGTGAAATAAGCAAATTATTACAAAAAGTCAATAGCAGACATTTCCTACTTTAGCCTGGCATTACCTGCACTATCTTTAACCTTCTCAAAATTGAGTGTTCAATTCAGATCACTGGGAAGTACAATATAAGAGAGAAATTCAGCTTTTTTGCAAACATCTTGGATAGTTGTATAGGCATCAACAAGTATGTTACAGGCAACCTGAAAAAATCACATTTTGAGGTTTACAAAGACTGATTATTCTGACTTTAATGGATTAAGCTACTGTGTTAATTTTCTTGAAAACACTTGGGTATCTCACTCTTTTATTTTGAAGTTTAATCAAAGCATGAATTAAGATATTATGATTTTCCTACTTTTGTTTTTTGGAAGATAAGAAAGTAGAACTGATAACAGAAAACTTCTAAATGTGAGGGTACAAAATTATTATAAATACCCAGTTACATATTTAAAAATAATACTAATATGTCTGAATTTCATTTTATTATACAAATTAGAGAATGTGCAATTTATCAAATTAAACACAGACTTTCCCTACACTACTTCTGATACCACCGAGACTAGGATTTCTCAGTATAACTCTAAAACGGAAGATACTCCATTGGCACTCATTCCACATCACCAGAGCAAAACATCAACTATTTCTCTCTACAGATCTACTCCTACTTCACAACAGCACTTACTCATGAAAAGATAGCTGGAAACTCAAATTATGTCTTGGACACGTGTATGTCCCCTATAAGGGAAAAGATTAAAAAAAAACTTTCCAAGTTGCCCAACTATCTAACTGGTTCTGGAAGATAAAAAACAAGAGTTCTGATAGAGAACAGCATCAAACACCCTCAGTTCAGCAGCATATAGATGTACTATCCTTTTCTATTGACATTAAGATAAACATCTTCCACAGTAACAATCGGCTGTATACTAAGGCCAGAACTTTGGTTAGGGGAGATACTGGATTCTTGCAGCAGTCAGGTAAAAAGATTTTTTTTCCTCATTTCTCAGTTAATTTGCTTGGAAAAGGTGAATTGGTTACTAGAAATCATATGCAATAGTTGTTTCTTTTAATATTTCTTAAAATGTTAAAATAGAGTAAACACTCATTCTCCCTTGGAGAAAGACTTCAGTGAAACATTCCATATGAAAACAGTAATGTGTATTCACATAGCATGGGGTCCAGCAGGAGCAGTTTCAACCTGAATGGAGAAGCTGCGTGGCTGCCCCTTTGCCATGCCTCCAGGCACCATTCCGGGCTGCTACTGAGAGAGGGAAAAGCAGATTTCAGCTCTTTTAGCCCTCATCTGTCCTACTAGTAATTAATGCGTCCCTGGAGGAGATTTCTGAGGATACAGGCTCATGGTATCCTTTTAGGAAAATATGAATCATATCTGCTGTTTTGGAAAGCATCAAAATTATTTATCCTATTGCATAGCACCTAAAATCATTATTGGCTATTATCTGCTATTTTAGAAGTATTGTCATTTCCATTTCCTACACACCATTTAAAAACCCATAGATTATAACTCCAACAGTTTCACAATAGTTAAGTGAAAATGCAAGTGAGTGGTGATCTGCACTGAGGAGATGAAAAAATCTATCTTCGTACATGCACCTTTTTTTGGCGTTTAGAATAGCTTTCATCCGTGACTGTGAATTCACTTGGATTCTTAAGCAGCTGACCTTTCTTTCTTCTGCAGTCTCACTGAATTGATTTTGCATATACTACTGCTTTCAGTGAGGTAGCCAAGCATTTTGCTCAAACCAGTGAAGCTCTAGCTGTCGTGTCAATTCTTCTCTGCTAAAGTCCTTTTGAAAATAAAATAGAATCAAAGAGAAGACAATATGTTTCGTATCACATCTTTCCATTTCCAGATATCCCAGAAGCAATGAGGAAATACAATGCATAAGTGGGTATGTAACTATGGCAATCATTATACATCTTGCAATAGTTCACACAAATTTAGATAAAACATTACAATATATGTTAGAAGGAAATAAGGTTAGTTTAAGATACAGGCTCTTAAGCAATTATTTTGATTCTGACTGCTGATCCTGAGTACCCTTTTTCCTTGTAGAATAAATGAAGTATTCATATACCCCAAGCATGATTGTAATGCTGTTGCTACATGGATAGAAACACTTTGAAAGAAGAAAAAAAAAAAAAAAAAAAAAAAAAAAAAGTGAAAAAAAAAAAAAAAGAAACAGAACTAAATTTTCAGAATGAAAAATAGTTTCCAAAACCATCTTCCTTACATTACATAGTACGAAAGAAAAATCAAGGAAATTTTCTTTTATAAAAGGTAGTGAATAATTCAAATTTTCCTTGTCAAGCAACAGCTGCTGTAACAATATACTCAGGCCTCCTGTTTAGAGGATGACAGATCTAAACCTGCTGCACCTGCCTGGTAGCACACTAACACAGCAGCAAGGCAGAGGACTAATGTGTGACTTCAGAGTCTCAAAACACTCTGTTCAGCTCCCTGGGTGTAATTGACATGCGGCCAGAATAGTCATGGAGGGGAATGTTAATAAGGCCAAATGGTAACTTGCACACTTGTATAGTTAGCAAGCACTACTTTAAGTATCATTTAAAGCAGAGGGAATAAATGAGGGCAGAGAAAGAGAAGCAGAGGGCACCTACATACCTTTGAATCATTAAGAAGCTCTATCATATCTAGTACAAGGAAGATCAGACAGGTTCTAAATGCAATTAAATATTCCCCTACACCTGAAATTTATTTCTGGCACACTGCAGAGTTTTGGGTATTGTGTCTGCACCAGCTCAGGCATAAACAGCTGCAGCTGACAATAGCAGAATACTGATCTCTCAACAGTCATTATAGAAGGAGATAGCTCCTTTAAGAAAAATCTTGTTACCTTGAAAACATGTCCAATGACCCCCAGATAGGCACAGCCATACTTCCACAGGGTACCATATGGCTACCAGAGTAACCTGCAGCATTTGGTTTCTTAAAAAATCCCACCTATTAGGCTGCATTGCTCTTGTACAGCTGTTCAGCTGCTGTCTCATGCTGAGAAATGTTCTCCAGACATGCCAGTGCTGCATTGGCACATTACACAAATCAGGCTCCTCCTATCTATAAATACAACAGAGCTGTGCCTTGCTTATTTCACATAAATTACATCATTTGCAATCTTAAAATCTCTGTTCTATTTTGCCTTGAATATAGAATGAGCATGAATTTATTAGCAGGTGCTTGTTTCACTCCCATGAGCCCTGCCCAATAAAGCATGTGCTCCTGTATTATGAGACCTGTTTCAACACTACAGCTGCACAATACCTGCTCTTTTCCTTCTTTTCTTCACTAGATTATGGCTGAAACAACAGTTTAGTCATATGTTTTATGCTTCAGACAGACTGTGGCTCAGCTGCTTAAATATAAAACAAACTCTATTATATCCTTCAGGTTCATGGTAGCTGCAATACATCTCACATTCACTTTAACTTAACATGTTCCATATGTACATTAAACAGCGTCTGTAGCACCGCTCCCAAATAACGGGCTGAGTGTCTCAGAAAGCATTCTGCTCAGAGCTGGTATTTTCAGTCAGGTATCCTGCTCTTTCTTGTTTTCAGTGTAATCTACTACCCGATTTTGCATGCAATTTCAAATAGATGGTTGTGCTGAAAAGTTTTTTTGGCTCTTTTTCTTCAGTTTTGGGAATTAAAATTTACAACATAGTGTGCACCAGCAGACAACAGTAAAAGGTGGGGTTTTTTTGTTTGTTTGTTTGATGTGAAAAATTACCAAACCAGAATTATAACTTCTTCTAATACCATAAAACTGAAAAATGCTAATATATCTGCATGCAGAGACAGAGGTCCTGAAGAGAAAGGACCGTGTGTATACATGTTTATAGTTCTTTTTATGCGCATTACAAATAGCAATAACAACTAAAAAGTGCTGTACATGGAATAAGTTGATGTCGTGTACCTTATTATTAAATCAGGGGCAAACACTAAAGTCCACAACGATTAAGAGAAAAAGTAAGCTTATTAAATTTTTTTGCATGTTTTTGATGGTTCATAAGATACACTGATAGCAAAGATATGTAAGTATTGACATTAATTATTACTTATTGGAGTCATAAATATTTCTCCTGTCACTTTCATGATCTCTCTTCATTCCATATGTATAAAAATATTAATGAGTAGATTGCTCTAATTAAAAGCACAGAAAGATACATTTAAGTGTCTTTCTTCTAAGAAAGGATCTTGCAGAACTGAAAATGCATTTGTTCAAGAGAGAAATAATCTCTTTTCAGTCTGGCTTTACTGTGATATGTCCAAAATTAGGCAAAGAACGCTCCTGCTTTTCCAGCAAAAATGTTTGTTGTCATATCATAAAATCACAGAATGGTTTGGGTTGGAATGGACCTTAATGATTATCCAGTTTCAACCCCCTGCCATGGGCAGGGACACCTCTCACCAGCCAGGTTGCCCAGGGCCCCATCCAGCCTGGCCTTGAACACTAGCAGGGATGGGAAGTGTTCAAGAAGCCGTATGCACAGCTTCTCTGGGCATACTGTAATAAGAATGCCACTATTCATTATACTTATAACTACTTACTCAATAGGTAGGTTTGACAGGGATAAATTCTTTAGACCTTACATACCATGGACTTTTCAATACATTTGAGAGCTATGTTTTACTAATATATAAAGAGAAATTCATTTCTTTTTTAAAAAATATAGAGGTGAACTTCAATAGAGCGTTCCATCTTATACTATACAACTAAAATAACTCTGTCAAGTACCACGGGAAATGCTTCAGCTCATTTCAGAAAAAATGCACTCCACTAAGATTTGTAGTATTTTTTTAAAGCCACCCACTTGAACGTTTTTCTGTAAAAGTGTCCTCACTGGCCATAGAGAATTTTGCTTCCTCATCAATTGTGCCACTATCTTTTTTCAATAAAAAAGCTGAAAAAAGGATGACAAAAGAGTGGCCCACTCAATTAAGGACAAGGTTAAAACATAAAATACTTCTAATAATGATATATGGGTGAAGAACTTCATAAACCCAGGTCTGTAAATTTCGATATAAATTTTATTATTTCTGTAGTTCTGCATTTTAATAGATACACAAAAACACAGACTCTAGCATGTATGTAGGTCTCCCAGTGCAGATCAATCATTTTGTAAAAGGGAAAAAAATACTACCGGTATAAACCTTCCTCTAAGCCAACAATGAGACCACAGCACGGAGGAACACATAGGGGAACGAGATGAATTTTCTTGTGTTGCATTAAGCAAACCATTTCAATTTAAATGGAAGAACTTGTGTCTGAAAGCAAAGCTTTACATTCCTTGTGAATGTAAGGTCCATCGTTCCTCTTTCGATTTAACCATCGAGTCTCTCCCTCCCGCATTTTATATTGTTGATTCAGGATTTATGTTCAGCATTCAGAAACTTAAGAATAGAAGATGCAGAGTAATTTAAGGATATTCTTCAAGTAAACTATTTCAATATGCTTATTTTTTTTTTTAATTTAATCTGTGTGATTAGAATACTTTTATTACATCAAACACAAATCACCAAGGCCTGCGATGGCTCATAAGGCTACTTTTAATTTAACACTTTTGTGTCAAGACTGTACTGACTACAGAATTAAAATTATCACAGGTGACAGAGGCAGAGCTCAGAAGTCATTACCTCAAGCTTCCTGTGTCAGTCAGCCACTATACTAAATACATGTTTGCATCAGGAAATAAATATTTAGGCTACAGATGGACAAAGTACTGAAACACATACTTGAGGCACATCTTGATATCACGAATTCAAAAACCTAAAAACAAAAATTTGTTACAGCACAGTGAAGAGTTTTGCCTTCAGAGGTCCTCTACAGGAGAGAAAAAAAAATAAAAATAAAAAAATAAAAAAAAATCCATCACTCACTGAGCCAGGGAAGGAGGGCCCAAACTAGACTAAAAAACTGCATGCTCTTGAGAAACAAGTGGAATCAAATGATTCTTTAAATGATGATCTAATTCAATATTCCTCCTTTCCAGAGTTTTTTAATGGTGAAAAATCAATGTCGTGATTGATTTTCCTATCATCTTTCATTTTTATCTGTAGGCAAATGGCATTGATATTGAACTACTCTGTAGAAATACTTTGATCTATTAGTGTGGTACATTGTTGTGCAATTAGAAGCTTCTTCCCTCTCCCTGTAATTTCATAACCTATTATATTCTGGGCAGATGAAAATGGGTAGTTTTCCAGATACACAATTAACTGTTTCCTTTAATTGAGTATCACGCACATTTCACACTTGTGTCATACTAATCAAACAATTTTTTTATTTTTTTTTTATGTTGCTGTCCAATTATATTTAAGATGACAGAGCAAGTTCAGAGAAAAGTCTAAGGAAACGAGATCAGTAACAATGACCTCTTTTTCTGACCTCTATTTTTTTCCCATATAGTTCCTGGACTAAATGACACTTACATATAACAAATAACAACACAGGAATAAAACAGGATTGTATCTGGATGCAGCTGACAGACACATGCTTAATTCTTTCACCCTGTGTGTACTAGACACAAGCAAAGGCACAGCAAAATGGAAATATCCGTAACTACTCTCTGACTCCCAGGTAGGTTTGTGCTGCTTTTGTTTCCAGCATCATTTAAGCAATCTCACAGTAGTTTAAAAATTATGCTTTATGGTGTCCTGATAGCTGTCTCAGTAGTGAGATACCTTTTTTACTGTGCCATAAAAGCAGGCTGGAGAGAAATAGGAAGTTCAAAAGCATTAAGCATCCTGGGGATTCCCTACCCTGAAGAGATGCCTTACTTATTGAAAATCTATTTTTAAATATTCCACCTATCAGGAAAAAAAAAAAAAAAAAAGGCACAAATTTGGAGGCTTAATGACTCACTTAAAACCAGTTATTGATGATCAGTGCACCTATCTCTTCACCCTCTGAGCAGTACACTGTAGTTCTTGCAGGGTACTCTTCAACTGACACTTTATTAGCACTTTATTAAACTTTTCCAACTTATGTAAGAAAATAGAGCTTTTTTTCATTCTTCTAAAATATACTTGTGTGACTTGAGGCAAAGAGAAAAGCGAAGTAGCACAAACACTAGCTCAGCCTTATGTCAAGCATCCCATCTCAAGCAATATACGTCAGAGCAACTCTTTAAGCAAGACTGGTTATGTGATTGATTTCTCTAAATACTGTGAGGCAGAAGACATGCAGACAATTGATAGTGTCCCCAAATTAATATGATGTGCCATTATTTTTGTGGAGCTTATCCTTTTCTGGTAAGACAAAGTATCCCAATGTAATGAAAACGTTAATGCACATATCAATACTGTATATTACCTCAATAAAAAAGAAATAAAATACATTTAAAAAGAATTAATGAAAGATCAGAATAAATAAGAGGACAGCCCTACCACGTTTTGCACTGAATTCATCCTTCAATTGATTTTTTCTTCAGTTATTTTACATAGATTCTTCTGAAACAAGCTATCACCACAAAATTAAACCTTAGACAATACACATACATTACATTTTTAAACCTTACTATTAGTATACAACAACAAAAAGAAAGGTGTAAAAATTAATTAACTCAAATTTCCCGAGTCTTAGCAGCAGAAAACAGCCTCACTCTGCACCATTTAATATCCCTTTTTTACAAATATTCTTACAAATAACGGGCTCTTAGGAATCAGAGGTGTTCAAATGCTTTATTTTTGATGGATCTTTTTGTACCCATGGGTATTATAAAACACCGCTTCAACTAAAAACTAATTTATTGATGTCATTATTTAAGAATATTAAAAAAAATATATATATATATATATATATATGGACCTGAATCTATCTTTAGTAGTCTACTACTTAAAGATGTGAGATTTATAGAACACGTTGTTGGTTTTCCCCTTCAAGGTAAATTTTACACACATGAGCTAATTTCAACATTTTCATGAGAAGGGTGAGGTCTTCAGAATGAAATTTCTTACAAATTACAGAAAAATTGGTTAATTGAATGAAGGCAAATTAACTGATTATAAAGCAACTTTCTGAGTGAAAAAATGGGAGTCAATTTGCTTTTTTCGACTCCCTGGCAGCAGAAAGCTGCCCTTTCAGTGCCAGTATGATAGTTGACTTAGGAAGGTACCAAATGCTAACAGACTCACTGTACTTGCTGTCTTTTTGCCTCATGAATAGATACACACACAAAAGAAGACAGAAGTACTGATACAAACTGGCATTGCTCCAGATGGTATGGAAAGAAGGTTATAGAGGATATTAATGAGACAGAAATCATTATTTGTCACTTACAGATCTACTTACTACAAGTCTAAGCAAAGTTTATTTCCTCTTGTCCAAAAAATGTTATTAGTGCTCAGTTCATTAGAATACCTATGTCCACGTGGTTTGACTGGAAGCAATGCTACAAAACAAATCTTGGTTTAAATCTGTGACTTCATACTTTAATGGACCTGTTAGAGCAGTGATTAAGTCAGAGAAAAATTAAATGGATAGCCATTCATTCATATTCAACATCAACACAGACTAGTAAGTACTGCTTCTGTTGATTTCAAAACAGTGATTCTAGTATTTTCAAATGACTAATGGCTTCTGTTGTGTTAGCTTTCTGGCCACCCAAATTCAAACATCTCAAAGGAATTAGACTTTAAGGGACCACTGACCTTCTAGCTGTCTGAACATCAAATTTATTTGCAGAGGATCAGGTTAGGCACATAAATGCTGAACATCTAAAACAGCAGGGAAAATTTTTTTCTCTCTCATTTTCTCACTAGGCAAAAGATCTTATCAATCATTTCACAGTTAATCTTGTCTGCTGTCCTCTCCCCTTCAGTTTGCTACTTTTGTATTTTTCACCCATTCTTATCTCTGTGTTACTCCTTAGTTACCTGTCAAGAGTTGGAGTGACCTCCCAGGAAACACATTCTGCCTTCAATGTTTCTTAACAAAGCACCTGTATTTCAAATTATTCCAGTTCTAAAGTCCCCATATAATACAGAAGGTTTCACTTTTCTTGCAGATATATATAGTTCTCATATCAGAAGGGACTGAAGTAATTACGAACACTTCTTGGGAACAAGGGAAGAAAGCTGAGTTTAAGATATTACAGGGGGAGCAGTTCTTCCAGTATGCTGTTAATGTCAGGTGCTCTAGATTGAACATGAGCAATATTATCCAGCTAAAAATAGGGAAAAGTGTGAGTGCCAAACAGAAGTCATTCCCATTCCTGACATGCTGAGCACAAAGTGATGTGGGACATCAGGCCTACAGAGAAAAAGTAGACAGAAAATAGAAGGCAGAAATAGGTGAAACAGCAAAACAAAAATGAGAAACAAAATAGAAAAGCAGATAAAAGCAGTGAGATTATTCAACCCATCAAACTAATGGATCATGACATGAATATATATTTGCATTTTGTGGAGTATATATTCTTCAAGTATTTGATACTCAGCTAGTATCCTTCTAATAATCTGGCATTGTGCCCCACCTGCAGAACAAGAGCACCTCACATCCCAAGTCTAATGAAAGCTCTTAAAAACAATGCTGTGCATAAGCATAAAAGCACAGTAGAGATAATGAGAAAGAAAGCTCCTCTGTGCTGTTCACCCTTTCATATGTGCTTCACTTTTTGATGGTGACAAGCATGAAGTGTCAATAAGTAAATGAAAATCTCTTCCCACTCAGTTCTTGACTTGGCTCTCCCAAAAGCCAATATAAGTTATTTTTAGCTGACCAAGGAGAAAAAGTACTTAAGAGAACACTAAGATAAAAACAGTCCCACATAAATCATCAATTAACATTAAAAAATATATATGTTGGGAAATAATTACTGTAATGTTTTCTACATAGAATTCCACTTTCTCTAACAAACATGATCGTGCACTTCTGTGAGAAAGTAACCTCTGAAAGGTAAATCAAAAATAAGTCCTTTTCAAATTTTAGTCAGTTTAAGTTACCAATGTATCTTAAAATATTATGCAAGACAACAGTTACTTGTAATGCCTACCTTCACCCCTCTTTGCACACATTTTCTTCCCATTTTTCTTTTCTATTTTTAGGTAAATAAAGTGGCCCTTCAGTGGATGTTTTTAGGTCAGTAGTGATTGTATACACATACATTGTTTACAGCAGCAAAAATAATGTATGATTTCTTTTAAAAAATTGCTTTTGTACATGCAGTGATCCATAACTATATTCTGTAATTTATGCCTAGTAGAAACACACATTTTTATTTTCCCACCCAGCCAAGCACAGATGTTTAAAACTATCAGTTCAAAGTCTGCATTTTCAGATCAGTAATGTCTAAACCAAACAAACAATTTGCTTCTAAACTCTCATTTAGTTGTTTGATCTTGTACTTTGTGCACAATCTGGATACAGATACAAAAATATTCTAATACACAAAAGTGCATACTTATCAGCCATTTTGTACTCTCTTCCAAGTCCTGGGGGTACTCTGCGTTTGGAGCCTTTGATGTATGAGATGATAATTCTGTTTAAATCAGCTCTAGGTTTGCTTTTGCTTTTTGGTTTGCTTTTGCTTTTTAAGAAATTTTATTGTGACAAAAATGTAATTAGCAGGCATAGCCATTTGCATTTTAGCATTAAATAATAGGTGAAGTCTTACATCAGGATCTACTTACATACTCCAACACTCTTGACAGTCTTTCTACTCATCCAAAGGCTGTAGACTGGCTTTACAGTTACTGTTGGATCTCATGATGTACTAAGAAGATTGTTCTCTCTATTTTAGAGAAAGATTTAATAAGTTTGTCAGTGATTTATGTAAAATATATTGACATTCTACTTTCCCAAGCATTTTGTGTCATGTTTTAATATTTTATATTTTTCAATAAGATTTGATAATATTTGTAATGTGTAATTTCCCTTTCCTACATAGTTCACTGGAAGACGAAATTAAATTGAACTAAGTCTTCTTCCGTTTTAGGATCTCTTGTGCATCCAGTCACAGAACTTCCCCTCTAGACTATGCTGACAGGAACACACCATCTAAAGATATGCCTTACCACATACCACACTTCTAACAGGACAGAAGTTTAATGGAAATTACAAAGGCAATTGCAACCTCCACAAAACACAGCCAACATTGCACAGTCTCTCACACAGTATCAGCAGATATCACAAAGCCATGCAGGCCTCCTTTCTGCTGTTCCATCACATCTGCATCTAGCCCTACTCGTTGCAATGACTCCCATGTGTATTAACAGAAAAAGAAGGCTAAACCCTCCTCAGGCAGCCTATTTACTTCACGCCCCATCCTGTGCTAGAGCAAACACTTCCGTGGACTCATTCGTCTCCCTAGCCCTCACGTCGGCCCTGCTTTAACCCCAAACGAGTAAAGGGCATGAGTGAGGCAGTGACTGAAAGTAAGGGACGAACACAAAAGAGAAAACAATGCGGCGACAGCTTCGATCCCCTCAAGGCTGCATGAGCGCGTCGGAGCGGGACGCCGGAGCCCTGCGCTCCTGTGGCCGTTAGGCGGCGACCGTTAGGTGGCGACCGTTAGGCGGCGGGCGCGAGGGACGTTGTGAGGCAGCGATCCCCTCGCGCTGGGGCCGTGGCTGCATCAGCCTCCACACCCTTCCTCGGAGGGATGGAGAGCCGCCGGACCCCGGCGCCGTCAAACCCCTCTCGTTTTAAAGTGTTTAGACACCTTAAAGATAGACGTCTGCCGTTCTAGGCTCTCTTACGTACCATTTTTACCTGTAATCTTCTCAGATTAATTCCAGGTGTGTGTAAGGGGATTTAAAATGATCGGCTTCCTGTGGCAAAGAGCCCAAAGAGAAAGGCTGAATAAAAGTTAGTAACAGGGCAAAGCCAAAAAAATATAAATCTATATAAATATATATATATATCACTGTGCCCTCCTGCCTCGAAACTTTCTTGTACTTTCTAGTCTGTAAGTTAAATGAGTGCATAAGTCTAAATGAGAAGTATATGAACTGTCCAGTACAGATCACCTCAAAATTGGGATTTTTATTTTATTTTTGTGGCCTCAGGTTTATGCAGCTGAAGGAAGCCAACCTCACCTTCAAGGTCCACAAAAAAAAGCATTATGATTTACACCCTTTCCTCACTGAATGTGGAAGTGAATCAATACTTGAAGTTGTGATCTTAGGCCTATACCTACAGGTGATGCAGGGTAAAGCTG
This sequence comes from Nettapus auritus, assembly GCA_011076525.1. NCBI lineage: Eukaryota > Metazoa > Chordata > Aves > Anseriformes > Anatidae > Nettapus > Nettapus auritus. Next base: position 37,021,761 of record CM021767.1, on the reverse strand, counting down.
TACCTCAGGGATCTGCAGATATCCCACTATAGTTCTCACTTGGCACAGAAGGTTGCTGACAGGTTATGTTCATTAATTTTGTATGAGTCACACTGTTGCTAAATTGCTGGAGCTACAGAAGAGCCTACCAGCGAACAAAAATAAATAAGAACATTTCTTCTCCCTAACTTACCATCTGCCACAACCTTATGATACCTTTAAATTAGTTCAGGTAGTTAAGGCATACTTCTGCATTTTAGCCTCACTGCTTCCATGAATTTTCTTCAGGAAGAGCAAGCAATTAGCTTTCCCCTTCAATACGAGTACTGCTAGTAGATGTTTTCTGGTTTAGTACATAGGGTGAATAGCATAACTACACAAAGTCAGACCAAACCCAGGACTAACTCTACCAGATGCCAAGAGCAGGTGTCTGAGGAGCAGAAGAAGAATGAGGCAAGACACTGCTTCTCAACAGTGCTTTTCCACCTTTCAGCTCAGGGACTACGTTTATATTTGTAGTATGCACTGACAGATTTCTCATCTGTGAAGTTGGCCAATCTCCGTGTAAAACCACAGATTTCTAGCACCAAAATAACCACTAATATGGGCTCCACAGCTCAAATGCCTACCACTCAAAAAGTCCCTTTCTTTAAAAGAAAGCTGATTCTTGTAAGTTTATTTTTAAGTCCTTAGTTTTTGCACACATCATTAATACTTATATAACATTTTCCACACTACTTGTGATTTTAGTTGTATTGTTTAGTCATTTCCAACATGTAGCTCTTCCATACTTCATTCTTTCTTGTTGTCCTCTGCTAATGCATCTTTTCTGAGGTGGGGGAAAGAGCAGAATGACTTACAGTACTAAAAGTACAGGAATACTATGAATGCCTACAATGTCATAGTCATGTTACTAAAAATTCCTAATGTTTCTTTTATACTTTTGATTAATAAGAACACTGATAAGGCATTGTCTTGGAACCCTCTATCATAAGCCCTAGATTTTGCTTTGGAAAAGTAAAGGCTAGCTCAGAGCCCACCACTTTGTATATGAACTTAAAAACTCTTCCCATGTGTATTAATTTACATTTGTTTCCACTGAATGTTATCTGGTGTGCCTACTTACTTGTTCTAGAAGCTGCAAGAAGATTAAACAAGCTAACCACAGTTCTGAAACCTAGATAACTATGTAAACATAAAAAACAGCTTGTAGCAGTAACAGTGAAAATGGTGGCACCGTATTCTCTTAAATCTGAAGTGGCGATTTAGGTTTTACATTTCAGAAGCAGTAATACCCAGTCACTGAGATGCTTTGTCCAGGCTAACTGCTCTTTCTGACACTAAGGGATACATGTTTTCCTGACTGATACTGGTTTCCTAATGGAGCTATTTTCAGCATCAAGAAAAAATGTGCCATATATGCACTTCATGGAAAAAATGAGACTTCACTTATGGAACAGCAAATATTGCTCTTGTACTCAGAGCTTGTGGAATTTTTCATATCTGCATAAACCCACAATCAGTAGAGTATAAACATAAAAGCAAAACTTTCACAGGTATTCATTGGATTTAAATGCAAATAAACCCATTATTTTTGCCTGGCCTAGATTCCCCAAACTTGTTGAGCTAGAGCATGTGTGAAAAATATTACAAGAGATAAAGCCCAATAATTGTATAGTGTAGTGTTTGGGAAATATGCTGTTGATGGGTTACAAATAAAATAAGTTACAAACCACAAAAGAAATGAGTTCTGACCTGCCAATAGCTTGTATTTTATTGTTAAGATTTGTCTGTAATATTAAACAAGATGATATTGTTTTTACTTAGATGTTTAATCAGTTGGAAATAAGTAGATTTAATAAGTAGACAAAGAAACCCCAAACAATTCTTATCAGTTGTGTAAATCCCAACTCTGGCTCTACAAGTACCACACACAATGGTACCATTCTCAGTACCATACCTAGCATAATTTTGTCTGGTAGGTTCGCCAGTCTAACCCTTATTTTATCTTTGCTTGCAGCAAGTGTTATGTCAGAACAGATGGCTTTTCCAATGCAAAAGCACCAGTCGTCTTTTTTTTTTTTTTTTTTTTTTTTTTTTTTGTATGTATCCTGCAGGATTTCATGACTAGCCTTAACCTTATCCTCAGAATTGAGGAATAAGGAAAGGAAACATTGTCTTTCTGGCTTCAGCAACTTTATATCTTACAGTATTCAGTCAAAATCATACTTCTTCAGTGCCCAGCGTTCTAAAGCCCAGCCCTTAGCCTTGGACATAACCTACTCTTCCATATATCTGTCTTGTCTAGACACAGAATTACTGCTGGAGAACCACTATTGTTTCATGAGCACTTTCTGGCTTAGCTCTAGGAGTTCCAGCTGTAAGAACAACAAATGGGAGTAACAACTCAAATGCACAGGGCTGCATAACCAGCACAGAGAAGGATCAACTAAATTATTAGTGGGTATAGTCACTGTACATGCTAGGATCCTAGGTTACTGATTGCAGCCTCTACAGCTTGAGGGAGAAAGCCAGTGGCAGGAATTGCAAGCATGCCTAATTGAGAGCATAGACACAACTTGTAGTGGTCAGGGTACCACAGATGCACAGATTTTGAAATAAAGCTGTTGCCCACTGTTTTTAAAGAAACATGATGTTATGCAAGTAAACAAGATTAGACCTTATTTTAGGGCTATTTTTTTCCTACTGGCACAACTGAAGTCAATATGTTTAAATCATATGTTAAAAACAGGTACCATATACAAGTATTTCCCTGATTTATGATCTATGGTTTTTAAATGAGAAGCCAAATTAGTCAGAGGATTGAAAGAACCAAGGAAAAACAAAAATCAGTGACTACCTGCATGCCTCCATTTCTCATCCATCAAGAGGAGCTCTGAAATTTGTGTCCTAGATATGATAAACATTATACTCAGTTTTATGCACATTAGTCATACTGAAGAGAATGGAATTTTGTTTGAGTGGCTCCTGTACTATTTAAGAGTATAGTTTGTAAAAATGACTGTCAGGGAAAGTGACATTCCCAAAGTCAGGGAAAGCCATTTATTTTCATATTTCTGTCTCTTCCCCAGTAAAGAAAAGGAAAATACACAAGGCAGATTAGAATTTAACTCACGAAAATGGGCTTCCCTGTCTTAGCAATGAATTAGATGAAATAATTATGGCAAGTTTCATGCTGCTAACGCAGACATTCAAAAGCAAAAGATATTATTGTGTCCTTGATGTCATGTTGAAAATAACTAGTATAAGATTTGAGTGAACACAAATGCATTTCTCTCAATAATGGTTTTCCAAATGATTAACACAGAGACTTTGATTCTACAGGGACCTGTATTTTTTTTTTCTCCTTTATTGGAACAAGCAGATCATAGAATCATAGAATATGAAGTGAATCTACTTAAATGAGATGCCATGTTTGCTTAGAACTTACCCTCTTTTGATAGGAGAAGATGTAATGGTCATAAAGAGTTTGAAATCTAATGAATGTGAAGATATATTTTAATGGAATACATAGCAGAAGGAACCAGATTAGGAAATAAAAAGATCATGGTTTTCCTATCAGTGAGTGATGTTATATAATTAATATAAAACAGTTTATCAGCACCAGACAGAAAAAAATCTGTCCATTGTATCAAAACATCTTGCAAAGTAACAAACAACTGATTAGTTGTGTTTATACTAGTCTTCCATGAGCAGAATAAGTGACTTAAATTAGGTTTCTGTTATTGCAGAACTGAAAGAATGAGGAATCAGTCTGTCTAGATATAGGATATTGGATCTGACAAAAAAAATATCAGATGTGCATGCTGGGAGAGCTTAATAAGTCACACAGTTTATGAATCTAGAAGACTGTCTTCAAAAGTTGTGCTTAGTTAAAATATGTTCCATCAAAATGATAATGAAGATGTCACAACTAATCAGGAAGAATAAAAATGTTTCACAGAACAACACAGAACAATAACATCTCAAACAAGGAGGATTCAGTGAGTTAAACTGCATAAGGGACTTAAAATAAATAAATAAATAAATAAATAAAAATCCCAATTCTGCAGAAAAATTTCCTTAAGTTAAAAGAAAGAATAATGGACTTAGTCTCAGCTGTGCAAATGGAATTCTGCAGAACTTGGGCCTTTGACTCAAAGCAACATTCACTGGGATCAGAGTGAAAAATAATAATAATAATAATAAAAAATTCTTCCAGTTTTTCACCTATATTGAGAGGCACATGCTTCCAGAAGACAGAGAACAAAACAGGGAGGTTGCAGACCTGAATTCAATTCAAAGCTTTCACACAAATCTTCTGTGTGAGTTTGGACAACTCACACCACCCACCCTTTATTCCCTTGTGAACATTTTTTCCTGCTGTATGCAGTTAGATTGCAATCCCTGTGCAAAAAAGGCTTTTACTCTGTTTGTACAGCACTTAAATTAAAGTCTCTGGGTATGATAGATAAATACAGGTGTGTTCAGAGAAAAAAAAAAAAAAAAAAAAAAAAAAAAGATATATAAATGAGATTTTATAATGAAAGTATAATAAATAAAATGAACTGTTTGGATTTGATACTATCCATGCGTTAAATGTAACACTGAGAAGATGCACAAAGCATAGTTTTTATTATTGCTACTGACACCACTATGAAGACCTCATAGGACAAGTTTAAGATTTTTGTAAATCAAGTTCTGCCTTGCGATACATAACTGAATTTGTTGTAGCAATTACTCTTAAATGGAAGAGTCACAATTTTCCCTTTGATAATTGTATGTTACAAGGTTTGAAAGAGATCTGAATAATAATGCAGCTAATTGTCCTTTCATGAGTGAAGGTTCCTAGTCAAGTTGGTAGAGTTATATGAGGGAAAGCTGAAAACTCATGCCATCTGAGATACAGCAGTTCCACCAGTTATTTATTAGCTGCTACTCCTCCTCTCACACTTGCCTAGTTTATTACTGTGTCCTTAAAACAGGGGGAAGATCACTGCTTACACTGCACAAGAAAGACAATAACTTTTTTGAAGACAACTTCATTGCTTCTGAGGAATAAAATTCCTAGTCTCATTTTTCATCACTGTTAGTTGATCCCTTAGATTTTCTTGTCTCTAGTTAGTAAGCACTTGGAGAGAAGAAGGTGGCCTTAGGTGTGTGTTTGTTTGTTTTTTTTTTTCCCTTGGAGAGGAAGACTATAGAAGGAACAATAGGTCTGAAGTGATTGTGGCAAGCTGTGTTGCTGAAGAGTGCCATGCTGCAATAACTGGATTTTCCTGAGTACTTAAGGTTATTTGCACATTTAAAATGCCTCATTATACCTCAGAAGGTGTAACAAAGTCATGAGTAACTGAAGCCAGGTCCTTCACAGAGGAGGAAGTCTCCTAGCCCACAGGAATTCCTGGGAAGTGTTAGTCACCAGTGCTCAGAATTTTGGATGATTGCAGGGACTCTCATAAGTCAAAGATAAAGTTGTTCAAGAGTGGGTGTAAACTTTTAATCAGAGGAGACTGCACTGTGGCTTCTACAAGATGGATTCCTGCAAGCTTCATCATCACCTCTTATCTGCCCAGATTTACAGTAAGGTAATTATTCTAAAAAGGCAGACCTATTCTATAAAGGCTCAAGCACAGAGCCATCCCAGTATGAGCAGCAAGTATTTATGCTTAAAACAGGAAGCATAACGATGAAACATTTGCTTATTGATGATGTTCAAGATCACACCACCTATTTCATCTTCGGTCTAGCAGAGGGTCACTAAAGTGATTGAACCGGAACATCTCATACATGATGAAAGGCTGAGAGAGCTGAGACAGTTCAGCCTAGGGAAGAGAAGGCTCAGGGGCATCATCAATATGTACAAATACCTGAAGAGAAGGCACAAAGAGGATGGAGGCATGCTCTTTACAGTGGTGCCATGTGACAGGAGAAGAGGCAATGAGCACAAATTTGCAGTTTCAGTCTGAACACTGACCACCACGAAGCACTTTACTGTGCAGATGACTAAGCACTGGCACAGGCTGCCCAGAGAGGTTGTGGGGTTTCCCTCCTTGAACATCTTCAAAAGGCATCTGAACATGGCCCAGGGCAACCTGCTCTAGCTGGCCATGCTTGAGCAGGAAAATTGGAGCAGATGGCCTCCAGAGGTCCCTTCCAACCTCAGTCATGCTGTGATTCTGTGGGAACTCGGAATCATTAATAGTGATGTTTGGTAATTCTTGGAATGCTGGCAAAGTTCCAGATGATGGAAAAATATGTATGGTGTGACAATGTTAAAAACACTAATTAGAGACCATCCATCTGACATCAGTCTTGGCCAAGAGACTAGAAAGGCTGGAAAAGACTGTCAGTGAGAAATTAGAGATGGCAATTAAAGCTAAGCAGCATGGCTGCAAACGGTGGATGTTTTCACTAATTTGCTTGTTTAATAGCATTACAATTTGGGGTGCAAATGCACCCTCTCAAAAAAGGTGAAGTTGCTGATGTAATAAATTGCTTTGTGATATTTTTATCAAAAAACTTTGATGGAACTAAATTGCATATGGAAAACAAACAAACAAACAAAAACAACAAAACAAACAAACAAAAAACCCTAAACTGATAAATCTTCACATTTAAGCCAGAATAAAGTAGTTACATTTATAACAAATTTCTTCAGGTTTTCCTCCCTTGCTCTGAAGAATTTTTGTCCAGACCTTAAAAGATATAAAACCACTAATAAGATTTACAGATGAGGTTGGAGAGCTTGAAAGTAATTAAAACAACAGACTACTGACAGAAGTCAAAGCACATTGCTGGGCAAACTGTCCACAAATGGGGAAGAAAAAAATCTCTTTGTGGGACTATATACTGGAAAGTATACATCTTAATAAGACTGTGTCCTGCACTGAACTGTCTGCTCACTCTGAGCACACTCCTTGGGAAGCTGGTGAAGCTCTGACCAAGAGCAGTATGGAAATGAAGCATGTACATTTTGAAACTCAAACTGCATGGTTTAAAACAATACAACTGTTCATACTAATGCCACTGCAGTCATGTGCCTAAACCACAGCAAGGGTTAAAATTCTGCAAACAAATTACAGAGTATGTAGAGAAAACAAATTACAAGGATGATTAAGATATGGAAAATAAAATGTTTCTTACAATGGAGGACTTTTGGCTGTTTCAAAAAATATATATATATTTAAAGCTAATATCTCTGCATTGCATGGCAGTGAAAATGTCTTCATATCTCTGAGATAACACTATCTTCAATCCAATAAAGTCTAGTAAAGTCTTATTATAATTGAATGCTGGAACACTTTTAAGAATAACATCAATTGCGTGCAACTATGTGTTGTGTTTCTTTAATTCCAGACCACCTTTCCAAGAAAAAACCTGTTAGAGGTCTTCTTAAGACCTCCAAGCAGTAAATGACTCATACAGTAAAAGAGCTTTGTGCAGCCAAAATGTAATTTGTGCAAATAGCTTTTTCAGTTACCTCAGCGAGCCCTGTTGGCTCATCTTATTAATTCAATGCACTTATTTGAAACTATATGCTTTGAATTATATTTTTTCCCTTCAGAATGAAAATATTACTAATTATACAATGCAAGTCCTGACATTTAACCTTTCTAAATTGTTCATAACTTTGAACTTCACCAACATCTCATGAATTTGTCTAAAATTGCTGCTTATCCCAATTTTCTGTGTTTCTTTTCCAATTGCTGTAGTTGTACTCAGGTCATGATTTCAGGCAGGAAAGAGCCATGAGGATTTCCTGAATGCTAACAAGATGATCACATAGGAAATTTCTTTAGTAATAATAAATGTGGAAAGAGATACAGATAATAAGGAACAATACTGCAGCAGAACGATTCTAATTTGTCGTTTATAATGTTGCTCAAAGCATCAGACATTCAGACTTTAAACAACACAAGCAAATAGTAAAGAGTTTTTTGTGCGTGTTTGTTGTGGTTTGTGTGTGCGCGCGCACAGAAAGCAGTGAACAAGCAACAATAACATTGTTATCCAAAAATATAACTTAGAAGTTATAAAAAGAAACAACCATCCAGAAAAATCTACATAGGATGAAGGAAAAAAGATGAAATAACTATCGCTTTGATTTACAGACGCAAAGCTAAATCCACATAATATCAAGGGCCTAAGTAAAAATCAGATTCTTGGTATTGCCTTTGGCTATATGCCTGAGTGAAGCTAGAGAGGAAGTTAGAAGGATGATGCTCTATCTTAAAAGTTCAATGTAAACACTATACTCATTGAAGCCAAGATATTTTAAATCCAGCAATTTAGTCAAGACATTCAGAAGTTGTAAGCCCAAAAAAAGACATAATCCAACTGCTTGAGTCCATGGTCACTGGACAAAAAACTCTAATTCCAAATTTCAGCCTCCCTTGTCTAATGTTTTCTTAACAAAACCAGACACAGTTGTGAGGCTTCCTCCAAATTCTTGTCATTTTTGTCAACTCACTTGCTTCATTCAGAATTAGTCTTATGTGGCTGATTCTGACAGGCTTGTGATAAATGTACAGACTTAATTCATCATAATTTTATATCAGTTGTACTTAGCTACCCCATTGCAAAGTGAAGTAGATTATAATGTTCTGACTAAACAGCACTTTTTAAACTTGCAGACATAGAAGAGGATGTAGGCTTATAAACGAGGATGTAGCCTTATTGGTATAATCAAGATTCTTTAGAGTGAATTAGTATGGATTCTTATTTATAATATGTTTGTTTACTACCATATTGTAAAGAGAAATGTGTCATTTGCATGTGTCTCAAGCTGTTAATGCATCTGATTTCTTCTTAGTACTGCTGCATATCAGAGACAAACTCTTGGTTTGTAAACACCAACAAATTAATGTCAGTCCCTTGTGTGGGAGTCAATTGCATTTTCAGATTAGCCATGAGCCGCATTTATTTTCCACAGAGATATTGAAACATTGACACAGTCTCTTGGAAGGGAAATGTTTTTATCACTTTCCATAGGATGACAGCCATTGATGTCAGACTGTTGCTTTCTGTTGCATTAAATTTAAACCTGCAGTGTCTGGAACTAAGCTGTCTTTGCATGTACAGACAACAGAAAAATTTTGGCTTACATCCAAGTGATATTACATTCTGTAAATAGTATGACCATTGGCAGTCATTGTTCAAAAGGTATACACCCATGCAGTGTTTTGTAGCAAACCATTCCATGGGTTGTAACTTTTTGTAATGGCTTACAAACTTTTCTTCATTAGCAATGAAGAACACCAACAACATTGTCACTGTCACTTAGTTCAGCAGCTCCTCTATTACTAGCTATCACTGAGCCCTTCCTCTCAGATTTTTAATTTGGAACCACCTAAAGCTTTAAAAGGTTTTGTTTGAAAATAAGAGAGATTTTCATCTCTGAGACAGTCTTTCCACACCTTCACCACCCATCCAGGCCTTCTTTTATGGCTTTAGCAAACATATTTTACCCCACACTTGTTCATCCAAAATGCTGAGGGAAATTTAGTTCCCTGTCTCCCTGGTGGTTCCTCCTCCTTCACCATACTGAAGAACTTGATTTCACTTTTGAGTAGCAGAAAGATGAACCTCCACACTATTCCTTTCCACCACTGCCAATAACTCCAGTCCGCCTGCTAAATCTTCATACAAACAGCTGAACACTTTTTACTTTGCCCCAACATTATGGGCATAAAGAGAACTTCAAGCACAGGTGGTGTCTCAGCCTTGAGAGCATACACTCTCTGGAAGGCCTGGCTTCCAGGCTTAAGGGCCAATTTAGAGGTGGTGCAGCTGAGGGTGGCCCCCTTCCTTTGGTACCCTTGGAGGGAGGATTCTGGGCAGCCCAGGGAGTGAGGCTTCAATCAGGGCCAAACTTCATTCACTTGCTTTTTAGCTGTGGCTCTATCAATATATCAGCTGAGCTACTTATTGCCCCTGCTGCACTATGGCCATGTATGTGGACAGCCGTGGCTCACTTTGATCCAGCTTCTAACCCACAGACTGATGGCCTGGCCCAGACTCTGTCCGGACCTGTCACAATCCTGGGGCTGGGGCTGACCCTGGTTGCCTTCACCTGTGGGCTGATGACCCAGCCTGGCCTTAGTACATCCCCCGGCTGTCCCACCAGTCTGTCCTTCTCCCTGTTTGGGGTTGAAGGACAAGTTCTGGCTGGTGATGCCATCTCCTGCCAGCCGAGCAAGTGTCCACAGCTCCAGGCTCCTTGGCCCTCTGGGAGCAGCCAGCCCTCACTGCCCTGACAGTAGGAAAAGCTAGCTGGTTGCCTGCCTTCAAACCCTCCCTGTAAATCTGAGTTCTGGTGAAGGTAAAAGCTAAATCAAAGTCTAGGTTGGTTTAGTTTAGTGTATCAACAGTGCTTCTTGTAGACTGGCACTGTTGCACATTGTTATTCTCAATTTTTCTTCACGTTAAAAGCTGTTTGTACAGAACCGTATGAGATGTTCATGGCATATTCAGTCACTGGGAAGTGTTAATCACAGAATCACAGAATTTCTAGGTTGGAAGAGACCTCAAGATCATCGAGTCCAACCTCTGACCTAACACTAACAGTCCCCACTAAACCATATCCCTAAGCTCTACATCTAAACGTCTTTTAAAGACCTCCAGGGATGGTGACTCCACCACTTCCCTGGGCAGCCCGTTCCAATGTCTAACAACCCTTTCAGTAAAGAAGTTCTTCCTAAGATCCAACCTAAAATTCCCCTGGCGCAACTTAAGCCCATTCCCCCTCGTCCTGTCACCAGGCACGTGGGAGAACAGACCAACCCCCACCTCGCTACAGCCTCCTTTGAGGTACCTGTAGAGAGCGATAAGGTCACCCCTGAGCCTCCTTTTCTCCAGGCTGAACAATCCCAGCTCCCTCAGCCACTCCTCGTAGGACTTGTTCTCAAGGCCCCTCACCAGCTTCGTCGCCCTTCTCTGGACTCGCTCAAGCACCTCGATGTCCTTCTTGTAGCGAGGGGCCCAGAACTGAACACAGTATTCGAGGTGCGGCCTCACCAGAGCCGAGTACAGGGGGACGATCACCTCCCTAGCCCTGCTGGTCACAGTTTCTTATACAGGCCAGGATGCTGTTGGCCTTCATGGCCACCTGAGCACACTGCTGGCTCATATTCAGCCGACTATCAACCATCACTCCCAGGTCCTTCTCTGACAGGCAGCTCTCCAACCACTCATCTCCCAGCCTGTAGCTCTGCTTGGGGTTATTGCGTCCCAGGTGGAGGACCTGGCACTTGGCCTTGTTGAACTTCATGCAGTTGACCTCAGCCCATCGGTGCAGCCTATCCAGATCCTCCTGCAGAGTCTTCCTACCCTCGAGCAGATCGACACCTAACTTGGTGTCATCTGCAAACTTACTGAGGGTGCACTCGATCCCCTCATCCAGATCATTGATGAAGATATTAAAGAGGACCGGCCCCAGCACCGAGCCCTGGGGAACACCACTAGCGACCGGCCTCCAACTGGATTTGACTCCATTTACCACGACTCTTTGGGCCCGGCCATCCAGCCAGTTTCTAACCCAACGAAGCGTGCGCCAGTCCAAGCCAAGAGCAGCCAGTTTCCTGAGGAGAATGCTGTGGGAAACGGTGTCAAATGCCTTGCTGAAGTCAAGGTAGACCACATCCACAGCCTTTCCCTCATCCACCCAGCGCGTCACTTTGTCATAGAAGGAGATCAGGTTCGTCAAGCAGGACCTGCCCTTCATAAACCCATGCTGACTGGGCCTGATCGCCTGCTTGCCCTGCAAGTGCTGCGTGATGACTCTCAAGATAATCTGCTCCATGAGCTTCCCTGGCACTGAGGTCAAACTGACAGGCCTGTAGTTTCCCGGGTCAGTCCTCCGGCCCTTCTTGTAGATGGGTGTCACGTTTGCTAGCCACCAGTCAACTGGGATCTCCCCCGACAGCCAGGACTGTTGATAAATGATGGTAAGCGGCTTGGCCAGCTCCTCTGCCAGTTCTCTCAGTACCCTCGGGTGGATCCCATCTGGCCCCATCGACTTGTGCACTTCCAAGTGCCGTACCAGGTCACCAACCATTTCCTCGTGTATAGTGAGGGCCACATCCTGCTCCCCATCCCCTTCTACCAGTTCAGGGAACTGGGTATCCAGAGAACAACCGGTATTGCCGCTAAAGACTGAGGCGAAGAAGGCATTAAGCACCTCCACCTTTTCCTCATCTCTTGTAACTAAGTTTCCCCCCGCATCCAGTAAAGGATGGAGATTCTCCTTAGTCCCCCTTTTTGTATTGATGTATTTATAAAAATATCTTTATCTTTAACGGCAGTAGCCAGATTGAGCTCCAGTTGAGCTTTGGCTTTTCTAATTTTGTCCCTGCACAGCTTCGCAACATCCTTATAGTCCTCCTTAGTGGCCTGCCCAATTTTCCAAAGATTATAAACCCTCCTTTTCCTCCTAAGCTCAAGCCACAATTCTCTGTTTAGCCAGGCTGGTCTTCTGCCCCGCCAGCTCGTCTTTGGGCACGTGGGGACAGACCGTTCCTGCGCCATTAAGATTTCCCTCTTGAAGAGCGCCCAGCCTTCCTGGATTCCTCTGCCCTTCAGTACCGCCTCCCAAGGGAAAATGCATTAATGGCATTAGATAAATCAGAAACTCAGTATTAATCACTTTCATATGGAAACCTGGAGAAGAAGTGCTGAATTATTTTACTCTCAAATAAGTTACTGCTCTAAAATGATTTCTTTCATTTTAGTTTCTCTACAGGCTTGTCAGTTTTGAAAAAACAAATGAAAAATAGAAGGAAGTTGAAGATTCTGCATTTTAAAGTCTCCTTATGATTTGGTGATTATTAATATTTCCCACATGGACCTAGAGGCTCTTTTTAAATCTTGGTTGGCTGTACAATGAATGAGAGTTCTTCAATACGGGGAAGACAATTTAAATCTACAGTCTGAGGTATTTGGTATTTCTGAAAATTAAAGATTTCCTCTGAGCATACTTCCCATAAAATTAAGCCAAATCCTATTATCACTTTGGAGATGTAAGTCAGAATAACTTCATCGACTTCAGACTGGGGACCTAGAGAGTTCTAGTACTTACATAATTTCATGTTTTCTAATGTCATCAAGATGGCAGCCTTCCCCAAATTTATGTGGATGACAAAATTATATCCCCAGATACTTACCCCAAAATGATATTGATTGGTTAAATAGCTTTTGATACTATGCCCAGAATTGTCTTTAATAAATAATTATCCTGCTCTCTAAAGATTTTTTTCTGCCTTGAATTTACGTAGTTTTTATAACAAGTCTCTTTGATTAAAAGCACTATTAAGTACGGTTAAGAATGATTGGAACCAAATTTGAGCAATTCATCATTTTCAATTCCACAAGTCAATGCTGGTAAGTATAGAGGTAGCTCTGGCTGTCCTTTGCTGGGGTATGGGTAATTTTTCAAAACATAGTGCCTGTTCAACCTGGCAAACAGCCATAGGACATCTTATAAAAATTCCATTCACCAGCATTGTTGCAGTTATGATGCTCAGTAAGACTTTGCAGACTGACCTCTGTAGTTTACAGTTCTCCCAGTCAAAAGTTTACTATGGCCCCATACAAATTACCTTGTTAAAACTGCATTATTTTCAGTTATAGTTACAATATTTTACTTTTCCTGGTAGGTGGTCCTAAACTCAGAAACAAAATGGCATTGCGTGCTTTAGGAATGAGTATTTGCATGCTCATGTGTGATATGCAAAGTCCAAGGTGACAAATTGCTTTTCATTTATCCACACTGTTTTTCTCATGCAACAAAGCCATGTTCACCCATGTCCAGTCTGTGCTTGTGGCCATTTTCTGAATGGTGTTAAGATGATAGACTAAAGGATTTCTAAGAGAAGGACAGATAAACACACAAAAAAATTGATGTCTGTGGTAGGTGGACCCCTATAGGCAGGCAAGCTCCCATCCAGTTACTCGCTCATTCCCAGCAGTGGTATGGGAGAGAGAATCAAAGAGCAAAAGTGAGGGGGAAAAAGTTCATGGGTTGAGATAAAGACAGTTTAATAAACAACGAAAGTGGGGGAGGAAAAGGGTGAGGAAAAAAAAAATAGTCATGCAAAGGCACTCGCCACCAGCTGACTGACACCCAGCCATTGTCCAAGCAACAGCTACTTTTGAAAAACTCGCTTCAGTTTTACAGCTGAGCATGATGTTATACAGTATGGAATATCCTTTTGGTCACTTCATGTCAGCTGTCCTGGCTGGGTCCTCTTGAAGGCGGACAGGAGAGCCCACCATCAGCCTTAATAGTTCTATTTTGCAGCATAGTGTCCAAAAAAGACATTTTTCACCACTGCACACAAGTAAAGAAGGCCATAGTATTATGGATGTGGTCTTGTATTACAGTCCAAGGTAGAGATTCCCAAGAGAGCTACAGGCATGTGGCTAATTGAACACTAGCAAGTACCCGTTTTGTTGCTGGTGACGAAAAGTTAGGATGCTGTTGCCAGCTGGCAACTCTGATTTCAAGGATGTAGCTGAAATGAAATATTGTTTCCAGTTACAGTATATTTCCAACAGTAGCATAAGAACCTGGTGCACATAGATAGTGCTTAAAAAAAAGCCAAGATGCATGTTAACCAAGAGGGAGTACTGCATCATGGATGTGGGAAACAACATGAACATCACTGCTAAGCACTGACAAATTTCAACACAGCATTCTCAGAATATCTATCATTTGTATTCTTTGACTTTGCCAATGATGAAGCAATCACGAGGATGCTTTTGACAACCTGTTTTTTTTTTGGTTTTTTTTTTTTTTTTTTTGTCCTTTCTTTTTCCTGGTAGCTGAACCCAGCATACAAACCACATCACTACAAAGAAATTCTAATGTGCTCTCAACAGTTGGTGCCGGTGTGCCTCTTTGAATGGCTGAAAAACCTGGCACTCTATTCAGAAGTACATAGACGCAAACGTTACAAACATTTCATGGACTGCAAAGTTCACACTAGAACACAATATCTTCAAAATAAGTGAGAATTATTTTGCAAGCTAAATTTCCCTGTTGTTGAAGGACTCTGTCACCATTTCACACAAATAAACAGTGCCCTCTCCCAGGCAACATGGGGCTAGGTCAAGGGAAATTAAAATGTCATACAAGTTAACATCTATGCCATATATTGTAGCTGCAGTGAGTAATTTAGAGCGAGTGCTAGTACTGTTTTATGGATTGTGAAATACCTTGGGACATGTTTAAATATGTTATAGGGTATTGAAATGCCTGTTGTGCTTATTTTTTTAGACTCCTGGTGTGAATGGACTGCCAATCTGCAAGGGTTATACTGTGCCAAATTAATTTTATAGATTGTGTTGGGCAAAGGTCGATTCATTTAACAAATAATATATCAGTTAATTGTATCTCTGAGTTTGCTCATTAGGGACATGGGGTGCCATTTAATTGGTTCATGTAAATTGCTTGAGCTTTTGTATGTGTCTGTGCACATTTTATTAAAGTGTTTTTGCAGATCAGTGGCTGCCATTTTCTTGCAGTTAAAGCACTGAGAACAAGTGCCTGAACATGGAAACAAAAGCAAGGGAAAGAAACTTAGAACAATGCTAACAACAACTAAATGTGCTTCAAGAAACAGACAAGGTTCAACATGTAATTCAAGTATGGAGAAGTGTGTCCTGTCATGCTATCACCCAGCATGGTGCAAGCTCAATGTCAAACACTTAGACTTCCCCTCTCTCCCCTTCCTTTTGTCACCATGGCTGCATTCAAACATCTGAAATGCAAGAATTTGTGTAATAGTTAAAGTGATACAGCTTTATCCTACCAGCAATTATGCCCATTTTCAAGACACCTTTGTTAGGAGGAAAGAAGGTTTTCCTGGTAGACAAGCGTTGAATTCACTAGTAAGGGAAAAATAGTGTTTTATGAAGTATGATTAGCATAATTATACTGCATCGCTTCTCCCAGCCTGAGTTTCCAGCATCATGCACCCCAAGGTGGTCACTTCCCATGAAAAAAAGAAACAGGAATAAAACACAATCCAAGCACTAAATGTAATAAACTTAATTGATCTTATTTTGTTTGGGAGTTGTTGCCCAATAACAGACTCTGGAAACAGTGTTAATTGTGTCTTCAAATTGCATAAACAGAAGGCTCTCCTGGGTTGCTGGTTAGTATCTTTTGTCTTTCCTGATAGCTCATTTGGCACTGCTACCCAAACCTATGAATGCCCAAAAACTTAGTGAGATTGCATTATAAAGATTAATAGTTCTATTATTGAAGCCAAACTTGTGGCACTTGGCCTACTCTCTCCATCTATTCACCAAAACAGAAGTATCCCTCTCTGTGCTATTAGCTGCATAGGAATATATCTTACACAGCTTCCTGTTACAGGTGTTAAGTGGCCATCAGGAACCAGCAGGTCTCTGCTGGTACAATGAAAAAAAAAAAAAAAAAAAAAAAGACTTAAATGCTGAATAAAGCTATGTAAAATGCCATCTACCTTCCAGTAAGTGGATGGACAAAACAGAAGATGCCAATCAATGAGCTTAGTGATAGTGAGTGCTAGGGCAGGAGGCACCTGTACTTGTGGCTGCCACTTGCATCTTCATGACAATATTATTGTGAACTGGGTGCCTAAAGCGTTCAGAAGTAAGGGACAAAATTTTTTTGAGGCAAAAAACCCTTAGGACTAGCCTGGACTGAGCCTGCTCTTGCTACATTACTGGCATACCTTAGATGGAAGCCAGGCTGTTCCTGTGAGAACTGACTTCAAAGAGGAAAAATAACCTCATAAAGCCTTACATATAAACCCCATGGAGAAGTAGTTACAGCATCTCCTAGGTCTTTGGCAGTCTTAGTTCGATGGGGGTGAAGGGGTCTGTGCTGTGAGAGATATCTATTTTAAATAGAACTGCAACTTGTCCCATATTGTAAATATTTATTACTCTCTTTGTGGTAAACAATTTGATTTCCCTTCTGATTCAATGAACCTTATTTTACCTACAGTTCTGTGAGATAAAATTGGGATCAAGTTCACTTTAGTTAAACTAAGACTATCTCTCTTTCATGAATTCCAGCCTGTTGTCATGTATATACAGGAAAAGTCTAAATACAACAAGGTACTTTGGTGTGCAGGAGTCCCCTAATTTGTATTTGTGAAAGTAACTTCATGGTTTGGAGCCAGAGCAAGGTAAAACTCAGTAGAGTTACACCCCTATAAAACTGTGAGCAAAAGCAGAGTCAGTGAATGTGTTTCTCTGTATCTCCTGCTATTGATAGGACCTCAAAGCAGAGTTGATTGTCAGTTGCAATGTTTCTGTATTTAGCACAACATTGCAACTATTTTAATATCCCACAGACAGAATGGGGATGACTACTTCAAACACCTTCTTTTGTTAATGACCTAGATATTTAATTAGCAACTGTTTACTTCATCCACCTTCCAGCTATTTAATGATATTCTTGCTTATCTTTGAAGTTTTTTGCTTACTCTTTATTGAGTAAGATTATGACAAGTGTTGTGACACATGACACTAATTTAATTTTGTTTTCAGGTCTATGGCATGAGAACAAGTCTTAAAGCTGGTTTTCAGTGTATTTTTAGATGCTCAAAGATGAAAAATAATCAGCTAGATTCTTCCAAATGTTCTGGAGACTGTAGTATTGTCAGCAGAAAGAAGATGGAGCACTGCTGCAGTCTGCATGTGGGCTAGACCATGACAATCTATAAATTGGAGCTGCATGAGGCAGCAAGCCTGTAGCAATATAATCCCTCCACCTCACTCTCCTGGTCCAAACTGCCTTGTTAGGAGCTCGAAATATAGCCATGGTATCTACAAATAGCACTGCAGGCATGCCTAGACTTAAAGCTTACACGAGACTAGTCACCAGAAGCAAGAAGACCGTCAACTGATACTTAAACTACATTTTTTTTTTTTTTAGTGAGATTAATGAATTACTGCTGCTGTGAAGTATGAATACTTTATGGATGGTGGTATTTGTTAATAAATAAGTGCCTGGAGGATTTGGGAAAGCAAGAGAGAGAGGTGATGCCAGACACTGTAGCATTGAAGCACAAATCAGGTATTTCTTGATGTAAACAAATGGGCTACCACCAACTTTCCCTGGTGGAATGAATCTTACTGACACATTTCCTCTGTTCATGTGCATTATGCTCTGGGATGAAAATGTAACTGAAGGGTTATTTTTAAAAACCATTTGTGATCCAAAAACCAGGTATTTTATTCCTTATAACAAATTAGCAGTTATGTGGATGAGTGACAGATTTTAATAGTGCTGACATGCTGGAGTACGTTAATTAGACATATATCAGCAATACCAGTATAAAAGGAGCACAACATTTGTTTGCTTCTGTGTTGCATGGCAGTGGAATATGCTTGAATACAGAAATATTTTTCAATTTTTGAAGGTTGCATTCAAGCATTAACCCTCAGGAAAACAGTCATTATCTGTGATTAATGACTGAATGGTAGTAAACAGCTCAAAGCAAAGATAAAATTAATGTTCTAGACAAACATCAGCAGACAAAATTTGGGTGAGCAGCCATGTTTCTGAATCTACTGTCACTTGACTTGTCATGTAATGCATGTCATACTATGAAGTAGATGTTTTGCTCAAAAATAGAATCAACTGATAACTACCATATATTGTTAAACTGGAAATAGGCTTCACCTAGGAGTGGTGAACTGATGTTGAATTTTTTTTTTTCCCCCTGTTGATGGCAGTTTAAATATTGTCCTTTCCTGAAAGATGGAAAGAAACCTAGGATGCAAATCTCTCATTTTATCCTTTTTGTTTGTATGATAGCTTAAATGGGGTAAGTTTTTGATACAGAATACTGCTGTGTTTTTCCTAAGAAAACAGGGAGCAGGAAGGTAAGTTTCACATGACTTCACCATTATAATTTTCACCCCCCCCCCCCCCCCCCCAAAAAAAAAAAAAATAGGAAAAAGAAGCTGGTACAGTGAAGAACATGCAAGATTTCTGAAATCCTCCATTTGACACTGTTTCACTTTCTTCCTTCTGTAAGCCTCACCTAACATATTGCAGTTCAATTTGGGGGGCATAAGACATGCAAGTTAATTTTGAGAGGTGACAATTTTCATAAGATGCCAATACTTCTGGGTGATGCCAGTGATAAGATTTTGAGAAAATCATTTTCAAAATGTAAGAAATATAATTTGGTTTCCAGAGCTCTTAATTTATATGAATGCCAACATCAAGGAATGCACATAATAAATCATTCCACAAAGTGCAAATTAAATAGAATATGCTGCCAACACTGCCTACATTGTGGTACAACTCTTTTTGTGAAAGATATTGCTGTGGCTATGTTGCCTAAAACAGGAGTGTCTATACCAGTGGAACACTTCCTCATGAATAGTTACACTCTGTATGCTACTACTCAGCGAAGTTAATTTGTATGGCTTAAACTACCAATCAATATTTTTTCCATTAACTTTGTGGTAATGAAAGGATACTGGAGTGAAACTGTTGATATATTTAATATCAAATTCCCAAATAATAGTTCTGGAAAGGATTTGAGCTAGTGTTATCTATCATATACTGGGTTTAAGCTTCCAACATTTGAAGTACCTACAAAAGTTACAAAACAAAGCAATTCCTTTAACTTTAGTGTGTGTTCAGTCATACTAGTTTATATACTGGCTTTGTGTCTTCACTATGCTTTGTGTCTGCTTGGGTATTTTCTTTGTCTTTTCTGGTTTTTATTTATTTATTTCTCTTTATTGATGAAGGTATGGATTTTGATTCTGTGTGGATCAGTGTTAAAAATACCTGTTATCAGGTAATCTGAGGAAAAAAAAAAGATTAGCATGATATTTCTCAGATTCCTGAAAAACGATCAAATGAACGTCTAAACTGATTGAAGACCTAATCTCAGGACAAAATACTTAATGCATAATGCATTAAAAGAATTAATGGGGAGAGGGGAATAGAAAGTCACTTAATCTAAAATTCAGAATCAGTTTTACTGTGCAGTAAAACTCAAAATGAACCCAAAGTGCTTATTTTACCATGGATTTCCTGTATAGGACAGCCTTTCTAAGGCTGAAAATAATTACTATATTTTAATAAGCTTCCAAACCTGCCTTGCTTTTTCCAGTGACTTGGGAAAAGTTAGGGTAAAATGAAAGCTTATACAATAAATAAGAGATGCAGCACCTTCTCCACAGATTGACCTCAGTCCAATGCTCTTACTATTTACTAGCCTTCTGCCTTTTTTCGAGAATCCAGGATTTGAAATTATTTCTGACAATGAAATCTCCCAGCTGTCTCAAATCCTAAATCCAAGCCTTTTCTCAATATACAAATACCAGCCTCATGGAGCAAAGCACAGCAGAAAACAGGTAAACAGACAGTCTTATTAAAAAAAAATAAAATAAAATAAAATAAAAATAAAAAAATATATATATAAAAAAAAATGTAAGGGAATCTCTGCATGTATTTATGTCTTCCTCAAAAAAAGGCATAAAATTGTTGGACTGCACTCTTGAAGGTGCTTCTCACAAATGAGAAAACAGACCCCTAAATGCACTGTGGAAATTCATGATCAAGCTACCCATTTCTCTAAGCTACCAGGAGCTTCTTGAAGTTGGCAAATGGCTTCTTCATAAAGAAGGGAGAAGGACGGCAGTGGGAAAGGGCAGTGGTTAACGATATAATGCACTTATTTGTGACATAAAATAGAGACAACATGCAATGCAGTGTGCTGGGCTCTGATTCTATCTTGACCTTTTCAACATTTCAGGAGCAGACATCGAAAATAACATCTGAAAGCACCTTATTGAGATTCTGGAGGGAGCCGACACCTCTCTCTGCAGACTAATACAAAACTCCTTATTTGTCCCCCAGGTACCACTTATTTTAATTATTTACAGATAAAATTCCTAAGGTCTTCCTTTCCATGCTCTTTTAAATACAAGCTGCTAGATAATAAAAGCTGCTTTGAGGAGGCACTGCTGTGTACAGTCTGACATGACCTTCAGCCACTTCAAGTACAAAACAGACAGGTCTGTAAAGGTGGCGCTCAGATAGGCCTCCACATCTTCTCTCTCCGCATCCCTATCTTGGATATCGGTAACATCAGCCATCCCTGTGCAATACAACAGTGTTATATACAAAGCAACAGTCTCAGAAAGAACATCTACACAGTTGTATTCCTTTATACATGTGTACCACATACTGGGGCTTGTACACACAAGCATGTGTATGTGCACACACAGGGCAAGCAAAAACAATTACATACAAGCTCTCTCATCTACAGCTTGCTCTTTGTCCATGCGGCTGCTGTAACTGGGAGCAACACTACAGCGAGTGGTTCTGAAACTTTAGACCAATGTGCCATCTAGTGACAAAGCAAGTGAGCCTGAAAACCAAACTCCGTTTTTTTTCTTTCATTTTATCTGAAATAGAAATCACTGACTTGCAATGAACCCACTTGAGTTTGGAAGAGATTTGTGTTTTCAGGTTTTTACTTTGTAGTGCAGGAACACTCTCCAGACTCCAGAACCTGGAGTTCCATAAAAACCTGTGCTTGCATTTGTTTCAAGCAAATGCTGAGCCTCCAATGGACAGCTTCATAGAAATTCTTATTTCCAGCCCCTCAAACTACTTTTAGTATCCATATTCTTAGAAAGCCCTCCATTTGTGGTGGTACAAGAACCTCCCAGGTATTCAAGAAGCTACACTGGACATTAGCAGTCCTTTCTTCTTTTTCCTGTCTGCACTTAGAACAGCCTGATTAGCTAATAATGGGGTTCATTTAAATTTGAAAATGTACAATTGCCAGGAAATTCGTGGAGGAAAAGCAGATTAGGGAAGAGAGATTAATATTTTGTTCTGGAAAAAAAAAAAAAAAAAAAGTGTTTAATTTAAAATATTAGAAAGAAGTGATCATTCAGCAGTGCAATGTCATCATCTGCATTGTAACCATACCTGACAGTGAAAAGATACAAGGAAGATGACAGAAGGCCTTGAGTTTCTTTTTTTCTATGTCAAAGTCACATTCTAGAGCCAAGACATGAACAGCAGTGACCATTGTAACTATTTTGACTGGCACAAACTTAAGGGGGGACTAGATGGTCTTTGAAGGTCCCTTCCAACTGGACTATTCTATTCACTGCAATGTCTTTTCTCAAGGACTGATAGGATGGGACTATCTGACAACAGCATGTTAATAAACCCATCTTGAGCAGCGTGGGGTCAGTATACCTTATATACCTCATCACATTTGGGATCTCTCCTGGAAAGAATGCAGATCTCTGAACATACAGCTGCCGAGGAATTTCAGACATTATTACAGCAAATAGCAGATACAACAGTAAAACATGTTGTGTATGTGTATATGGTTATACAATAGCAGAGGTCAGATTCCCTTTTATGTCATATTTTCTTTCCCTTTTGGAAGCAACTTCTTTGATAGCATAGGTTCAGTAGTAACACCAGTATTCCCTTCTACATTCATATTTTTGTAAAATCTGCATTCCCAGTAAAACAGGGACTCATTTTGTAGTTCTTCAGCTCACAGATCACTGCAAGTTGAAGAAATGCATAACTAAAAAGCTTCTTGAGACACCAAGGACACCCTGGGTCAGAGCCTAGATTGTTTTGACCAACCTCCTCAGGCAGCC
This sequence comes from Nettapus auritus, assembly GCA_011076525.1. Lineage (NCBI taxonomy): Eukaryota > Metazoa > Chordata > Aves > Anseriformes > Anatidae > Nettapus > Nettapus auritus. The sequence continues at coordinate 36,999,120 of CM021767.1, read as the reverse complement.
CCCATGATTTCAACTAGCCACAACTATGATACTACCAATGCTGCACAGAAGGAAGAGCAGAGCTCCTGCTGAGTTCAGCTGGAGTCTAATAGAGGAGTTTGGAGTCATTTGCATGTCTGATGGGTTTCTAATAGCTCCCAGATAGCACAGAAAAAAGTAATAATGGCAGTAGGCTACAGACTGAGCCAGGGCAACTGCATCAGTAAGGATGAGGGAAAGTTACAGCAGGCAGGTCCCCAGCTTCCCTAAATCACACAGAATTAGAGCATCCCTGAAGAAGGTATTTTGCCCTGTCTGACTGGCAGCAGTCCACAGAGCTTTAGGCGTCAGGCAGGCAGACACTGGGAACTGGGATAATCATCTTCTTGCTTCTCCTTCTGCCCACGCTACTCAGTAATGAGAGCTGAGCAGGATGGGCAGATAAAGACTAAGCTAGCTGTGGGGAAGAAGAAGCTGCAGACCCACACCATCCAGCTTCCTCTGCTTTCACTCCCTTTATTATTTAGCTCTACTCTACTCCTTCTGTACCTCCTACATTGAGTAGGAACAGTAGTGCAAGGAGCTTTCTACATTGTGCATGGTGGTCGTTCTCCTCCTTCAGTTCGCTACCTACTGTCACATACCAGCTGCAGCCCAAATGATGTTTCTGTCCCTTTCTCCTATGACTGCTGCAGGCTGGGCATCACCCTACAAGGTACTCAAGTGGCTGAAATAAACAACACCCAAGTTCTGCTGCACATTGTTACATTAGCAATGTATTTTACATCCAAAAACTCTTGTAAGGAATTGTGTTCTGAGTCAAGCGAGGCAATTTTACAGTTTCTAAAAGCAGAGAACAATTCTGCAAAAATCCAATTGCAAAACTGGGCTGAGTCAGTCACTGCATCAGGTTTGATATAAATAAGTCTGTGTGGCTGTGTATAGGACAAGGCACAGTTCAGCCATCTGCCACACAGCTGGATGGCTGGTGTCACACACTGACTGGTGTGAAGGCGGATGGGTGGAGCTTTCCTAGGAGAGAAGAAATGAGATGGGGAGACAGAGAAGGGAATGTGTCAGTGCAGAGACATACAGCCTCCACAGTCTTTTATAGTTTATGTTTGCTTTTCTATTTTCCTCAACCAGTTTTAGCTGCAATTAATATTGAACTCTGGATACATTTATGTTGCAAAAATAGTAAGTGTAGAAACAATTCCACCAATAGGCAGGTATTAAAGAATCTTACCCAATCTGTTTATTTTTTCCCAGAACAACAGCACCTTCGTTTGCCCTCTGGTGATGTCTAGAAGGTGACCAGAAGAGTTACACAGAGTTGAGGCAGAAAATTTTCTAGAACTAGCTGCCAAACAGCAGAAGTATATGGCATGGAGAACAGAAAACCTGAGTATCTGCTCTTCTTATCTAAGCTTGTGCTGGGAATGATGAAGAGGTATGAGACAGCCAGGTGTCTGTGCCAGGGCTCAAGACAACAATTGTCTCAAAATCCATACCTGGTAAACAGCTGGGATAACCTTGCAAATGCTTAGAAAAAGCTCAGTATCAGTGGGGTCTGACACAGATAACATTTTGAGTTGATAGAATATAGTGCAGGTATTTTTAATCTAGAATAATCAACCTGATTAAGCAGTTCTAATTCCTTGAATGGAGTGAGCATCAGTGAAGGGTAAACACCTTAAAAAGAGCAGTGTGAACACTTGGTTTAAATGCAGGAAGGTTAAGTGATATAAAACAAATCTTTCTAATCACTTCACTTGGTAGTTCAGCTTTGTGCCTCAGTATAGCATCACAGGATTCAGAGATGAGAAGGAATTAAACACACACCACACACAAAGAAAGGAAAGAGAAAAATTGCAAGTTCTTTTGATAAAAACAACAACAAAAAAACCAAACAAACAAAAAAACAATTTCATATTATATCAGAAATCCTGATTTCAGACATGATTTCACATGTTTTCTTTTAACCACATAGTTAATACATCTGCCATATTCTGGGTGTTAACAGGATAAAAACAGCTTTAAATCACAAGTTTGGAAGTACAATGAACTCATTTCATCTCCAGATGCCAGTTACATGTGAAGTGAGTTTGAAGTGCTGAAGTCTTGGTTCCTTCCCTAGCACCAGGAACATATATCTATAGACATTTGCAACCCAAGCTCATGTACAAAGTCACTGAAGTTCATTGGCAAAGCTTCAGGGAGTTGCTTGCAAGATATTATCTAGTTGTTTTGTTTCACAGATTACTCGCATTAATGAAAAAAAAAAAAAAATTAAATAAGGCAAGTGACTGCACTTAACATGAAAATAAGTAGAATGAAAAAAGAGAGAGGCTCTCTAGTCCTCGAGAAATTGATTTTTATGTGCAGAAATCTGAAAAAAATGGCAGAAATCCACAGTGAATGTGGGAAACAGAATTGAATACAAAGCAAAGTAAATTAATTGCCAGTTTACCTTGTGTATCCAAAGGCATGCCACAGCCAAAATTTGCAGTCACAAACCCCAGTTATTTTTTACATCAACCATTTATGTAGCCTCACCATTAATTACCTCTCTGAATAGCTCTATTTGGTTGTTCAGTTGAGACATGAGAGTTGAAATTTAGAATGAGACACTGCATGTTGCACTGAGTCAGGAGGTTGTTTTAATGCCATTTGAGAAAAGTCATGTTGTAGTTTGAGCTTTACTTTGATATCATTAATTGTACTCCATGACTAATGCTGAAATCCTAAGGGCTGTTTCTCATGGCCTCAAGCTTAATTCCCTGGTGATCTACTATCACATTATCCTCTCTGTCTTTTCTCAAGTGTGCATGAGAAATGTAGAAGTTACATCAGCTTTAGTCCTATCATACCATGGAGGATTTCTATGGAGTTTTAACCAAAAAAAAAAAAAAAAGAAAAAAAAAAAAGAAAAAAAAAAGGCCTGTTTACATACCCATTTGTCCTTATTTTTTTCCAAACTCAGTAAAGTCTCACAGAATAGACGAGACAAAAAATAAAGTACCCCAGAGGTGACCAGGGCACAACACCCAGAATTAGATGGTGAGCTTTCTCAGGTCACGTTGTTCAGGAGCGCTAATGTGAGGAGAAGGAATCAAAGGCCACTGGTACCAGGACTGTAGGGTTTAGTATCAAGCAGGAGACAAGATGTAACTGTCCTGTTTGCATTTCTCTCACAGCAAAGGAGTCCCTTCCAAGTGGAGAAAAGCCAGGCTAGGAGACTGACCCAGTACTCTCATCTTCCCATATAAAACAATATCCTTCACTCTCAGACCATCCAGACACGCATTCCTGCTGAACAAGCCACAATATATCCAACCCTTCTAGGTCTGCTGAAGTGTGAAAGGAACACCAGGGCTTAAGATCAATTGAGAGCAAAAGGAAACTGTGGAGACAGAACATGAAAAACAGCAGAAAAAGCCAGTGCTTCTTTCATTCTCAAGGCTGGGGACATTACTTTATGTTTTTTACCTTTTCACCTCACAGTCAGCAAATATCCTCACTGCATGCTTCCAGCTTCCTTCAGGCCTTTTTGATTAAAATTCTTCCCTCTTCCACCTCTCAGAAGTGCACAAAAGTAGGACAACCTGCAGTGCTAGGACTTCATTATGTGACTTGACTGATGATGGTCAGCCTTCCTCCTAATCCAGGCTAACGTGAGCCAGACTTGCTTTAGTCCTTCCTGGCTGGTCATTAACAGCAGCTGGCTCTTCACAGCTTCACTGGAATCAAGAAGAGCTGTTGTTGTTCAGCCCCCAGAAGCATCTGGCTGTAGCAATAATAATGTCACTATCAAATGGTCACTTCACGTACTTAATGCATGATCTCCTCACACATCCCACTGCCGAGATCACGTAGCACGAACTGCTTATTTACAGTAGTTTATTAAAGCTAGCTCAAGCTAATTTAAACTAATTCAGCTTGGTCATTCCCCACCTAATAGCTGTTGTTCATCACTGCTCAGGTAACTCACACTCCTGGAAACAGTCAAATGTGACAGCCTACCCTTTTCATTTACATTAATTTTTGAGAGCTCAGTTATAGGTCATTGATTCACCTTCTGATGTAAATAATAATACATGTGGCTGAGAGCGTGACAAATCTGGAAACCAAGATAAGTGCCAACTGGCATTCTGCAGCAGTGGGTTAGCTTCTCACCACGAGCACTTAATTACATTGCTCAGCACAGTTGACACATATTAATTCTTATTGATGTTCCCCTGGAAAACATTACAGAGAATTAGCGAGTAAGTACAGGCACAGAAGTACGAAGCTGAAATAGCTCTTCTCTCTCCTATAAGGCACCCGTGGGATAGTCTGTGACTGTACCTATGTAATGGATGCAGCAACAGAGGAAATGGCTTGAATTCTTGGGAAAAGTAGTTATCCTGAGGAGCTCTGGCGTGGTCTTTCTTAGAAGTGATGGAGTAGAGGAGAGGCCAGCAGCCAGAGAGGCAACTGGAAATCAGGATGGGAAATTCCAGGAAAATGCAGAGCCTGAGCTGCCACCAAATGTGTCAAATAGAGACCTGCAGAGAGGAAATGTGTCAGATAAGAGGGGTTCCTTGTTGGCCACCTCTGTTTTATTCGGTCACAACACCCTATTCCTACTGCTGTTGTGGTCAGCTCCATAACATTTGTGTCACACACAACAGATGATAAAATCAGGAAAGCCGTAGATGCTCATGATTGATGTCAGACTCATAACAAAACCATAACAATCCTGATTTTTTTGGTCACGTTGAGTGATAGCAGATGCAGGAGGAGGTTTCCAGTAGATCTGGTATTCTTGCTCAAACAGCTTTTTCCAACCTTTAGGACAGCATGATAACCCTGAGGCTGCCTACCTCCCTGGGACAGGCTCCTTCGGGTCTTGTGTTCTGTTTTTATGTGAATGAAATCAAGATCATTACGTTCGTCATCTTTTTGAGATATCACTGTTGTCCTGATTATTTAGCCTGGGAGAAAAATAAAATAAAATAAAATAAAATAAAATAAAATAAAATAAAATAAAATAAAATAAAATAAAATAAAATATTTCAATTTCATTTATAGGCATAGAGACCAGCCTGGAAACACACGGCTGTCAATATTTGGCTCAGATTTATGATGCAGTGAACTTGCAGGATATAGGAATTCTTGGCTTGCTAAAATAAATAATAATAATAATAATAAATTAAATACCCTTAGAAGCGCCACTTCTCTCTCTCAATGGGAAGGCCTCAGAGACCACCCCGCATTTGGCAGACACATCCAGAATTTGAGGACTGCAGAATTATTTACACCATCTCTATCTTGTGGAGAAGAATTGATTTATTTTGAATTCTGCTTTTAGAAAGAGCTCTTTAAAACCCATGTGCAAATATATGGTCCCATTTTGCTCTTCAGAGAGCTGCTTGATAATAAAGAAAAATAAATGAATAATTGGTATTGTACTAAGCTGTATTTTCAAACAGCAGAAAGAAAATCAGTCAAGGAAAGCTCTCATGATTTTTTAGGGAAGTTTTAGTTATAATCTCCTCCCCTTACAAAACACAATAATTATTAATTAATGTAGACCTAGGTACACAGAAAGTGCATTTTGCTGGAGACAGATTCAGTTATTGGTGGAAATCTGGTACAACCGCTTTAGCTGTGGTGCAGTGGAGACAGGGAGCTTTGCTGGCTTACCATGCAGTGCAGCACTTCTGTGTGCGCTCCCCCTGCAGTTTTTGTGCTTCATCACTAGAGAGCAGCTGCTTGATACTGCTTTGTACTGAGTATCTGCCTTATCAAAGTATCTGCCTTACAGAGAAACTATAAAACAGCTCCTGGTGCTGCGCTCCACCTGCCAGGCACAATGCTATCCCTCTTTGTTGCCTGTATGTGTAGCATTATTTGGCCAGGGTCTGATTAATTCCTTGCAATGGGCTGATCAGAAACTAGTATTATGGTGTTTTGGGGAAAGAAAACAAAACAAACAAAACAAACAAACAACAACAACAACAAAACAGCGCAGAACATAGAAAGCCTGTGAAGGTACCAAAGGGCCCATAAAGTGGTCTTCAAGGTCTTCAAACAGATCTGAAGACAGTGACATTTATTTGAAGGCATAGATGTTCAGGACTGGAATTTCATGGTTAATAGCACAAGAAGCAATTTTTGGAGCAATCCTGTAATGGATAAGGACAAAAATAAGCAAAATAAGTCTAATCCACATTTGTGTAGGTCATGGGAAATGTTTCATTTGCTCAATTATTATGTTAATATTAGCGATTTGATAACCAGATTATCAACTGCGTTTTGACTCAAATTCTCTTCAAAGTACATTAAGATCTCTCTAGAAATTTATTTTTAATTTCCTTATTAAAATAATAATAATAATAATAATCCATACAAGCAGCCCAGAGAGGAACATAAGAGAAACTGCTGAGTAGCAGAGCACTGGGGACCATAAGAGGATGAGGGAGTACCTTGTCTCTCAGTGGTGAGCCTGCAAGTCAGTGCTGCTCGGTGACTAAAGCTTAGGGCTGCTGTACTCATGGGTGCTTCAAAACTCTTCCTGTATGATGTTCAAATTCTTTTGAACATCTTTTGGTTTGGCAAGGTACTCCGTACCAGATGACAATTTCTTTCCTTGTAAGTCCCACTGCTACTAATAGCAGCACTGCTTTGTCTTTGTTATCTGCTTTTCAGAGCTCAGCACAGTGGTTTATACCAGAGAGAAAAACAGGGAGACAAATCTAGGATATTTTTTGCTGAAATTGCCATTAAAGGAGAGAAGCAGGAGAGCCAGAGTGCTGGCATAAACAGAGCCAGGAGGGGCCACAGATAACTTGACCATCATGTAGTGATCACTGGCTCTTCTGCCTCTTATTTCTCCTTTGATAGTGATTGTAATAAACCACGTACAGAATGTGGGATTATCCACTTAGCTCTGTCCTTCCTGACTCCTGAGTGAGATGAAAGCTTCAGCCACAATCCTGAGCCTTCAAAAAGAAATTGGGCAACTTGATCTTATTTCAAAGGACACCAGACTTAACTGGGCATGTGACCTTTCTCAAAACAACATCTTTAACACTTTGAATTCCTGGTAAGTAGTAGTTTAACTTGAAAAATTTAGTGGCTTCAGAATGTTATCTTCCAGAAGCATTCATGTGCTCAGCACGGTACATCACTGTATTTATCCTTTTTTATGAGAAGTTGACAGGTGGGTGAATGGCTTTTAGACCTTTTCTGAGCAGTATATACTGTAATTGACAATATGTTTTTTGGTATCATGATCCTGTGGACGCTTAACTTGCAAGAGCAATACGGCCACAATCAGTAACTGAGGCTCAGGACTAGAGCCTTTCTACAGAACCCTCCTGCTGCACACTGTCCTGCATGGAAACTGGCTTCTGATTAACCATAGGGTTGTAAAAATATAATTGTTCATATATTCCTGGTAATTTTTGGACCATCAAACAAAAAACAATTACTTTAATGTCTTACACTTTGTGCTTCTTCCTATGTTTTGAAATGGAGTCGTGACATTACATTACATTAGAAAACTAAAATGAACAGCTGCATCAGTGATGCAAAACTGGTTAATAGGGCTTTGCTGGCAGCAAATCGAAAGCCGCAGGTATTGGTGGCTGAAAACTTCTATTGATATGATCTTCGTTAGCTCATTAAATCTTAAGATAAAAAAGATAAAAATATTTAAATATATGCACATAACCCAAGATAATTTGCATGGGAAATTACAGCACTTCATGCACATAAAAAACATATACATTCAAAGAAAACTGATACACATCATGGCATTCGTGCTGTCTAATAGAAACAGGGAGAGGCCTGGAAAAAAGATTTTCAGGAGACTCATGAAAATGTCAAAGAAGCACAGTGCCGGGGACTGAGCATGCAATGCTTGAGGTCTCTGGGTCTGCCAGGAGGAAGAAGCAGCTCTAAAGTGTGTCGCTAGCCAACCCAGGGGATTCCTCCAGCCCAGCAGCAGGGTGTGATGCCAGAAACCCAGTGGGGGAGAGGGCAGGGAAGGAGCAAACTGGCTGGGAAGATTTCAGCTCGGCAGAAAGCACCACTGGAAGGTAGGGTCTTGTAACTTCTTCTTTGGCCTCAGTCATGTGCTGCAAGCCCACAGGCGATAGTGCTGTTTGTAAGATTATCCATGCCAGCCCTCCATCCTGCCATCTGGGAGACTTCAGAAAGTGGCAAGATGGCTTCATTGATCTGTAGTGATCCTCCAAAGCCTCAAGGTTTCACTGAGTCTCCCTAGAGAAAAGCCTTAATTAGAAATTTCATCCAGCTATGCTTTTTAATCATACCTCTTGCTGTATAGATTTTTTTTCTCCTATTTCATGCGTTCCATTTTTTGGCTGACTGCATTTTAAAGCAGGACATGTTCCAGCATGTTTCTTAGGCTGGAGAAATTTAAATATCAATTAACAGAAACCACAGATCTCAAGTAGGATGAATTTCTTCCTACTAATTTAAAAATCATTGCTTTTGCAATTTCAGGTTAAAGCTTATAATCATCTCATTTTAAAACACTTTTAAATTTCCTGTGCTCGAGGGTAACTTTTCTGAACTCCACAGAAGTGCATACAAGCAAAAACCTAAATGTGGTGATCTGATTTTGCACTCAGTCATGCAGGTATGTAACTTCAGTTAGACGAACCCTTCCATTGACTCAATGGAAGCTATGCTTAACTTTAAACCTATAATTGAGGTTGTGGTGTGCTGCATTGAATGCTGGAACATTAGGGGACAAAGACATGATTTGTTGAACAGCTGGTTGCATAAAATCTGTATATTATCCAAATAAAATCACCTCACTGCTAAAAAGGAAGTGACTTTCTATGTTAATGCTACTTTAAGATTTGAAAACTACTTAAGTTGGCCAAGGTTGGAAGTTCAGATTCTCAAATATCTGCTCAGGAGCTTACAAACACATTCTCAGAAACTCCAAGTGCTTACAGCAATGAAACAATCCTGCTCAGGTAGGCTGAAACCTGTCACCTCTCCTAAGCTCAGTATGCCCTGGAGGTATTTAAGAGAGGTGTGGATGTGGAGCTTAGGGACATGGTTTAGGGGTGGACTTGGAAGTGCTAGGCTGATTGTTGGACTTGATCTGAAGGGTCCTTTCCAACCTACCTGAGTCTGTGATTCTACATCAGGTGCTAATGTCGGCCCTGAGATAAGCTCACTGATGCTGAAACGTGCAAGCTGGGAAAGAATTGTTGGAGTTTAATACTAAACTCAGTTCTGTTCTTGCATGAAACTAACTACAGAGGAGGAAATACAGTGTCTTGCAGGAAAGTTCGTGCAAAATCTAAGCTGGGACAAAAGAAAAAAAAAGCACCAACCTGGAGCCAAACCAGAATGTTCAATAAAATTTTCCAACATATGAGGCACAAGGAAAGCAGTATGGAAACAATTTGATATTGCACCTGGCAGGTGCAATAAAGCTCACTTATTTTCATTCCATAAAGTGGGAAACAGTCACTATTTGGTAACTAGCATACTGGACTATTTTTACCTCTAGTTTTGCAAACAAAAATCAATTCAAATGTTGTGACAAATCCTAGTATAGGAAAGCAAGCCAGTAGTGTCAGCACAGAATAAATGATGCAGTGGTGACAATACTACAGCCTTTTCAGTAAAGAAGGTATTTATGAAAAATGCCGTTTCCTATTTCAGTACAGGAAAGGTGGAATGCAGGAGGACTGTGTGAACTTCCCAGCCCTGAATTACATACTCACACGTTTGTAAAGTTCCAGAAACACTTTATTTAAAAATGGAGTTGTAAATGCATATAACAAAATAACATACATAATAAATGTAACAAAAATAAATAAGGAGAACATGTTCATATAAAATAAGAACATAGTAATGCAAAATGCTTATTACAGAACATAAAGGTATAAACGCCTGAAGGAACACAAACAGAATTTTGCATGAAGAGCCTGCACCTTTAATCCTTCCGAGCCATCTCCTACTTCCCACTCGAGTCTGCAGAAAAATTATGTTTCCAAGCATTAAACAAAAGAAGGAATTATGGCGATGGTTTGGTACACTCTGTTTTCAATACCTAGCTCTAGTTTCAATTTGTTTTTGCCCTTCTGCACCTTCTAAAACTTTTCTTGTAGCCCTATAAACTAGTGTAGTTCAGGCTTCCACAGTTAGCTGGAGTAGAGCATATTGAGTCATACATGTAGGCTGTTTGCTTTTAACTTTTTTTTTTTTTTTAAAGAAAATATGAAATCCATTATACAACAGATTAGTGGTTTTGTTTCTACATCTCTACAAAAAAAGTTTTTGTGTTTTTATTAACTGGTCCAACTTTTACTGATTTCTGAAAGTCTGTACATTTAAAAGTGTACAGAAAGTAGGTTTTTTAAACAAATGTCATATAGGATTATTGCTGATATTAAAGACCATTTCATAAAAGCTGCAAAACTGTATCTTTAACCTTAATATATAGAGACTGATGCAAACATAGGAAAATTCCAGTCTATTAGTTACATTTAACAGAAATAACATTCCTCCAAATTACAGTGTTCTGGAAATACAAAGTAATTTACTTTTGTTTTTATTATTATTTCCAAATGTTAAGTTACTGGGACAACTTATAAGGAAAATAGGCTTATATAGGAAACTTTAAATAGACTTGCTTTTCAGTGGTATAAGCAAAATGCCTGTGTTAGCAGTCTTCTTCCAGAATCCTTTTAAACATGTAAGACAGAGACAGCTTTACTAGCAAGACTATGGGAAAATATACAGAAACAAATTAAAATCATTTGCTTGGGAGTGCATCTATTGATCAAGCAAATTATGACAACTCTATTTCAAGTCCCTAAAGAAAAATTTTACATCTCATGATCATTCCAAGGAACAGTAATTTCTTTCATAAGCTTATGTTGCATTTGAATTGGTGAGAGCCCATTTGCCTCAATATGCTTTAAAATGTCCCACATTGCTGTATGTTTAAATTTGTTTCCTAGTTTCAACAAACATTTGGACAGGAATATGAAATACTTCTACTTTATTAACATCAAAAAGACATTTGAAGATCAAAAAGTGCCAAACAGTCCTTTCAGAAAGTAAATTAAAACACTGCAATGTTAATGCAAGTACAGTATTATCAGATTTCTATGTACACCAAAACACTGTTTGCTGTTTAATGATATTGATATGTTCACCTACCACTCCCAGCAAATCTTAGTGCAAACATAATATGTGAACTCTGTAAACCCCAAGACAACGTACGCAGCAACAAGGTTATATAAATCACAGAACTGTTTGAGATTCTCAGCACACAAGAATGAATGTTTTCTGAAATCTGTCTTACCTTTTGCAGTAATGTGTCATTGTAGTCAAAGATAACGCTTCCTATATAAATCATCTAATTCAGGATCAAATGTAACCGTTCAACAGTTCTGTACAAATTTTAGAGGAGGAAGTCCATTAAATAGAGCAGCTTGGCAAAGAGATTTGGGGTTTCAGTAACATTAAATGTTAGACTGCTCGCATGGCTTTTAAAAAGAAATCTGTTAAGGGAAAACTGCTGATATAGTAATTCTTTTGCAAAGCACACAACCACAAAGGGCAAACCTGCCACAGTCTGCTTTCCTACACTGGTATCTATGCATGTCTTTATGATTTGAAAAGGATTTGTGTGACAATCAAAGCATCACAGTTAAAGAAAACTGGTTTAATAAAACAATTGCTGTTTGACCAAGCCTTTTTTATTTTTTTAGTTATAAAACCAGTATTATAATCTTTCCATTATTTCAAAACATTCCACATGAATGGTATTTGTATCAACACTGAGATGTCATTCTCGCAGAGTGGCATCTTCTTCTTCGCCATCTGGATTAAACCTATTGAAATGTATGCTGAAATCCGACTCAGATTCAGTGGCCTCAAATTCAGCTGCAGAAGGGACGGCAGCAGGTCGAGGAGCCCGTGCTTCAGGCTGGCAGTTTGGCTGCACTTCAGGACGAGTGTTTTGGGAAACAGGACTGGACTTCTGCTTCGGCTGAGCTGGTAAGATGGGGCTAGCAAATCCCAAGTTGCTCAGAGCATCCAAGGTACCATCAGGGTCAATCATAGCATTAATTGCTAAGCAATCAAGAAAAGATGAAAGGGATAGGGAGGAAACCATGAAAAACATTATTTTCTGCACTAATGAAAATAGCTTATTCGTATCTCCTTACTTTTTATTCTGTTCACGTATTAACATCTCTGACTAGAGTAAAGCCTACAAACGATCCCAACAGGATCAATAACCGGAGTTCTCTCTCAACTACTCAGAATCTAACTGAAGATGTAAAACCCTATTCTAACACTTCTATTTTTATGACAACAGACAGGAACTTTTTATATATGTTGACCACTGCAATGCAATGGTATATACAACATATATGTAGCTGATACATATGCTTAAAAGCATTTACATTTATTAAATTTGCACATGAAAGGGAATTGCACAAACTAAACACTGCCTGATGTGGGGGTGGTAAGACATGACTAATGGTCTCTGACTAGCTTATGGAGACTGGAAAGAAAGATGGGATTTTTAGTCATGTTTAAGAGACGGTTTCTTTAACATTACAAGTGCATTATGTTGCATCCTTCCCCATGCCTAAGTATCCACAGCTGCTAATTACACAATTGAATTAAATTTGTACAAAAAAAGCCATCATTTATCATTTTATACATAATGATGGATTTATTGTCCCTCTCCCTCCAGATAGTGAGGGCAGACTGAAATTGCCCAGTACATGTTTATTTTGCTGAACTATTAATACATGTGTCAAATATTAATTTGTCAATAAAAGCTACTTATGATTTCCCCTGAAATACACTTTTTTTTTAAAAAAAAGAAAAAAAAAAACCACACATATTAATGGAGGATTAAATCTGAATTTTAAAAAAAAAGGAAATTTAAAACAAAGATAATACAATTATGATTATACATGAACAAGGACAATCAATTCATTTGACCTGTCCAAGTAAAGCAATGATCTAAGTATAAACACCACATAAATGTAAGCTCTTCTTAGAATTAGAATAGTCGAGTCAGAAGAGACCTACAAAGATCATCGAGTCCAACTACCTGACCACTAAGGGACTAACCAAAAGTTAAAGCATTGAGGCAAAAGTTGATGGCATTGTCCAAATGCCTCTTGAACACTGACAGACACATGCCATCAAACAACTCACTAGGAAGCCTCTTCCAGTGTTCGACCACTCTCATTGCAAAGGAAATTTTCCTAACAACCAGCCTGAACCTCCCCTGGCACCACTTTGTGCTGTTCCCTCGTGTCCTGTTATTTGTTAAGAGAGAGAATTGTCTCAATTTTAAAATATATGTAGCTGTTAGATTCCATTTATCAAAATCAACCTATGTCTAAATAACAGACCTTGTCAATGCCCTCCCCCCCATTTTAACATGTAGGTTAAGTCTTAGCATGTGAAAAAGCAAAGAAATAACTGTTCTATTTCATAGTCTGTGGATTACGCAATTACAGAGAATAGACTTAGTGTGAAGGGAAGATTTCAAAAACCGATCCTAAATTTTCATTTTATGGTGTCAGATAAATCTGACTTTTTTTATTACTTATTCCGAATTGTTCTACATGTGAGGGTATTACTGATGTGCAAACGCTATTTTATAAAGCCTAATCTCAGTAGGATATGCTATCACCTACTCTTCAAAATTTTCGCACAGAAATATTTATATTAAGGAAGTTTCACAAGTAATTCTTCTGGGATTCTCTGGACTGTTTCATGGTAAATTGAGCCTTTTCTCACCCACATAAAAAATACATATATTGCTATTCTGTTTTAATACAATTCAGTGATGTTTATTTACCAGATATGCCAGTAATTTTATGGTATTAACATACTGTGATCATATTTTAATAAGATGTGACATTTTTGTTTCATATAGAAAAAATCGTAGAATCATTTCAGTTGGAAAAGACCTCTAAGATAATCACATTCAACTGTTAACATAGCTCTGCCAAGTCTACCACCAAACCATGTCCCTAAGCACCACATCTACCCATCTTCTGAATGCTTCCAGGGACAGCAACTCAACCGCTTCCCCTGGGCAGCCTGTTCTAACGCCTTACAACCCTTTCAGTGAAGAATTTTTTCCTAATATCCACCCTAAACCTTCTCTAATACAGCTTTAGGCCATTTCCTCTTGTCCTATCACTTGGTGCTTAGGAGAAGAGACTGACCCCCACCCTGCTACAACCTTCTTTGAGGTAGTTGTAGAAAGAGGTAAGGCCTCCCCTGAGGCTCCCTTTCTCCAGGCTAAACAACCCCAGTTCCTTCAGCTGCTCCTAAGCCTTGTTCTCTAGACCCTTCAGCAGCTTCATTGCCCTTCTTTGGACATGCTCCAAAGCACCTTGATGTCCTTCTTGTAGTGAGAGGCCCAAAACTGAACACAGTATTTGAAGTGAGGCTTCACCAAAGCCATGTACAGAAGGACAATCACTTCCCTGGTCTTGTTGGACACACTATTTCTGATACAAATATATGTATGCTTGTCTGGAAGCAGACAATGATTAGAAAGAAAAGTGAAAAAGGATCTCTACCTTGCAACTGTTTCTCAACTCGTTTCAGTTCCTGTAAGATCGATGATATTTCCTAGGAAAGAATCAAATATTCAAATGCTCAAGGACATGTTTCAGTAAGGAAAAAGACATTCAAACTATGTATCAGTAGCAAATAATCCCTCTCTCCAGATTTTGCAATACGGTGTTTGTGTTGTCCGCCATTGCATCAAGAACACTCTTGCTGGGTGGGGCCGTGCCATTTACACCATGGGCCCTAGGTGCTTCAGGATGGACCACTGTGGCCCTCTTGGAAATGAGCTATTCTTCCTGACTGGCCAATAGCCCAGATCAACAAAAACTCATTTTGTCCCTTGCTTAATTGCCTACACTATTTTTTCTCAATAACTTAACTCATAGGCATCCCAGTTGTGTAGAAACAAGGCAAAGTAAACCTTCAAAGGAAAGTCAATACATAAACACAGTATCAACGGGGTAGACAAGCTGATTCACAACCTTGCTTGGATGTGAGTCAGAATAGGCAGTAAAATTACTATATTAGGATTTTACCTTCAACCACTGGGCCTTGCACCTATGAGGGCCTGCACTGCACCAGTGCTGGACCCTCAGCGCTCATTTGCCTTTACAGTGCCTCTGCCCTGCTCTGCTTGCTAACACAGATGTAGCCACAGCAGTGCAGTCAGGGACACAACAATCATTAAATGCACCACACTTTGGATTATAAATATGTAAATCCTGCTGCTGAAGGATCCTGCACTGAATACTGCTAATCTGATTGCTAAGGAAAGCTATAAGCAGATAATTTTCAAAGGTGCTCAATTTCAGAAACCTATTGAAGGATCTCTGCACTAACTCATTTCATGTAGATTTTTGTGGCTGGCCAAGAAACTGTATCTTGCATTTTACAAAGCCATTATCTTTAAGAAAATTCCACATCTGAGCTGGACATACATGTTCCAAGGTCAAAGCAAACATCAGCTACGGTTGTCCTCTGCTAACTTTCCATAACATTTTGTGGTTGTAAAAAAAAACAAACACCGTTTTAGTATGGGTTTGAACGACACATTGCTCTGAAAACTAAGCAGAAACTTGAAAATAAAAGCATAGACCAAAAAAAATACACTTTCAAACAATGTGAGATGCTTTAAAGCATTGGAAGAAAAAATGTAAAGTGCTGAGCAAACATACAAAAAAACCCGTCTTTTTCATGAAAGCCTTAAAAATCACATATTCATGGCATTCAGAATGTAAAACACTAAACTTTGTTCTTATTCTGGACATGGATAATTACATGATCATATTTCTGAAATTACACATTTCCATGAGTAACTTGATTAATTAAACTTTGAAAACAAATAAACAAAACCCCCCAACATTTCGCAGAAATTACAGGCCAAGTTTTTAATATTTTCAGGAAAAATCAATCTGGATGCATATTATACTGTAAAAACTCATCATGATATAACAGAGAAATACTAGCCAGTTCAGGAACATAGGAACTATGAGTGTATTTTGCTTCTGTAACAGTCCAGGATGAAGGACATAAGGAGGAGTTTCCTCTCCCACCTTTCCATCGGCAAAGAAAGCTGCCTCCACAAGTTGAATTTCCTAGCAGCACAATACTCCAGCAGTCAGAGTAATACAGCTAGGCTCTCCACCTGCTCTCACATGCAGAAATGCTTTTCAAACGTTATGCTCTGTGTTTAGAAGGACAAGTATACCAGGAAAAAACACTTGTGCTCCATTCCCTCACACTGTCACACAGTCTGGTCATGAAATATTTCTGATTATGCACAGGCAGAAGACTGTACAATTCAACTAGAGCTGTAGTTGGTACCCTACAGTTGTTATTTCAGCATAAAATTAAAATGATTAGATTTGAAGAGTGTTTTTATTACAATATGTCTACAGATTCTTTTCATTCCCATATATCAAAATATAACTATTTTTCTAAATATGATTAATTACTAGGTAGTCTTGAAATTGTAAAACAAGTTAGTTGAAAGCATCCAACATTCAAATTGATTGTTATCTTCAGTTAAATAATAGTGACCAGTTAAGTCTGTAGAGTTTGCATCCTTTCCAGTTTGCAACACCATTGAATATAGCATGTTCTACTTAGAAACTATATGATGAAGAGGTTAATTCTATCCCAGAAAAGGTATGTATTCATACCATGCTTGATGTTTTCACAATAGGAACTTCACTTTCTGCTCTCAACTTGTTTTCAATTTCTTCCCAGTTTCTGTCTTGGTCCTTAAATAATATTCTAGAAGAGATAAATGCAAGAATAGTATGTTTAAGCTAGATAAAAGGCAAACAAACTAAAATTTAAAGATTAGATACACAATCCAAAAAAGCAACCTAGGACACAGTGAATAAAACAGCGAATAAAACGAAAATCTGAAAATATTGAAAACTGATGGAACTGAACCATAAAGTTTGAATTTGTAGGGTAGCATACAAAGTTTCAGCAATATCACTCATATTTACATTAAAATGGCAACGGTGTAGCTAAATACTTGCTTACAGTGTTGAAAAGGCGTGGTTGGTTCTTTCTGCTAGCACTGAGACAATTTTATTTTATTTTTCAAACTACTTTATAGTAGTCAGAGAATTTCCTGTTAACATTACATTTTACAATGGCAAAATATATGAAAAAGATTAAAACTGGTAAATAAATTCTTGTAATAATTTATTTACTGGTAATAAAACTGGTAAATAAATAAATTCAACTTCTACATTTGTACTTTATATTAATTTAGAGAAAAAACTTTTGGAAATTAAAAATATATTACACAGAAGATACTGTTTTTCTAATGCATGAAAACTCTCAATGCACAAATTGTATACACATAGTTAAGCAATACAAATATTACTTGTTTAAAGAAGTCACTTCTATTATCTGTAAAATCCCAAAGCATGTTATGAGATTCCTAGGTGTTTTTTTTTGTTTGTTTGATTTTACTGTTTTGCTTCCTTGCTGTGATAACATTGCTGTATTATAAACATAATTTAAATTGTCCATATTTACACAACTGAAAACAAGGAATCCGTGTATATTTAAGGATCTGGGTATTTTTTATTTTTATTTTTATTTTTTTCCCCCTAAGTGAAATCATGATAACATTAGTGGAGTATATTCTAAATCCGCTTCTTTAATTGCTATAATTAGATACTAACTCTAGATTAAACTGCAGCAAACATTAATGGTATTTTAGACTTAACTTTAGACTTGAACCTGTAGTAAAACAGACCTCTAAGCAAATCAATTTAAAACCACAACCTAAAAGTGGTATATTTTAAAGAAATTACTAGCATCAGTAGGACTTGCAGGAAATAATTATTTAAGGTACAAATTCACGATACCGTGCATCTCAAGGCTTTGTTTAGCAGTAAACACCACAAGTAGAAAAACAGAGAAATTATTGTGACACTCCTTGCTTATTAATTTACCTTTTTGTCCATATGAGCTTAAAATATTCTGTATTTATATATGATTATATATGATACCTTGTTTATATATGTGGTGCTTTCACCCTTATTCTCCTTTAGAGATGATGTCATTAGTTTTTTACAATTTGAAAAATTTACACTTCAGAAGTTATCTTACTTAAAACAATAGGAAAAATGGAAAAAGTAATTTAAAAAATGATATTATTTCCACTCTAAATTGGACTGGTCAATTTGGTTTTGATATTATTTAAGGAATCCTATTTCCTTTTTGCAACATTTCTTCCTTCTGCTCTTGGCTTTTCCCAGTCTTTTTGTTGCAAATCTGCCTAACTTTTCTTCTTTGGTTGTGCTCAGTCCTCATTTTTCTTTTGTTGCACTTTGGAGGACGCACAAACAACTGCAGGTACTGATGAGTGGTGCCTGCACAGAGCTGATTGCTTTGCCTAGATGTTCCCTGACTGAACAGGTACTTGCCTGCTGCAAGTCAAGCCAATAGTACTGCATTCATATTGTACAGCACAGATAAAAACTCGTGTATCTTGTCACTGCAAAGTGCACTTACCTCTTCCCTCCATAATCTCTGAAAATTCCTGCAAACGCATTAAAACATACAAAGACAGAAAAGCAAACATGCTGTGTATCTGCTTCCTGTGAACCCACCATAGTAATTCATAAGCAAATAATTGGTTACAGAATACCCAGCAAGAGTGCTACAGAATTTTTAATTACAATGTCGTTTTGTGTACACCAGTGGGTAAGAACCTGATTACACATACCAATGAATATATTAGCAACACCCAAGCTATGACCTTATCCTGAAGAAAACTGCAAATATACAGAGGGTTTGGTGAAAGGAAAGAATTGAGCACTTGAACCTGGTTCAAGCTGAACACCATGCTTTGACCTGAAAACAAACAAACAAAAAACAAACAAACAAACAAAAAAACACCTTGGCCAGCTCTGAGAGAATTTAGCCAAGGAATACAGCATCAGAAGCTTCTCTCAATCCTATTTCTTAATATAAGGTAGGAATGATGACAGAATTCGGTAGAACTCTGAACATTATCTATAAAGTAGAAAACAGAAATGGCAGATCTGATGAAATAGGGAAGAAACTAGTCAAGCCAAAAAGATACACATTTATTTTTCTCCTCAGATTTATTCATTTTCACAACTGATTTCTGCTCATTTTAATTTCAGATAGATCATCTTGTCGAAAATGACTGAAAATATTTATGATCATAGTATTTTAGCTGAAGTGAAACTGGTCTTTTTAGTAAAACTAGCTTCTGCAACTACAATATTACAGAAATAAGAATGTTTATGTTTACAGGAAGCATGTCTTTGACCATCTAAACACAGACAGGAGGGATGTAATTTTTTAGTATGTATGGTGAAATCTGTAATTGCACTATACTGTCGATTCTTGTGAAAGAAGCTTACATCGGTGAACAATGAAATTTGAGGAAGGACTTAAAAACATAGTCAAGCTCACTGGTGCCTATAAAACTTTCTCATCTCCTTTCAGGGTCAAGTACTCTGGAAGAATACACAACTGTTCGCTTGACAAATCCTGACTGATTTTCCTTATGTCTGTTCTGGACAGAATTTTAACTGGCTTAGCTCCAGTGAAATGAATAGGATAGGAGTTTGTTGAACTTACTACAGAATTTACCTTTGTTTTGTTGATGTACGTAGCTCTTTGCTCCCTTATATGTTCTCTAAAAACAATTCTAAAACTATTGTGTTTTTCTAATTCAAAATATGAAATGTCATATTATTCAAATCCATTCTGAGTAGCAGGAAAAGGAAATTTTGATCACAGGTCTGGTGATTATGCTCAAAAATTACATATCGATAAAAGCTATCTAATATATTTTTATTGAAAGATGTAATGCCACTCTCTTTAGATGTATATAGAATATTTACATGTATGGTTATGTTTATAGTTTCGTACATGATCAAATCATTGTTGCATTAATTATAATGTAATATGACATACCCATTAAGCTCAGAAAACTTAGCAAAAAAAAGTAAGAATATTATCATTACCTGTTTTTCTCAGAATGCATTTGCATACATAAATTTGTTTTAATTCACTGTACTGAACTCACAGTTTTTTGTGTTAACTACGACTGTGCTAGCAAAATATTTAAAGATCACAAGCTTCAAATCATCAAGAAAAATCAGCACAACAAAAAGAATAGAGCATCTACTATCTACTGCTTTTGAGTTATTTTAAGATTCATATCATCCTACAAGCCTACCATAAAAAAGTCAGTCAATAAGTAAGATTCTTGTTCCGATGATGCAGCTTTAAAAGGAAAAAAAATATAATGGTAAGCAGAGTTCCTCATAGATGTCAATGTATTTCCCTAGAGAATTATGCTCAAAGCAAAACTACATGTAATATTTTTGCAATGTTTCTGTTTGCAGTATTTTGAATGCCTTTTAGAAAGATTTTCAAAGAACACTCACACTTAAGTATCTCTTTGTACGTGTTTCTTTGCTTACTTGTTGGGATCAACTGTTAAAGTACCTGACACGGTGCACTCAAAGGTAGATTAAACTTGAATAAGTTGTGAATTTCTACACAATTTGTAATAAATTCTGCGTAATTAAGTTGAACTGTGTTAATATGACACAGGTTTTGAAGGTAACTATATTGTAAATTTGCATTTCACAAATTCACTGGTATCTGAAATTTGTATAGCAATAGATATTTGTGTCGTTTGCCTAAGGAGATTTAAATAAATAATGATACATGAAATCATTTATATGGGGAAAGCAAGAAGGGAAAGGCAGTGAACAGTGTATTCCAGTATTATAATCCTGTAGCCTGCAAATGGTAAATTGGAAAAAGAAGCAAGACAAATGTCAGCTTAGGAACATATTCTGAGACAGCAGAAATAACATACCCACAAATGTTACCTATAACCACCAGTAACAATAGAACAGACACACACACACACAAATAGAACAGATATAATAAGAATGGACTATTTTAAAGACTTGATTCTTCAGTTATACTCCTCCTACAAGAAACAGTAATACTAGAAATGGCAGATAATCTACAGTTTTTACTGATTTATATTGATTTTTTTTCTTGCTTTGTATGGTCAAGTCTCTTTCAGTAGTCCTATGGGAAAATAACATTCAAATATGCTAGTATTTTGCTGCTTATAGTTGTTACATCACCCTGTGATGAATTTAGTGATTTGGTCATCCATCCAAGACTTCAGTATGGGACACTTACTAGACAAACCAATCAAATATAGATCTAATATTTTCTCACATTAAAAAAATTATACATGACAATTCAGCCAAGCGACTTACTTTTTCTTTTATGTACACTATTTTTAAGCGATTAACTGCACAAAGACACGAATGAAGGACATGTGAATTATACAACCCTGAACTTTTTATTTAGAATTCGTATTTCCTTTTGTCAAATAAAGTGGTCACCAAATGGTTGTACATTCAACTCATTCAAGTTAAAAACAGCTGTTGCTAGAGAAACAAGTTATCATTTTTGACATGTCTGTACTTTCTGCTAGCTACTATGACATTTTTGGCAGGAATCTAACTACCTAAGCAGGAGTTTTCAATTAAAAATAACAGATGTCATCATCTGTTATTTTAGTTATTGTCTCCAGAGCAAATTCTTTTTCATAAGGATTTACTGAAACTGCTCTCCTCTCTCCAATTGTTTTTCTTCTCAAAATGGTTGATTCTTACATTAGCTTGGCAAATACACAGTTCAATACACCTAAAGTTTATCTTTTAAGTGAGTTCTATTAGACTTGCATAGAGGTAATGTAGATTTTGCATTTTCATGCTTTGCAACAGCACTTCTGCTGGAAGTATGATAACTATTATTCTGTCCATGCAATTTTTACTAATATTTAACTTCATATAATGTGTAATACACATAAGCAATAATGGAAAAACTATTAATTCCAAATCTTATTGAACAAAACAAAGCAACATAACTAACATTGCTTTTTTAAAACACTAGTTGCTACCAAACACTTTTGATGTATCTGAATAATACACGTCTCCTACTAGGAATGTCGATGAGAGCAGAAGATTTTCAATAGCAACAATTAAAAAAAAAAAAAAACAAAAAAAAAACCTACCTGATTTTTCCAGCTGTTTTGTCTATGGATTGTCTTATCTTGCGAGAAAACTGGAAGACTGAGGACAACAGCAAACTGTCCCCCATAACCTGCAATAAGTTTTAAATAAGATCAAACAAACAATTCCATACGTTTTCAATTACCTTTTTACCTTTAAAAAACACGCTTGTGTTCTGATTAGTATCCTATACAAACATATTAGAACATTTTGCAAATTAAATAGCACACAAAGAATGTTTTCTAGGATTAATGCTACCTGATACAGGTAGGAAGGAAAGGATAGTGTAGAATACTAAGCATAGAGACAATTGTGAAAAATTAAAATAGATCTACTACTATAGTGAAACTTGTTGTGTACTCACTTCATCTCTGCTCCAAGTCCTCCTTCGGGTAATTGTTGGGGGATCTGTGATATCTGGTAGCTGAGGTCTAGCATCATTAGGCCGACCATTCCCCTCTGGTGGTTTGGAATGCACTAGTGGAGGGATTTTTCTAAAATTGAGACTTTCATCAAATACTCGGTCAACCAACTGGAGAATAAAAGAAAAATAGTTTATGAAACCAACTAATGATGAAGTGAGACTAATCTTTTTTTCCTTTTGAAACAGATTACAATCTGTGATAAAAATCATTCTGTTGTCTTTTGTAGTATAAACTGAGGCATTGCCAATGTAATGATACTTTGTAAAAATGAATGCCGTTTTTCCAAACAGCAGACATACGTGGTAACTACATGACCAGCCCACAGAAATTTTGCTTACAGACAGGTAACATGATAGTTACCTATAAACTGGTTTGGCCTTTAATTAATGGAATATATTTGTGAAATTAAGTACAGTACAATCAAATTTAGATATTTTTTTTCCCAATTAATTGTAGTATTACAGAAGCACCTATACCTACTTAAAGGACATACTGCCACCTGCAGTAGTATAAACAATAGCATAATAATCCAAGCAATCTAGCTGGATTTGAGAAAATGAGCACTTTCCTTGCTGAAGCTTAGCCATGAGTCCGTAAGAATTAAAAATAAAAATCTATGTGGGTGTAGTTATAATTTTTCTAAGTATAAAACTCATAGGTTTCTCGTCACTGTTTATATCTTTTTTTCCACAGAAAATGACAGTATTTTACTAGTAAAAGTCAACTGATGTATTAACCAAACTTTACATAAACAAAAATGAATAAACACATTTTGAAAGGAGTACTATGAAGAAAAAAATGCAGTAAACATTTATAACATATTGGGATGAACTGTAATATGGTAGAAAGTGATGATTTCAGTTCAAATTAACATGTTTACTGGCATTAGAACTGTGATGGTTACTACAACAAGTTAGTCAATATATTCAAACAAAAGCACACCAGAGATAGTCAAAGAAAATTAGAACTAATAGAATCACAAGGCAAACTTATTTCAAGGCAGTTTTTGACAATGTTATTAGGAGAGAAAATATGAAGTTATTGTTAGCTGATGGTGCCTAAGCATTTAAATGTTCAGAAGAAGAAACTTTAATGTCACCTGTGAAAAGAGGGGCTTTTTTGGTTTTAATTACTATAGAAAGTATTAAACGTATATACATATATATATATATCCCTGCACACACACTAGTATCTTTAAATGCACTTAGATACTATTCAATATCTAAGGCTATGGTTAAGCAAGAAACAAATAACCATCTAGGTCCTATGCTTTGTGGAAAAAAAGAGACAGACAGATAGGATGCATTTGGGTGATATTTTTTACAATCTGTGTTAACAATCATTTCTGTGTAATTTATCAGAACGTAAAAGAACTTTAAATCAAAAAAAGAATAGATCATGCATACAGGTTGGGTGGAAATAACTAAAAAGGCTATGCAAAATGCTAAAAGCAAAAGAAATAAAGAAAAGAAAGAACCTTATGCATTTCTCCATGAAGATCTCCTACCTCTTCTCTAGTGTCTATGGCAGAGCCAGGGGTGGTGGCAGCAGTGCTTACTGTGGTACTGGGGGCAGTGCCTGATGAAGTCACTGAATCTATCTCTCCTGCTACATCGTTGATTTCCCGTGCGATGAGAGCCAGATCTTGACTGATCCTAGTAATAAAGACAGCGTTACTTTCTCCCCTAGAAATACTACTGGAGCAGTACAGCCCAACCGGCAGCCTTTCAGCTTCTAAGTTCCAGCTTTTGATGGTAACTGTTCTATGAAAATGTGCATGCCCCTCTGAACAGAAACTCTATTCATAGAATCACAAAAGCAAATTCTTAACTGAAGCTTTTAATGATATGCTTTTATAGAGGAAGATGGTAGAAGGCAATCTCAAGAGACAGAGCATCCTTGTTTTCTTCCTAGGATTCCCAGGCAAAGATGTGTACAACACACACAGTCAAGTCCAACATGTGATTCAAGAGAAATACTGCGAAAATACTGCAAAGATGACTCATGTAAATGCAGTAAATCTGAAATGCACAGAATACCTTCAATTTATATCTCAGTTAACCTATCTGCAAAGAACTTCCTTCAGGACCTGTGATTACCCACCAGCCTTGCAACTTGCTCAGATCAAGCTGCTTACATGTCTGAAATTCCAGACCAGTATTCTAAATTGTCAAATCAAAACAGAACATGCTTGGATATGATAGAGTAATACAAATATATTCAGCTTCTCAGCTGGATTCCTGCAACTAATTACTGTTTGAAGTTCTCCAAACTGCTGCTGCAGCTGTCCTCTGCAGTTGCTGTACAGAAGCCTTTTCCTTTCTTCTGATCCACCACATCACAAAGTATCACAAAATAGCTCTGTATTCTGCTCAGCAGCATGGAAGCAAAGCAAAGGAGCTTGCCTAGTTCTGCTTGTGCCTCTCCTCCCCAGAAAGCCCCAAAAGACCGATAGAAAAAACAAAAAGCAACCCAAAGCAGAAGTTAAGCACCACCCAGTAACTATGGCATCCTTAATCTCCAGCTTAGAGCAGACAGTTCAGAACACCTAGAATTCAGAGGTGCACAGGTGATCCCCCCTCATACATCTGTCTGAGAGGAGCGAAGGCACAGAAGTCAGTGGTGCTGACTCTGCACCACCAAGGATGCTGTGAAATAGCAGCAGCTGCCATTTAAGTGGAAGGAGTTGCATGTAACAGGGATGTATGTGATGCTGGCCAGTGCTTAAGGGTGAGTTTTATTGCCCTTTTTTTTTTTTTTTGAAATTGACTTCAAGTCTGAACAAATGGATACCACTGATTTTGAGATAGCTTAATTTCTACTCACTCAGTCTTAAAACTAGAAAGGCAAAAGTAATTAGAGATATTCCCAGCCAAACTGCAACACTGGATTTTGTGGCTAACAACCAGAAATTCATGACAAAGTGCAACATTGTGTGACATAAATGTACATATAATTGGAATAAGGCTGGCAGAGAATATGTGGCAATTACCTATGACATACAAGATAGTATTTCTGAATTCAGGCTATGAAAGACTGGGACACTGAAGTACAAACCAAGTCAATTGCTCATATTTATAATTTAAGATGTGGTAAGTGCTTACTACTATATTAATTTAACCTAATTTATTACAAATTTTGGTCCAATTTTCATTTCTGTTTCAGGTGCTTATATATGAGCACCATTATAAGTCCAAGGTTTGAGTTACTATTCCACGTAGAAGAGCTAGTAGAACACCTGCTCCCATTGCTTCACACAACCACATCACTTTTTTCTTAAACAGATGGACATAGCTAATAATCACTTTTGAATCTCTGGGACAAAATTTGGTACTTAATGAATTATTGCGGAGAAAATAAGGAGGAAATTGCTATTATCAGTAAGTACTCCAGAAGACAAATGTCACTAAACACTAAAACCAAAAGTACTATAAATCAGCTAGGACAACTCTTCACAGAAATCACCAATACTTCAACATGCATCAGCACTTCCACTGAATTCTTACCAAACAATCAAAATTACAGAAAAATGTCAGATGTCCACATATAGCTGAATTCAAATGAATCCTAAAGATACCATATCGAACAATTCTAACATGTATGACAAGCAATTTGTTACACAATCACCACAGTCAAACACTAGCCATGTGAACAAAATCTGGAATCAGTTTCATTGTGATAGTAAGCTATAGCCAGTACTCTGTAATTTTCTGTACAGAAACAATATAGACTGCTAAATCAAAAGCATTATGAAAAATAAAACAGCCCAGAGTTGGGCTCGATCAATTATCAAATCATTGTGCATTAACTTATAGAAAGAAAAAGTATGGCTTAAATACAAGGAGTATGTTTTGTATAATGCAATGAAAGAGACTTAATCTTTATGTACACACTGCTTACTGTGTTGTAATGGTAGGTTGTGTTGCAGATTTTTACTGTTTCACTTGCATCAGTCCTAGCAATTATAGAAGGCAACAGGATTCAGGGACACAAAACCAAAACAAACCTCAAATTCCCAAGCCCCCCCACCCACCCAAGGAAATGTTATCAGATTTGCTTTGTGAGCAGACTCTTCCCCACAGCTACACAGTTGCTTCATCTAACACAAGGAAAAATGTGAGAACACTTGGCTTGGGATAGGGAGAGCATGAACTTCTTTTTCAACAACCTTGAACTCTTATTTACCTGTAGTGAAAGAACAGCTGTGGTGTTAGAAAAATTACAATAAAATAGGAATGCTTCCAAGAAATCTGTTGTAATTCTTTACTGATGGATTACTAAAAACAGTTCTATGCTTAGTCTACTATGTCCTAAACTGAGTCAGTTAATTTTGTCACGATACTTTGAAACCCTTAAACTAAATATATGTGAAGCTCATATTATTGGATTTTCACCCCAAGCCAAAATGTTTTAGACCAAATTTGGTTATTCCATTATTCTTAAATATCTCTTTCAAATTCTCAGTTTTATAACATCTGTAAATTTTACTGTCTGTGAAAAGTGCAAACTATCAATCTTTGAAGACGAATTTAAATACAACATGACGGTAACATGGAAGAAATGAAATGTTTGTCGCACAATCTCTACTTTCAACTATATGTTTCTTTTATGTAATACTTACTTTTAACCCTCCCTAATTTGATCAGCTATTCAATTAAGACTCACAGAATTTGGTAGGAATTGCTATTTTTATAGTTGTGCACACACTTATGTGTATAAACGTGCATATGTGCACAAATACATAGAGCATATATATTTATGATGTTAAATACTTGTCTTCATCTGTGTTCGTATCACCTATGCTGCAATAAAGGAATTGTAGCTTTGAAGTCTCTAACCTTTATATATTTCTGATTTTAATTACATCTTTTTCATATTCTTGCATTAAATTGATTAATAAACCTATTTTCGTTGTGATTCTCATGAATTATCAAATCCACCTTAAGTATTTTCTCTTTGCACACACTACACTTGAAAAAATGTGTTGAAAAATATTACCAAGAAGAGGCAAAACGAAATTACACTAAGCAAAGCACAGTGATTCACCAGCTGTAAGACCAAACTAAGGTAAATGTTAAAAAGAAAACACATTTCTTATTTAGGCTCCCTAATTAAGTTCTGTGAAAAGGTTCAAAACTTGAACAGTGGCATCTAAGTTTTAAATAACATTTAAATATGTAGTTTTATTTATTTTGTGCAAGCTATTTGAAGTTTTCATTGCCTGGTTGTTGCATGATACAGGAATAATAGGTTACCAGAATGTAGAAGTGATTGCCTTTCACATAGTTAACTTGAAGCACAGTGCTATGAGCAATAATGAAGAAATTGCTGCATAAATCTCAGGGTCTCAGAAGAAATTACTTTTTGACGAGTGTATATTATTTAAGCCAGAAAGTATCTAACATAAAATAACATCCAGACAGACTAAACATTAAAGCAAGAGCATGGTCTCTTACATTGCCCAGATCCCTTCCTCTCTCTCTGACACATAGGAACCAATCTGAAAGTTTACCTCACTATCATTGTAAAGGTAGTATAAAATCTAGTATAGATAGTATATGTCTAGTATACACTGGTTTTAGTATAGATTATCTTGTAGCATAAATACTTCGGCCTCAAGAAATACACCATTAGCAACTGCGAGTACCACACAAAATACCTCTGGAAGTCCCACTAATGCAACGAGAAGTTTGTATTCTGGGATCTAGCTATGATAACTGAGAAATGACCACCATCAGACCACCATTAGACAGATACATACAGGTAACATGAGTGTTCTGTCAGTCTCCCATCAGAATTCAAATTCACCCATTCAGTTAGTGAATGAAAACTAAGTAGAGTGATACAGAAAATCCATCAGCTCACTTTCTCCCATACATGTACTTATACAACTGGTTGGATACAAATCTTTGTCGTTTTAGTGGTGCACCTTGAAAACCAACCTTGCTATTTCTTCTCGATGAGCAGTCCAATCACGAATGTAATCTTCCTGTTCTTTTATTCTATGCTTGAATGTATTGCTACTTTGAGTTGCTGTCCCAGAGCTCTGCAGTCGTGTGGTTTTCAGGGCTGGAGAGGTACGTAGACGGGTATGTTTAGGGGAATTACGGTTTGATCCAAATTCATCTTCTGAGGTGGAAGCATAATCTGTAGGAAAGCGCCTCCATCTTGCACTTACTAAATTAGTTTAATTATTAAAAAAGAATTATTATTGCATCTTTTATAAGAAAAAAACAAAATTATTTCAGTAATATCACAAAAATACACTATTTATTCATTATCAATCCCCAGATACCTCACAAAAGGTTTATTTACTACATCTTAAAAAGAAAGCTACAAAAGTTGTGTTAAATAATATTGATTAATAAAACATAAAACGGATGCTCTTTGTATAATGATGAGTGAAATAAGAAGTAAAAGTTGGTAATTGTATATGAGCTGAAGCAAACTGTATTAAAAAACAAGGGCCCAATTCATTAACATTTAAGTATATATAGTCAGGTTGCACTTTTTCTGCATATTTTTTCCCCAAGTTTCATTTATCGTTTAAGTGATACATAAAAAAACTGAAAAAACATGAAGGAAGGACTGAGCTGGCACCAAGCCTAGAATGCATGCTTACATAAGGAAAGCATAAAAATCATACAAGATGCAATTTAGCCTAGAAAGAATACCACTAATACTGTGCCATAAAAAACAACATCACATCTAGAACAACAGCAGCCTTAGAGCAAAAAGTGTATTTTCTCACACAAAGCACAAAGTATATACAGCCATGGTGCTGAAGACAGACTGAAGTATAAGAGTAGTGAAATTAAGTAGGAGGCTCTCTTCCCCCTGTAAATTAGTCAAGTCTAGAAAACGTGTTTCAGATATACTATCCTTGAACAATCCAAGCAGAAAGAGAGATAACAATGTTAAAGGAGTGCTCATCACCGCAACCTGCTAAATTCTTGCAGGGGATTTAATCCCCTAAACTCACTGACATTTACAAGGCTCTGTAATTACTGTACACATTTTTAAAAGTGTGTGATCACCTCCTGGTAATTTTAAAATAATAGATTTAAGCAAGGTGTATTAGTTTTAGTATATGAACGAAAAATGGAAGAAGTAAAAATGACTACTCCTGAACCATCAAAAGATTACAAATGAAGTATCAATGAATTTAGGCAACAAATACTGAAAGTCATTTTTAATTGATAAAAGATCTGTGCAATGCTTTGAAAGACTATAGCGTGTAAAATATGACATTGGTGTATAAGCTTACATCCCTTCCCTCATGTAAATAATCCATCTGAAAACACAAATATGCTTGCAAAAATTTTTACAGGTTTAAATGTGGTCTTCAAATTGTATCCAGTTCTACTTTTTTTAAAAATATTCTAATTTCATTGAAGAAAAGAAAAACGTCTCTCCAGTTACTTATTGTATACTTTTTAGGGGGTTTCAAACTTGTTTTTATAAGGGAAATAGAACATAAGCAGAAAAAGCACATTTCCCCACCAGTAGCATGCAAGCAAAGTGTGACTGAAGGCCAAAGAGCTTTATGAGTTGGGCCCAAATTTCATTATCGATTTTTCTTTAAACACTTTGTTCTGGTTCGAATTAAACGTATGAAAATAAATACAAAATTTATCTTAACATCTCTCAAGTGAGGTAGTCCAGCAACTCAGCACTGTACAATGAGCATATGTAGTCATACATTCAAAAACTAAAGATTGAATGAGAAGTGAAATTATCAGAAATATCAGAAACAGATTTGATTTCTAGTACTCTACCACTGTAAGTTTCAACATCAGGATCTGGGTCTGGGAGAAGCTTGGGTTTCTCTGTGTACAAAATAGTGTTTTATCATGTTAATTTGTATTAAAACATTCAAATTAGAATCATTTGCTTAAATAAAATCT
The DNA here is from genome assembly GCA_011076525.1 of Nettapus auritus. Lineage (NCBI taxonomy): Eukaryota > Metazoa > Chordata > Aves > Anseriformes > Anatidae > Nettapus > Nettapus auritus. The sequence continues at coordinate 36,968,625 of CM021767.1, read as the reverse complement.
ATTGATGAGATTAGTATTAATTCCTTTTTCACACAGCATTGACCCCACACTTTTAAGGAAAAGAGTCTTAAATTACACACTCACAAAGAATTTTGCAAAAGCTTAAACATATCAGAGATACTATCCAACTGAAACAATATCAATAATAATTGTCTACATAATAGCATATTTTTTATTTATATTTTAAGATCTTAAAACGTTTATTTCTGTAAGATCAAAAGGTTTCTTATTGACATGGAGAAAAAGTTATTGTAGGCCTACCAGTAGACAAACCTAAACTGGTGACTACTGCGTGAAAAGCACAATGTATTGATAACGCTTTAAGCTGACACATTTAGCAACTTGGACACCATAATCTTACTTTTAAGATTTAGGGAATTATTAAGCATAATCCTTACAAAATACTCTACTCTCATTGGTGCATTCTCAGGGATCATCTCTTTTAAAGACCCTGAGATACAGTGCTCAGTATTTGCAATAAGGCTAAAGGTCAGTTAAGTGTTGTTTTCTTTCCATGCTTGAACCCTTCGTCTTACTTCAGGGATACCTTAACATCTTTGATGAACCTATCTGCTAATTATTTGCAATGAAAACTAGGTCAGCAAGCCAGCAGAGCTGCTGTACACAACTAGGTGCTGAACAAGGTCTCTTTGCTTTGACATAATGCAGAATTTTATGGCTGCAGCTTGGTACTCTTACACTGGGTCTGTCTCCATTGTTCTTTTTCCCAACATTTTTTTTAAAACTTTTTTTTTTTTTTTTTTTACGCTATTGAAACATCATCTGCAATTTTCCTCTGCAATTGTGGAAAAAGATCTTCAGTGTTCTCGGTTTTATTGATCACACTATTTTTTGTTGATTTAGTGCTTCAATTAAATCTTTCATTGCTTGTACTATAGAATTGCTAATTCTCCTTCACAGCTTTTTTGCAGTGTTACCAGTTATCAAGCCTCCTGCCATGGAAACACCCTGACAATTACTTTAATACTGATAATTCCCATCCAAGACATTCCACTTATCTGCTTGCCCTTTCATTTAAAAGGGAGCAGCAATACTTAAGTCTACCAAGTCTCCAAATAGATTCTTGAAATTATGGACTTGCTCACAGCTCTGACAATTTTAATGCTATTATGTTTCATTTCATCCACACGAAGTACAAGGCAATAAAAATATCCAATCAATGCAGGTCATTTTTCTGCCCTCCATCTACAGGCATGTATGTCTGAACATTGAAAAAGATTTGGGAAATGCAGAAATAATTTCCTCTTTGGTAGACTGGAGTTAAGAAATGTGATTCTGCTGCTAATATTTAGTGATCTAAAATGTTGTAATGCTAATCAGCTAACGCTGATGGGAAGGCCCATGAGAAGGCCCCTTAACACCTCAATCACAATCGATCCTCTGATAAAAGAAAAAGAAACTAATTTACTGGTAATGATCATCCATTTTACAGTCTATCTAGGTCCAGGGAGACAAGAAAATACATCATAGTTATGTCTTGATTAAATCTGCGCAAAGGAAAACAAATTCAAACATTCTGAAGCACTTTTCTCAGGCACTTCATTAGTCATTTCCAGGAGTGTGGCAATTTAAGTGAATTGTTGACATTTCTAGAAACAAAATTAAGTTGAGGAACTGGATGCTTTGGATCCAAAAGCTTCTGCTGTAGTACATTTTTATATAATGCATGAGAATAGTACATTCTATTCAAAGATGTTTAAAATAGGGATAAAGTATTATTATATAATATTATTATAAAGCATAATTAATAACTTGAGCTTTGGGGTAGTTATTAGCATCATTTTTAAGATGCTAATGGAAAAATGGAGACACACTGAGTAGTGGCTTATATAAGAAAATTTTAACCTTCTGTAGCAATTCAGATGTACCTGAAGTATATTCTAAAAGGTCTACATGCTACTCCCTGATCTAGGGAGTAAACTGATCAAACTAATCAAGTCTTTTAATAACAGGAGCTATTCCTCCTGCAAATTTTTCAAACCAGTATTTTTTTGTTTTTATTCTTATAATGTCTGTCTTATTGTGTTGGGATAGCTCATGAGAAGATGCCTTTTTTTTTTTGAAAGTAGAAAATTTATACAAGCCACAGTACACAGTGTAATGCAGTGAAATGAATGCTCAAGACAGAACCATGACAGACTAGTAGACTGGAAAGAGAAAGCTAAGAGCAAACCGCTAACAGAAGAAGCAAACCACCTCAATCTGGCAACCCGTTTAGGAAACATGCAGTAGTATATAAACCTCAAAATCCATATACAGTTTTGTGAAAAAAAAAAAAAAAAAATAAAATATATATATATATAAGCAAAGTGGCAAGTAACATCTGGGGTTTGAATTTTCAGAAATCAGCAATATCAGGATATGAATTTGTGTTAATTCTTAAAGATATGAGCAGTCTTAACTGTCACTCTTCCCTGGCCTAATGTTGCCAGCTTTCAGGCTGCACAAATCAATTTAAAACAGACTAAAAGTGAAAACATGCTATTTTTCCACTGGTATCTTAGAGGGAAAGACTGAGTTTTTATCTGAGGCTTAGCTTTTTTTTTTTTTTTTCATTTATTTTTTGTATCTTTGTAGACAACTGTCACATATTGCAACAGATTCAACTATATAGCTCAGTGAACACCTCATTTGTATCTCTTCAGAAATTTATATTAAGCTAATAAATAACACAACAAAAGGATACCTGTCTGGGAGAAAACACTGCTAAGAATCCTAAAAAGGTACATTTATGATACACAAGCAACTAAAGGGCTGCAGGAAATATATCCATCACAGACCTTTAAATCAACTCTGAAAGGGAAGCAGCAAAGTAAAATATATAATCTCAGTGGCAACATTCAGCACTGGAAGTAAGTAAGCGACTGTAATTTTATTTTATTTTTCTTAGATAGTGGACTGGCTCTAAATATGGTCAAACTTTGACGATTCAAAGAGCAAGAGATCACCAATTATAGATATCCATTTAATATGAGAGATGACTTATACTGAATCACCACATTTTTACTTTAGTTGATTTAATATTCCTGTTGGTAAAAAGCCAGCCTTTCTCACTGTACACATATAAAGTGTTATGTTAGCTTCTAACAAAATAGCAGGTTATAATTCAATTCAATTGCATGGATTTTTTTTTTCATCCATAGCTACAATAATATTACTGTAAATGAGAAGGTCAACATGATTTGGAAATTGGAAATAATGATGAAATCATAAATTGCCATGACTTTGAACAGAGAACAAAAACTACTCCAAGGAAAGGCAAACATTTTATTATCAATTACTTTATGATGTTTATTTAGGTAGCATTTGCGTTTAATTTTTTCATTTTAAACTTTTTTATTATTATCATTATTAAACAAACCTCATGGTTGTGGTTTTGGAAGCTAATCTTAAATTACGAGTATGATTGTCCTAAAAATGCTCAGGGTATTTCCTTGGGAAACACTACATGTTGGGCTTGTAAATACGCTGAACAAATAAATATTATATTTTCTATGCAGTAAAAAGCATCACTGACCTTCTGAACATATACCACTACGACTAGCTCAGAGAGATTCCACCCTGTATTTGTACCAACACAAATCAGTGCTGCCACACTTGAATGCCTCAATGGAATTCTTTGTTACTGATCTACAGCTACAAAAAATAAACAAACATATATATCCATCCAAGAAGGTAAAGGATTGAAATTTCTTGTCTTTGTGATTTTAAGTGAGAAACATCCACAAGTGTCAGCAAGGAAGACTCTTACTTGAAAGAAAAAGAGAGAATCAACTAAAGCTCAACAAACTCATAAGAATGTTTCCTAAGAACATTCCTTTAAAAAGTATATAAATATAAAAAACATTTCAAAATATATGGTATTGTAGAAGCTAGTTAAATAATCCGACATACCTGAGGGAGAATTATGAGCTGAAGCCAAAGATTTGGATTTTGAATCTGAAAGTCGAGAAATGCTATTGGCTCGAGTTCTAGCAGAAACTTTACTACTATCTCCAGCTGATGTCAGTCTTGCACCACTTCTGATAATAGCTTCTGGGGTACGAGATGAGGCAGTGCTTCTAGTTATTGTTGCTTCAGAATCACTACGTGCTGATAAAGAGCCAAGTCGAGTTCTGCGAGGTTGAGCAAGTAAGTCTATTCTGGAAATACTTCTCCTCCCTGAAGGAGGTTTTGATGTAGAACTTGTAGTGGACACTTCGGAAGCCACTGAAGCTTTATCAGCATCAGCAAGCTCACTATCTGAGGCTTCACCAAGCCGTGCTCTGCGCAAGAGAGAAGTCCTTGTAGGACGAGGTCTTGGAAGAGTGGTAGATTTACTAGATTGCCCAAGTGCAACAGGAGTGCTTTTTGATTTAGCTGACTTTCCTTCCATTTTGGAATGTAAAAGTTCATCTGCTGAGGCAAAAGGAACTCTTCCATGTGATTTGCCAGAGTAGGTTTCCTGGTCAGATGATAAGATATCAGAAATGGCAGAATGAGGTACACTAGATGTTTGGTCATCATCTGTCAAATCCACTGATGGTTGTCTCATTCTTCCACTAGACTGCACAGCTTTGCGAGCATCAGCTCTAGATCCACCATCTGAAGAACGACTTTTAGTTTTCTTTTCCATCTTTTCTCTGGCACTTGTTGCAGAAGATTTTAAAACATCCTTTGAAGGGGAACCAGAGGAACATCTATCTTTATATAAGGGTGTAAAGCTCTTCCGCTTCTGTGTGGATTTTCTTTCAGTGTCACCAGTAACGAGACTGATTGTGCTGGCTGTATCTACATCTGATTCTGGTGATATGGAATTATCTCTGTTATAGCTAGGAGTCTCAGGACCTTCCTCAGTTTTATTTTCTTCACGGAGTTTAGCTTCAAGGAAAGCCATCACAGCTTCTGTGTCTTTTAAAATGAGCGTTGTATCTAGACTGGAATCAGTGTCCATTGAATCACTTCTGTCACGTGTCCTGTTTGCAGATGCTGAGGGGGCAACAGACCCGCTTTGCTTATTAATGTGAGGAATAAGTTCTATTGGTATATTTGTGCTAGGCTTATCTATAGTAAAGCTGCCTTGCCTCACTAATGGTTTTGAAGATTCCTTTTTTTCTCCTCCTAATGTTTTAGGACTTTGTCCTTTTATAGTTTCCTCATTTTTTCTTCTTTTTCCCTCACTCTGTGCCAACTTCACTTCTGTTTTATCAGTAACATGTCCAGGAGCTTTGTCTTGATTATCTAAAGTTTTGTGTGACACAGCAATCTCCTCCCTACCCTTCTCAACTTGATTCGTAGCAGGTTTTGTAGAAGATAGTTTTGAGGGGGTCCAGTGTCCTTGCTCCTTTCGTTCTTGTTGAATTTTTGCTAAAGCTTGTTTCACTACAGAAGTTTCTCTGCCAGTTTCAGCTCTCTCTTTACTGGAAGAACTAGGAAAAGAAAAAACTTTTTCTCCTGTAGCTTTTGGTGAAAGACCATTCACTGTTCTGCCTGACTTAGCTATACTTCTGCTGTCAGCATCTGAGGCACGAGCTGGAGTTTCTTTCTCCTGAAGTTCAGTGTCTTGCTTTTCACCTATTTCTGATCTCTGATGAGATGTAGTTTTTGTTCTGGAGCCTTCACTCACTTTCTCCTCTTTGGGAAGCTGTGGAAGTGTCCTTCTTTTTCGCTCACCTTGGCTGGTCACAGAAGTTGCTGAACCAGCGCTTCTGATGGAAATACCAGACTCACTGATGTCTGTGTCTGAAAATGAGAAAGAAAAAATAGCTAAGGAACAATTCAATAGCAAGCTAAACACAAACATTAAATTCTTACGATTGCATAACACTAAAATCAAGCAACATAAAACAGAATTGCAAAAAATCATTGGAACATAAAAATGCCATTTGTCCACTTATCTATTCTAGAGTGGGATGAATTATATTTAGGTAAACATATGTTATAAAAGGTGGAACAAGCTCTCATGTGACGGAGATTTGACTATCCCTATAAGCTTTTTGAGTAGGTAACTCTTCAAATAATTTTCCAGCTTAGCACTTGTCCTATTCTCATTAGGCCTAATTTCATCTTATGGGTAAGAGTGGAAGCACTCTTATTACAGAGTGGAAACTGTGAATTACATTAACTACTTCCTTAACTATAATCAATAAGTTGAACATACTTGGCTCTATTATTTCATTTCGTAATAAAAACAGAACAAAATCATGTATGTTAACACAATTTTTGAACAGGTATCTCCTGATTAAAGGCATTAGATATATAAAAAGATATTTCTGGATTACTAGAACTACAATATTAGAAGTGCCATACAAAAGAACAGATTATTCAACACAAAGTCATTACAACCTTATCCAAAGTAGCTGATACAGTGCATGTTTTAGCTACCAAAACAATGTCTAAAAGGTAGCAAGGGAATTACTACAATGATCCATTTATGGTTTATCAGAGACCTGATCAGGTCAGGAAAAGCCATCTTCTCAGTGTTCTTCCTAAAAATGTCATGTTGCAGGAAAATGGAAGGAGTCATTGCAGAAGCAGGATAAGAATGCAAAGACAAAACAACATTTCCTCTTCTGATGCTTCAAACAGGCATGGTTTCTTCCCAAAGATGGAAAATCTTGACAGTGATCACCTGGTTGAGTGGTATCTTGGGCAAATTACTACCTTCCTAATACTCTGAACGTATACTGGGAAAGGGAACGCTTTATAAACATGTATGTCATTCCTGCAGAGGGTATACACTATTTTTTCCTGCTTCATTCTAATTTCAGTATCTGTGTAGCATATGGTCTATGATTGCTCTCATATATAAAGGAACGTTTTCAAAAATATATAGAATTTGAGCTATGCGAGAAACTCTCCTTGAAAACAAACTTTTTGCCAGCAAAGTACACCAACACTGTATACATTAACCTATTTTTGTGCTCCAACTCTAGGTTTAAATAGGTACATGATGTATCACAGTTACATCAGGACACAATTACAACAGGAAGGGGAAAGCCAGTTTTACATCCCTAAACAGATTCAGTACTACATTTCAAAGTTCCTGAGTAGAGTAAGACCCTCTCCTTTCTACTCGCCTGCTCCACAGCTGCTCATCTCACCAAGGGGTTGCAGGCCCTCCCTGAGAAACCACCCCTCAAGGAACACTGAAGAGTAGCTTTCAGTATTAAAAAGCCCTATGCATGAAGAAATTACTGTGGTTGCTGTTGTGCAGAGAGCAGAAAGAATGCTTTTAATCCAAACAGAATATATGTCCTGTATATACACATATACATGTACATACAGAAAATATATATAATACATATATAGTAAATATAGTATATATGTATAAAAAGCATCAGAAGAAAAACATCACTTTGATCAAATTCTTAGTGGATAGGGAATGCTCTTTAAGCAGAAAATCATGGCTGTCCCCCATTAATCATTGCAAGGAACAACTGATGCTGAATACCCCTATTTTAGGAATCAAACATTTTTCCCCCCAGTGTGATGACTCTGCTATTCTTGCCTGTTCAGCAAATATATCAGTTGTGCTGTCAGAAACATGCCTTTATTGCTCAGAGACGATCATGCTCTGTGAATCACTCTGAATTTGGATATGTTTGGATGGTAAATAATTATTTTTGCAAGTTCATTTACCAATTGTTGCAAAATAGTGTGACATACTAAAACACATCTGCCAATACACTTTTCACCAGGAGAGATTTAAGAACAACTTCTCTGCATTCCTTGCTGGTATCTTTCTATTAAGGCTTGTCCCGAGCAGTGGTTGTTCAAGCAGGTTGTTCAAGTGGTTGTTCAAGGCTTCTCCCTCTACAAAAATTCTCTAACCACTTAATTGCCTGTTAAAAACTACACAGTTTTACATAGAATATCAGTATACTAAACTGAATACTATGCTACTTTCTGAGCTCTTTAATCTTTCATTTTGTTTTGCAGTGTCACACCTTTGATGAAGAAGGCAGAATGACTTGTTTTGATTTTTTTTTTTTTGCATAACTCGTCCTTTAACACCTATTTGGGAAGCAGGAGATAACTAAAATCTAAACAAAGTTTCTTAATTCCTGGATTATTTTTCTTGGCAATTATCACTTTTTAAAATAAAATAATAAAAAATGGAGGTTAAATGAAAATCAATATAACTGCTATTTGTGAAGATTGACTTCTCTCATACATACCAGGTCAAATCTTTTAAAGATATTTAGGCATGTAGCTTTCTTCTTGATGTATTTGAAAGTCTTTAGTAGAAGACATGTGGAGTTGCTCAGCATTGTTGTTGGTAATACACGTGCTATATGAAGTTTAACTTTACTAAATCTTGAACATAACTGAAATTTCTGAAGAAAATACAGGCACCTAAGCCAACGAAAGATTTTGCAAACTGTTTTTTGGACAAGCATATCAAATAGTATTTTCATTGCATCTTAGGTGCTTGAATGCCTTTTAGATTTCACACTAAGTATTTTATAATTCTTGCAGTATGGGTATGCATTACACAGTTGTTGTTTCACTTACAATAAAGTTCTTATAATGGCCAAAAAAAAAAAGCATGCATCCCTCCAAAGACCCTGTTTAGTATCCCATCTGAAACTGACAATTTAAACAAACCTAAAAAACACAAGTGAGACCCAAACCTGTTGGTTAACCACCCAAAGGATGAGTCTCATTACTTCAAGTAATGCTTACTTTAAGCTATGATTTTAAGTGCCATGTAGGTATATCTGATGCTGCCAAGTAATACAGAATTATGTGTACATGATACATTGAATAATTTAATTTCCACCCTTTCCATCTCCTTAGACATCTGCTATCCTAAAGAAGATAATAGGCAAAGTTCAACATCTATGAAGGGTGGAAAAGCTACTAGAGAAGCAGCAGTCACTGGTAAGACTTTTTTCCATGCACTGATACAGAAGTTTGCACTACACAACATCAAAAGCAAAATTTCTTTGAAAACTACTAAAAACAGCAAAACAAGACTCTAAAAGGTAGAAGTTATTTTATTGCTTACTTTATTAAATGGCCTCGCCTTTTATGATTCTAAAGCCACGTGAATTTATTTCATAAAGTAAACGATACAAAAAATACCTGTATTTGATTCAAATTCATTTAATTAAACATGCTTGCATATACTTTCATCTGCTGAATGCAAGTCTAAATAGAGCTTCAGTTACTAATCAATACATAAAACTATCTTCATTTTGGAGAAATTCCCAATAATATTTCCATTTCACTTTTTTTTTTTTTTAATTTATTGTTCAAGTTCTTAATTTAACTTATTAGATTATTAGATTAGATTATATAGAAAATTAATTTTCTTTCTCTTCCCTTCATTCTGGCAGAATAATACACAGAACTGAAAGCTAACTTTTTTGTAAAGAAGCTGATTTTTTCCAGTACAGAAAAAAATTTACAGATAAGATCTCTATAAAGAACATAGAAAGTATCTGAATGCATTTACTAGTTTTATCTAAAATCTGAGGGCAGTAAAGTAAATCTACGACAAAACTACTTAGGAAATGCATCCATTAGTTACAACTAAATTAAGATGTTCCAGGCCAAATAGACGAAATTTGAAAGAAAAAAATGGGATTCAAGATTGAGTAGCTCAGACAAGGGTTCAGTTCTCGTAATGCAGGTGAGGAACAGCATTAGCTATCTACACTGACCAAAAAATGTATAATTTAGACAGAAAAATATGAACATGATACTGCTTTTTTGCCTGAAAAAAAATCCCCAAACTATTTGTTTATTTATTAATGTCACATAGAATTGATAAATGTTTTGGAGAAATCTCTGCTGCTACAGTTTCACACTTGTTTGAGGACCCAAGGAGGAGCATGCATATGGTGGGGAATAAAACAAACTAACAAACCAGTAAACTGAGTAATAGGCAAGCTTAAACTTGTTCTGCAGAAGGCCTGACTGCTAGACAGAGTGCTGAGACCAGGTTTCCAGACTAAGCAGGGAAAGAATCACAGGATTGCACTCTGGAAGCTGTAATGGCTTGGTTTTATCAGTAGAAAATGCATTCTTCTGAGAGACTGATTAAAAAGTCAAAGATATAACTTGCTCTGAAATTTAACAGACATATGTACTCTTGAAAATCTGAAGAAAGCCCAGCAGCTATAACAAAAAAATAGAGAGCACATATTATACTTCTGAATGTTAACTTTGTAGAAAAAAATATTAACTAAAAAGATGCTTAGAACTATAGAAAAAACAATTTATTCTACTCACCAATGTCTAACAAGAGGTAATTGGACATGTTCTGTAGATGGCAGTGTATCTTCCAAAGTGGTGTGAACAGAAAAGCACTTTGTACTTTTAAAGTACACTTTTTCCCTAATTAAAAATCTTTTAAACTTTGTTGTGAATTTCAACATCAGCTGGAATAAGAGGAAATGCTGGAATTGCAGGACACAAATCTCTCTCCAGCAGGTAGAGTGATAATTGGTTAACTTTTGATCACTAAGCAGCATATTACTTTTGGAATATGCAACATTCATTGAGATGACATCCCTTTGTAGTTACCAGTCAATTTTGCAACAAAGAGCCACGTTAACTCACATAATTTACAGAAGACAATTGAGGAACTACTTTGCAAGATTTATTACATTCTACTTTAATATGCAAATACCAGTATTAAAATTACACTGGAGTTAAATTACCATTTCTAGGCTGAAATTGAAAGGAAGAAAACACAGTAATTAACATAAGCAACTGCTTCACAGTCACGAGTGCAGACCTTAAAGAACATACTACTTAGAGTCACAAATGTCAATGGTTTAACTAAGGACGGACGGTTGTTCATTGCTGGAGATAAAGTATGTTTTCTATGTTTCCAAGATCAGAAAGTACACTGCTACTACTCAGCTGACTAATAACTGAATAGTGAGTTTCAGGTTGGACTATTTAATAGTCCATCCATTAAAATCCTGGTTTGAATGTGGGCAGTACTGAAAAAGAAACTGAAAAGTACTGAAAAAGTAAGGAAAGAAACATACTATGCAGACCAAATCAAATCTCACTCAAGTGAAAGTTTCATTTATATCACACACTTAATTTTTTTTAGTAACATTCAGTTTAATTGTGATACTCTTCAGACACATAAAAAACACTACCACTGAGCTTGTTTTTATGTTGCTTGTTCTCAAAGACATGTAGGAATTTCAGGTGAAGATAAGGTGCAAAGAATAAGAAAGTTACTTGTTTAGGTACATAACTGCTCTTTTCCCCTTTCAGAGGTTTCTTCATCAGATATTATGACAACAAGAACTGCTTTTAGTACCGTTTTCTAGTGGAGCAGGCACAGGTGACTCCAATCTGATGTCATCATGATCATGACGTGTGTGATTGGCAGCCAAACTGGCCCACTGTGATACCCAACGTTTACCTCCAGGGGCAGCAGAACCTTCCTAAGGAAGATAAAGCAGAAGAAAAATTACTTATAGATTAAAAGCATGCCTCATTACAGGTTTTCCTGGAATAGAAGTGTTAGACACTTTTCCTGGAGGAAGTTGAAAAATAAGTTTACTTCAATAAATTTCAGTTATCAGTTCTATAATGGCAACATAAATGACTCTATATAGATACAGAATCAGTACAGAATAAGCAGCATTTCCTAGTGCAATGAACTTTTAATTAGAACCTATAGGAAATACATTAGAACACGTGTCTGCTTCAAAACAGAAGAGCGGGAGAGAAACATGGTGTGTGCACAAGAATTAAGAACGTGCTTCAGGAAGATAAAGTGACATTTTACCAGGTTACAAGACACTTTTGTCCAGATAAAATATTGTATTTACTTTCGGGAAAGACTACCGCAAGGACTGAAAGAATAAGATAATTTGTGATGTAAAGTAAAGGAAGATCAGATCACTTGTTTGGCCTAAATGACAAAAGCAAAGATTAGTTTTATATCATCCTACTGGATCATTATCTGATTGTTTTTTAGTGGCTGACCTGAAAAGGAAATTGATTTGATATCCTGACAGGAAAGTTTTTTGAAACTTTTTTCCATTTAAAAATGAAACTTTGAAAGCAAAACATCTACTTATGCTGTATTCTTATAGTACAAAAAACTTTTTTTTCCCCCAAACCAGATTTCTAAATATAATGCAATATTCCTGTTTTATCCAATATACTATAGTTTTGCTTGCTTATTTCCCTAAAAGAAGACAGCAGACAACTATGACTGTATATATATGTATACATGCACATGAGTGGGCTGTACACTATTGAAAGCTTTATAGGAGTTTAGTTGGTCTACGTTATTGGAATCAAAACACAAAATTCTGCAAATAAAAAAAAGTCAGTGACTGCAGCTCCGTAAGAGTGACATAACTAAAGACAAGTAAAACAAGAAATTACAATTCAAGATCAATAAAAGAGATGGGAAGGACATGAAAATACAAGTAACTTGCTTCATAAGATAATTTGCAGGTGCTATTGCAAAGATTAGATGGAGCTCTGCTGCCTGTTCAGATCTTGGCATTTATACTCAAAATGTTGATTTTTGCCTAATGCATTGGCCACTCTGGGATTCTACCCTTTGATTAGGAACCAACTCTTAATATTTTATAAAATTTATTTATCAGAAATGGAATGGTGAAAAATGTCATCTAGTGTATGAGGGCTACTTTCAAATTAAAAATAACTTAGACATCAAATGTCCGAGAAGACTTGAATTTATGGTCTTGAATGTCTATTAATTATATGGATGATCCTAAGTAATGAAAACAAAAGCATCACAAATCTATTTCAGAATGTTATGAATGAAGCATACACAGACTGATCAAATCATCAACTATTGTGTCCACACACGGAATTCATCTTATAATAAAAACGTTACAAAATAAAAATCTAATAACAGCAAAGTAGGGCAATCCAATGTTTCTGTTATTTATGGGCATTTTTGAACACAATGTAAGGAAAGAGTGCCAGAATGAATCATATTACAAAAAAGAAAAAGCAAAAATGTGCAGCATTTATGTATTGACAACAAAAACCGTTGCCAGTGCTGAAGCTTCATTTTTCTTTCATGTCTAAATTTTGTCTACTCTATTTTCCTGTCCCTACTAACAAACACCCATCTTTAATAAAGCAAATAATTGCAGCCTAAACTAAATAAGATAGCAGTCCCAATTATCTTTGCTACAGAAAATCCTAATTCTTTGTGTACCATCTAACCAATTCCATACAGATATGATTTCTGACACATAATCAGCAATCTGAATTCCACTTTGCAGTGAAGTATAAAGATTTTGTGAATTAATTGTAATTACCCTGCCAAAAAACCTTTTCTACACAGCACTGGATGCCAATGTGTTTTATCAACTCTGTATATACAAGCACAAACAACAAAGCTATCAAGTTTCTTTTAACAGTAGTTTAAACATGGAGATTTTAGTACCTTACTAAAGATACAAAATGTGTTTTATTAAATCTAATATGAAGCACTATAATAAAACTTAACTCCAAACATTTAATATCCATATGTGAAATCTTTATAATTTAATATCCATATGTGAAAGCTTTATAAAGCATTTAGGATAACAGAATGTGACCTTTATTTATTTTCCCCTACTAATTCATATGCTTGCATCTTGCAGGCTTTCCAGAAGCAATCCTCCAAATCTTCTCTTGAATAAAAAGATGAATTTCCTAGTCTTTCAGAACAGCCAGGCTTACATAAGAGACACCAGCATTTTAACTTTGCATTGCATCTGCTTTCCTTTATGTTTGTCATATATTCAAGCTGAATTTGAGAAACACATCCACAGAAAAAATACCCATGGATTTCTGTAGGCAAATGTTGCAGCCTGAAGATTCAGAGCTTTAAGCTCTACATCTGGAAAAAGCCACAGTGCATGCATATGACACCTGGAAGCCTCTCCAACACTTGGCATTTCAAAGCACAATAATAGTAACTTTAAATACATTTCAACAAACAGAATCAAAGTCTTTTAAGACACATGTTCCAATCATCTCATGTTGTAAGAATCAGACTGTGCCATCCTTTCATGAATTTAAGTGCCATTTAAGTGCCAAGTGACATCTATCTCAAATAGTTCTTTTTTCCTTCTATTGCACTTACTCCCCTAACACAGCAAACACCACATCATACCCACGTCAGCTACTGCTTTGCTACAGTAAATGAATTAAATGGCATCAAACAGTTCTTGTAATGTAAATCTCCATTCACTTAATCATCTGAGCAGACCTCTCTGTAGTTTAAAATTCACCCTTCTTAAACAAGAATGGTAACAAATCTCATGCCGATATTTCAGTTTCACTACCACTCCCTGTCACAGCGACAACACTTCTCATTTCTACTGACAATATATCGCCCAGTACATCCAAGGGTCATGCTTTTCACAACAATAGGACCTTGGTGACACAATCATCCTGTATTCTAAGTTCATAGCATCTAAGTTCAAACAAAAAACAAGCATCAAACTTCAGACTCAACTGTTTCTCTACAAAAGGATAGGAGATTCGTGTAATAAGATCAGACAAGAAAAGGACATAGAGCCTCTAAATACACGTGCCACTCTCTGCTTCTAAGGAGAAATACAACAAGTATTTACATGAATAAAGTTATTCAGTATTCACAATGTCAGCACTATTATTTACTTTAATCTTCAGTGACAAAGACATGAAGTAGGCATTCAAAACAAGAAAAGGAACATTGTTGTCAATGGCACTGATGACCCCGCAGACACAGAAAAATAAAAGAGGTATGTTCTTAAGAAGCACATCAAAAACAGTATTGACAAATCATGTACATCATTTAAGAACTGTGGTTAGCATATAGTCATTGAAAATTAAATGGAAGTTGGGTGGATAAATCATAACCCTAATTCTCTTTGTTCTCTATCATATTTAATATTTGTTCTTAAACCACACTTACTTGGCAAGTGGCAGCTCACAATATAGAAAAAAAAACATAAAAAATTTTACATAAATGGATTTAGTATTTTCAATGCCTAGGCTTATAACCATTGAAAAGGTAAGAAACAGAGCATGCAAGCTCATTCCAATTGTGTCAGACGTTTACTCTGCATTTCATCTAGTCTCATGATTCCTTCAAAGTACCAAAGCTTGTCATATCAAAGGAAAAAGTGAGAATTTCTTTATAAGAAAAGCAAATTGCTTTCCCTTCAAAGCAAGTTATTTACAATGTGCCCTGTAAAGTGAGCATATTTAAACTCAGGATAATCTTTCAACCCCAAAATGATTTTATAAAATCCTCATAATTTCCCAAGCCATCTTTTTCATCTTCCAGAACTGAACTCTCTTAAATTTTTAACTCCTTCTCCTATGTCAAACATGTTCTGATTTCATCTCATTCTTCTAAATCATCTATAGGTCCAACTGTCATAGGCAGATGCAACAAGACCTCCCCACAGCCTGGGACACTGAGCTACCCCAAGATTACCTGATTATTTAGGCAAAATCTTCAATAAGGTTTGTTCACTTAGGATCTGCAGCTCAGGAATGCAGTAAGTCTTCCAAAAAGCACAAGCAGAAAAGCTCACATATAACGAGAATACGATGCTCATGTACTTTGTAAATCAAACACACCTGCCTCTCCCTTTCCTAATAATAAAATAAACAATCTGTTTTGGTTAAAAAAAAAAAAAAAAAAAAAAGAGTTTAGATATTACAACCTTCTCTCCAGTTGAACCAATAGTTATCCTCATGACTATTTCCCTATTACAAAATTATGAAACACATCTGTTATTCTGAATTAGTTTCTCTTTTACTTCCACATATGTATTAACCTACTTCTATTTTTAAGTTTTTCTAGTAAGCTTTTTTCCAACCTTCATTTACCCTCATCTCTTTCTACATTAATTCATGCTATATCCATGTCATTTCATCTCCTTTACTTACAGAGCAATTACCATTTTTTCCCTGCTATGCCTCAAAATAATCCTATAAATTATGACTACGCCAAGATAACCCACTCCTTTCCCAATATATGAAGAAAGCTTATGTATTCAGCGAAGCATCCATAGTAATAAAAAGGGACCATTTTTGTAATTTCAACTTAATTCAAAGAGAGTGTTCATATACCATTGCCAGAAGGGTTCTTAAACCTGTCCTATGATTGCAGAAGTCTCGGTCTTCTCAAATCAACCTGTTATTTGTAAAGTATGATACCTGGAAAGCTCAATCATGGTCATGAAAGAAATCATATATTCTGCTGTTATAAATAGGAATAATATAGAAATTGAAACAAATCAGTACTTTTGATAATCTTAACTCACAAGGCACAAAAGAGCTGAATGCTGCAAAAGGCATGAAAAGAAAGTAAAATTGCAGTTACAGATTCATTCAAAGAAGCAAGGTGCAGTAACCTTAGAAAAATGACTCAAAGACACTAATCTAGATACACTGACATATTTAGTGTATCAGGGCTGCACAGTAGCTCAAATACAAAAATGACAAAGTACACTTTTTCTATGAAAAGCAGTCTTCTAGATACCAAAACCATTTGCATGGCAGGCAGACCGTTGTACTTTAAGCTTTTGATGTATTCCAGAAAAATTGCTTATTTATAAAGTTTGTTAATTTACAAGATGATATTTCAGCACCAATTTGCCATGGCAAGCAGAATAAATGTGATGTGCTTCATTATCAGATTTAATTCTGCTCCAGTCTGAGCCTGTTCTATTTCTAACACATTTTAAGCTATCTTTTATCCATCACCATGATATCAGAATGTCTCCCAGGATTTCAATATGCAATATGATTAGCATCTAGCTCATGTGCATATTTTGAGTCATATACAAAGAACAGACATTTTCCTTTGCCTAATCTTTTATCAACTGATTTAATTATACTGCTTCTGAGGCAACTAACATAAGTGATTTCTCATGAGTGGCATCTCACTTGAGAAATGAAACCCTGAATTTAAAAACCTCTGGCTTCGTTAAAAAAATAATCTGAAATGCATTTTCCATTTTTTTTTTTTTTTCCTAGCTGGCTTTGTAGCACACATTAAATGCTTATACCTTATTTCTGAATTTTAATATAGTTACTTGTTTTGGGCTATAAAACATAACCAGCTTTTCCTCAGTTCCACTGTATAAACTACAAGAAACGTATACTGTGCAAATGTGTTTTGCAAAGGCAATGTTGCAACAAAATTGCTGCTACATTTCCCATACACTGGTATTAGTGCACATAGAAAAGTAGCAAAGTTTAAACTTTTCCCAATTTAACTTGCCTCTCTCTGTTGTAGAGATTTCAGTAATGCAATGAAGGACTAAGAAAAATAAAGCACTTAGAGACCTGAACTAATGTTTTCCAGGCAAGGTTTTGTTTGCTCTTTAACACTTATTTCTCAATTATTAGTGCTCTCTCATCGGAAGAAAAAAGAAGACCATCAAAAGTTAAATTCTACCTCTGTGTCAAGAAATCCAGTTGTACTCAGTGGTCTTTTTTCTTCCAGCACTACTGTAGCAGAATTTATAGCCCAATCTTTTACTAAATCTTTCTGGTTCTCGTTGATAACAGGCCTATTATAATCCTGGCTGTCATCCACTCCAAATACCTGAAAATGAAACAAACCATTACACACATTAACCCAATACCATCCTGATACAATGTTCAATGTTAATGGATGGATGGTGGCATGCTGGATAGTGAGTTCAAGTACTTTTTGTTGTATTATGTTTATCTGACATCTTGATGAAATCTACAGATTAAATAGAAAAAATACCTACTGCAATTTAAAAAAGAACAGAAGTTTATGTCAACACTGACAATTCAAGGATCTGCTATCTGGAATGGTCACGTATGAAAAAATGACACTGATGAAAGAAATAAACAGTGAAACCAAAATTATTACAAAAATCATCATTTCCCAGTCAAGGAAAAAATCAAAAACTAAACCCACCACATTTTCAGAATTTTGTCATTATCTAGTGAAAACAAAAATGTAAATATTTAGCTTACGTTTATCACTAATACGCTCAATACATTATTTCTTTAATACAAACAAGATCGCAGTTTTTCACTTATCAGGAATTTAGCACATATCAAAAGTTCACCAGATCTCACAATGTAAAATAATCTCATTCAGATGTGCCTTGGTATGTGTCATCTACTTTGTTGTTTCCTACTGATGCTTATAGCATCCATTATATATATATACATGATATATCTGCTTATAGTACACCGTTTGTGAGAAATAATTTTCCCGCAACATTCAAAACCATAGCTTATAGAGAAAAATACTAGAAAACATTAGGTATGTTTTAGCTATTAATGAGATAATGTAGTGAAAGGGAGTTAAACAGGACAACCAGCCAGTATATTTTCTGTCAAACTTCTCGAGTCATTAAGGAATATCAATTGCTTTCAGAATTTATGTATACTTCAAAGATATTTAGGAGAATATTTTGTACCTTGGAAATGTATCTACTGTCTAGAAAATTTACATTAAAACTGGCTGCTAGAAAGTAGCTATAACATCAAAAATGGCTTTATTTTAAAGAAATAGAAATGACTTTCACATGTGTTATGCCCCTGAAAAAAAAAAAAAAAAATGACTAGTACAAAACAGAAAGAGCTATAGAATTATTTTAAAACAAACAAACAAACAAACAAACAAACAAACAAAAAAACTGATTTGTAATTCAGTTTTGCACAGTAAAGCTAGAGGCCTAGTTTATTAAAATCCTCCACAATGTTTGTGTACTTTAAAGGGATTCACCACTAGATGGCCACAAACCATAATGTTTGTTAATGTCTGAGAAGCAGAGGAAGGAAAAAAAAAATATTAACCATCCAGTCATTCTGCTCCTGCTAATGCTCCCCAGATTTGTAAGAAGTAAATAAAATCATGTCTAGGTATTCTTATGCATGCGTTGTTTGAGATTATTTTATAAATATTTATTTCCTTAAAAAAGTGTAACAGAACATAAAACTCCTCTCTTTAAAGATATACTTCTTATTTGTACAGTTGCAGCAATTTCTGAAGATAGTAACAAACCAGTTGTCAGCCAGTGCCACCTTTCTTTGAACATAATATTTTGCAGCCACTTTTTCCTTGTTTAATATAGTTCTACTGTCTAGAGTTTTACATGTTCTTAAATTAAATGAAATTCTGATTTTATCACCTAAGCATCTGAAGGAAAATATGAATTAATACTTCCATAGCGACAGGAATCAGGCCTACAGAAGTAAATTGTTGCTTGGAAATCTCTTAATATTAGCTGGTGGCACATTGATTTCCTATGCTGAATTTCTTGTATCACAAACATGACCTAGGTTTCTTTCATTCAGCATTACCTCTTCTAGTCTCGAAGCCCTTTTTAAAGCAAACTTTAGTTTTCTTCTTCCCTTATTAAAATTATTGCAAAAGCAAATTTGAATGTTGGCTTTTTTTTTTTTTTTTTTTTTTTTGTGTGTGAAAGGCAATATTTGCAACAGTAAGATCCAAGTAACAGATTTACCTCCTAGTACTACTTCCAATGCATCCTCCATAAATATAGTGGGGATATCATAGGCCAGAAAAGGTCCAGAAAATATCTGGAGATGTTCTTAGTTAGAAAGAATGGGAAAACATCTTCTTCAATAAATTAATGCTTTGTGCATGCACCTGCCCTGCTGAAGTTGCGTTCCCACACTACCTCAAAGCTTCCTTCCTTGGGATGGAGCAGGTTCACACAAGTGTGATCTAACCCAAAGACTAAAACTTCAGAGCTGTGATATAAAAGAATCCCTTTAAAAACAGATGGCATTCATAGATGTTTACGACTTTACATATGACAATTATACAAAAGGAAAAATAACTCATACTTTAATGCTTCACAAAATTCAGAACATCTCTGCCACACCAGAAAATGAATACTGTCACAATTTTCAGGATTAACCAATCCACTTGTAATGTCTACCAAAATAATGAAAATATACCATCATCATTAAGAGCCATGGAATAATCTAAAGGCTTGTGCTGGAAACTGTATTGCTTCCATCTAGAAAAACGTTACTTGTATGCAACAGGTTGCTGTGAGAACGTATGGGTGTTGTGATTGAAGCTATCCTCCTAAAAAGACTGAAAAACATTCTTCAAGATTTCCATTGCTACAGAGCTTTCTGTTCTTTAACTAACTTCATGATTTCTTGGCCAAGAAAGCCAACAGCATCCTGGCTTGCATAAGAAGCAGCATGGCCAGCAGGTCCAGGGAAGTGATTGTTCACCTGTACTCGGCTCTGGTGAGGCCGCACCTCAAGTACTGTGTTCAGTTTTGGGCCCCTCACTACCAGAAGGACATGGAGGTGCTTGAGCGAGTCCAGAGAAGGGCTACGAAGCTGGTGAAGGGTCTGGAGAACAAGTCTTACGAGGAGCGGCTGAGGGAGCTGGGGCTGTTTAGCCTGGAGAAGAGGAGGCTTAGGGGCGACCTTATCGCACTCTACAGGTACCTGAAAGGAGGCTGTAGCGAGGTGGGGGTTGGTCTGTTCTCCCACGTGCCTGGTGACAGGACGAGGGGGAATGGGCTAAAGTTGCGCCAGGGAAGGTTTAGGTTGGATATTAGGAAAAACTTCTTTACTGAACGCGTTGTTAGTCACTGGAATAGGCTGCCCAGGGAAGTGTTGAGTCACCATCCCTGGAGGCCTTTAAAAGACGTTTAGATGTAGAGCTTAGGGATATGGTTTAGTGGAGGACTTGTTAGCGTTAGGTCAGAGGTTGGACTCGGTGATCTTGTAGATCTCTTCCAACCTAGACTATTCTGTGATTCTGTGAAAACTTCACCACCACCGAAAAAAAATGAAAAAAATCCAGAGGAAGTGCTGATGGCACCTACCTTTGCATCTCTTCACTATTTATACAAAAAGAGTCAAGTTTCTTTCTGTAAAGCTTGCATTTGTCAGAAGCAGCATCCACAGCTTTAAAGAGAAGCAACTACCATCTGTATTTTGATCAACTGTGTTTTTGAGGAGAAAAAATGAAGCCAGATTACAAAATGCAGGTTTGGACATTGCTGAGTTGTTTGAAAACTGAAAAGGATGCTTTTTTGTTTTGTGCTAAAAGAGGTAAAGGGAGTTTTGACATCTGTTTATGACTTAGAAAACTCTCCTAACCATCTCAAATCACAGGTATCCAGCACACTGCTGGTCATTGAAAAAAATGGGCTTGCTAAGTTGTTGTTGTTTTGTTTTTCTAAATCACTGCAAACAAAACTTCTACAAAATAATGATTTTGCTTTTTTTTGAGAGCACCTGGTGGATTGGTAGTAGTGATTTATTTATTTATTAAACTTAGGTAGTTGTAAGTAACATGAACAAAGGAATTCCTAGAAATTTATTAAGATATTAATGCTTTTTTTAAACATGTCCTTTCAAAATGAAACTATGAACTCACTGAAGAAGCTAACTCAAAAGTTAAAGTTTTCTGGCCTGCTCTAGCCTATTATTGTTTATTTTTATGGAATGGCATTTTAGCAGAAAGACTATTTTATCCTGAATGCTGTAAATTCATGAAGTTACAAAACAGAAAACAAGATCAAAGGTTTCCCATAATCCCTGAAATATGACCAGTGGGGGAAAAAATCTAGGCACTGCCACAATCTACAGCATTATTTGGGGTTGCTAGAGCATCTCCACCACCTGGCTGTAATGGTGGAACTGTCAGAAACATTGTGTAAGCTGCGGTGGTGGGGTTTATAAATAACTACTTAATTGTTAAGAGGCATGAAACAATTTCCATTGCAAACCAGAACATTTTGAATGGCAGGGGAACAACAAAATCTGTGCATGAAGTCAAGCCCCATTTATGAAATGTAGTCAAAATAATGTTGGTTAGCCTGAAATTCAACTGGCCTTTATGCAAATGGATTAACAAGTGATAGAGGGACTGCATCTGGTTTTGGTTCCCCAGTGGAAGAGAGACATGGACAAACTGGAGAGAGCTCAGTGAGGGCTGCCAAAGCGATCAAGACTGGAGCACTTCCCCTATAGGGAGAGTTTGGGCAAGCTGGGCTCAGGGAAGGCTTTGGGGGTGCCTAAAGGCAGCCCCTCTGCAGCTATGGGGAGGGCATCTGGGTGACACAGTCCAGACTCTGCACAGTGGTGCGCAGCAGGAGGACAAGGGACAACACGCACAAGGTGAAACAAGAGAGGTTCAGATGGCATGTAAAAGAAAAGCTTTTTCAGCCTGACAACACCCAAGCAAGGTGGCCCAGTGTGTGTCTCTGGAGGGCTTCCAAGAGCCAAATGGATGAAGTCCTGGGCCTGTTTGACTTCAGAGACGAGCCTGCTTTGAGCAGGGGGTTGGACTAGAAACATCCTGGGGTCACTTCCAGTGTGTGTAATCCTACGATCTTTAATAATAGCGATCCTAGATAATAACTTAGTACCTTGGGTCAGCCTTATACCTCAAAGTCAGTAATAACCTTGCAGCTTCGGAGCTGGTTACACCATGGCTGACATCACAGAATCATAGAATTTCCCGAGTTGGAAGGGACCCATAAGGACCATCGAGTCCAACTCCTGGCACCACACAGGTCTACCCCAAAATTCAAACCATGTGACTAAGAGCACAGTCCAAACGCTTCTTAAACTCTGACAGGCTTGGTGCCGTGACTGTGTCCCTGAGGGGCCTGTTCTAGTGTGCGACCACCCTCTCAGTGAAGAACCTCTTCCTGATGTTTAGCCTAAACGTCACCTGCCTAAGCTTGACACCATTCCCTCGGGTCCTATCACTGGTCACTAAAGAGAATAGATCGGCACCTGCCCCTCCACTCCCCCTCGTGAGGAAGCTGTAGACCGCAATGAGGTCTTCCCTCAGCCTCCTCTTTTCCAGGCTGAACAGGCCAAGTGACCTCAGCCGCTCCTCGTATGTCTTCTCCTCTAGGCACTTCACCATCTTTGTAGCCTTTCTCTGGACACACTCCAACAGTTTCACGTCCTTTTTGTACTGTGGTGCCCAGAACTGCACACAGTACTTGAGGTGAGGCCGCACCAGCGCAGAGTAGAGCAGGACAACCACTTCCCTTACTCGCAATGCTGTGCTTGATGCACCCCAGGGTATGGTTGGCCCTCCTGGCTGCCAGGGCATGCTGCTGGCTCATATTCAGTTTCCTATCAACCACCACCCCCAGATCCTTCTCTGTGGGGCTGCTGTCCAGAACAGGTAACGTCCAGACATATAACGACAGATATATAATGAAATCTTCTACATCAACAGAAAAAAGGGCAGCTCTTGAAACATACTTTTAAATTTCAAACCAACAAATGGTAAATTCTCCAGATGTGTCCGTATGATAATCCCTTCGCATCCTGTGCTTCTCCCAGTAAAAGAAAGGGACATAACAGCAAGTTAAAAATATAGTAAGTCCCAGAGCATCATGGAGTTACTTGCAGGAACACAAACCCAGCCTGACAAGTACAGAGGCGAAGTACAAATTAACCAATGGCAAAGTAGTTGTACCTTGAAGTAGATATTGATAATTCCGTCAATTTAACTCAGCAACAGTTTCACAGTATTATAATTTAGAATACAACTTTGCGAACAGAAACTAGTCATTTAAAAAAAATCTTTATCCAATAACGAAAAAGAGGTAACAAAATCTATGTAATACAAAACAACCAAGACAGGCTTGGCACATTTTGGGGGTAGCGTTGAGTTACAGGACAAACTCTGAGCACATGCCTTGTCCTATTCTACAGGGGCTAACTTTAGAGAAAGGGGAGTACTCTCTCCTGGCAGGCGATGCACATTTTTCTGTGAAAGCAGCTCACAACTCAGAGCATATCTGCCTGTCACAATAGCCAAAGCACAGTTTTAACTCAACCTAGCTTTAGTGACCAGTTACTGGTCTTGTTCACTTCTTCACGCCTCAGCAGATGAGTTAATATGTTACATTACATAGATAAATTGTTATAAGTCAGTATAATGACTTTAGGAGTAATTAACAAAAGTGATGACTCTCTAAAACCATTTTCATTATTGATATATGAGAACTTCTAGAAAGTAAAATAACCGGTCAGAAAAGTTAGATGCAACATGAACCATTTTTCTGAATCACAAGGAAGAAAATGGGATAGCTAATAAAAATAAATACTTGGCATTTTCTTAATGTGCTTCTAATAAACTTCTAAGTACTTCAGTAAGAATCTTTTCTCCAGTTTTATCTCATATCTTTCTATCTCATATCTTGTGCCTCATTTGCATGCATTTCAGAGTTCCTAATGTCAGGACGTTATAGTCGCTTTTTAATTTCAGAATATTAACTTGAAAACATTTCACAGTTCATGGAGATCACACTGCAGATCTAGAATACTATAATTACTCAGTACTTAATGTCCACTCTTCTAGTTCACCATCCAAATCATTATTGAAGACAGAGATGTAGATGGAAAAAAGGTCTTATTTGTGACTCTTAATAAATTCACTCAGTTTATAGCACATGAGGCATACTGGAATAGGGATTCAATTGTTCTGCTTACATACTTACTCTACACAGCATTCAAAAATATTTTGAAGAGCACTCAAACTCAGAGCATAAAATTTACTCAAAATGCAAGTCTGAATAATTCTATCTAGTTTCATAAGTGTGCATTTCTAAAGTTTCTCTCCATAGATTTACTGCAGTAGTTCTGAAATAAAGGATATACAGTAATTAACAGTATTATTAAGAAAACAGAAAGACAAATTATTAGGATAATAGTTACAATTCTGAGAGCCATAACTAGGAACCTAACCCATTAATAATGATATTTCTAAACTAGAAGTACATGAAAATTTTCCCTTCTTTTAGTTTGGAACCTAACAACAGTTAAATATATGTTTTGGAGAGGTGTTTGAAAAGAAGATAATTGATATACTATTAATTTCAGTGCAGGCAGTCTGCACACAAGGAGCAGAGCAAAATCCCAACACAAAAGGTGTATAAAAGAGAATTCAATGATAAATGTTTAAAAGGGCAAATTGAATCAAAGCAGAAGGCAGGTAAGGGACATGGAGCTATACTGCACACTGCATTAAAGATAGGATCTTGGCAAAATAAACAAGGAGCAAGTTATTCAATTTGAAATAAGTTATTTGCCATTTAAAAAATGAAGGGAATGTAGATTACAATAGCGATTATTTTTTGTAACATTTTAAGGGAAAGGAAGATGATGAGTGTGTTTAACTGTAAGGGAAGGCAAATAACAGTAAATTTCAAGAACTGAGCTGTGAACTGACGCAGTCAAATCAGCAAGGAAAAAAAGAGGGAAGAGATGACTTTGGAAACACATGCTGGATTTGGACGTGGTTTGGATGTGCTAAGCAGGTATAAGAAAGTGTAAATAAGCTAAAACTCTGAGGATGCTTTACTGATAGGAAGAGAGGATTTCAAAGAGCGGGAAAATGGAAGAGGCTTTGGATCCATACTCAGATCAACTTGGCAGTGCTGAGCTTATTGTTCAGACTGAGCTTCTCATAATACTTCCTAAGAAGGTAGTTTGAACGTTCATAATATACAGTAAATTGGTTGTTAGAAGTTACTGATCTGGTGGAAAAAAAAAAAAAAAGACAAAAGACAAACATTTTTTTTCCCGCTTTGAAAAAGTTTGGTGAGCCAAAGTAAAATGCCTATGTTCATTTTGTGTTAAGCTACTGCAAGAACTGCATTTAACCAAGTTGCTTCTGAGACATCTGATTTTAATAGTTTATGCTTGTTCTTGGCAGTTAGCCTAGCCATCCCAGGCAAACAGACTGTGTCCTGTGCAGGGAGTAGCTCATGAATAGCCATGAATTTTCACAGAAGCTGTTTATGGCATTTAACTATATATTGAAGATACAGAATCAGTCGCAAGACACACTGGTATAAAAAAAGCTACACAGGCAAATGAATAGATCAACGTGCCAAGTCTAATAACTTCCTCTTACCAGAAGCCAGTTACATATTTACATGCATACACATTTTGTAGTAGTTTGCTATAATGAAAAATTCATTTTCTTTAGAATTCCAAATTTAAGAGGAAATGGTAAGTTTAGAGACTGTAAGACTCCTCACCCTCCCGCAGCCCAGAAGAGAAAAAAAAATTACAAACACTGCATTCTTGCAAAAATTTATATCCTCAGATGATTTGATAGGCTTCAACTGTTCTACTGCTTTTTCAAAATTGTATTCATAAAATACGGTCCCTCTGCAAACAAGACACTCAGTAGAGCTAAAATGAATTCTTTTTGGAAAAAGTCACTGAAGCAATGGCAAAAGCAATTAAATCCACAGAGTGTGAAGAGATCTGAAAGCCATTTTCTGAAAATAAATACATCTGTCTCTGTTCCTTAAACTGCTATTTAAACATGCAGATTTTTTTTCTCCTAACTTACTTCCTGCCCTCTGAATCTTTTCACATAGTTTGTCATTGCCACTACTGCAAAAATTTGCCTAATTCCACATATAATAAACCATCCATTTGTACGTTACATATTGCAGTGTACAGTATCTCCACCTTACCTACTCCTATGCATCATAAATGTGCATTTTTGGATGAACACAGTTTTAGTAAAACTGATATATTTTCTATTTCATCTTAAAGATCTTAAATATAAATATGTATGTATATATGTATGTACGTATATTGGGTATATAGCTCTGCGTTTTAATCCAGATGCTGCTGTGCATTGCACACTATTTACAAATGATGAAAAACATCCAAATTAGTCTATAATTCTAACGCGGCTAAATTGATAAATTAAAAATGTAACTACTTAATGAAATACCTACTTATGATTTGGTTACTCTTACTTTCACGTGTTTAGTATAACATCAGTCTTAAACTTGTCAATCCACAATTCTTCATTTAGCAGTTACTTTATGCCTAATACAAAGTTTCACAGTACTTGCAAGATTATCTGTATAACTTTAAGGTTTGCAATAGAGAAGATCTAGTAAACACACTCTGCACTTAAACAAAAAAACCCACACCTTTCAAAAGCATGCAGTCAAACATTATGCTGTTTGAAACGTATTTTTTGAAAAGTTACCATAGATAATGGCACCTAAGGCTATTTGTCTATGACCGACCGACTGTCCTCCAAAGTTGCCTTCCATGTAAAAATTATCTAATAATTTTCTTGATTGCAACACAAAACCAATAAGGACACTCTCTCAGTAAGAAGTCTTAGCTCAGCAGGGAGAAACACAGAACAGTCCTTGGAAGAATGCAACATTAACTAATAAGTAACTTAATATAGTATAAGCAGACATACTTCAGGAGCAAAATGACTCAACAGATCCCACTTTATTTTAAATCTTATTTACATGCATACTAAAAATGAAACAAACAAACAAAAACCAAACACCTAAAATATAAGTATCACCATAAACAGAAAGATGTAGAAAATGAAAATGGAAAACCTGGTGTCCACATCAACACCTGCTCAGTGTCTCCCTCAAAACTATTACAGTTATTCCAAATTTTTGAAGAAAAAGAATCTCATGATTGTGGCAACAGAACACTATTCTATGTATACCCTATGCATGGTATATAGTCAAGTATGTAACAACTGAAGGATACAATTTGGGGACAAAAGAAAATTTTATTCAATATTCACCCAATATTTCCATATGCACAGGTTGCTATAGAATTCCCAATTCCTTAGTT
Source organism: Nettapus auritus (assembly GCA_011076525.1). Taxonomy (NCBI): domain Eukaryota; kingdom Metazoa; phylum Chordata; class Aves; order Anseriformes; family Anatidae; genus Nettapus; species Nettapus auritus. The sequence goes on along the minus strand of CM021767.1, from coordinate 36,941,004 downwards.
AGCAAAAGGCTGATAAGGTTCAAAATAAACGTAACCTCTATTCTATTCCTTCCCTTCGTTGATATCCAGAAACGTTTAGCTCTGCTACAGTAACTCCTAATACCCACACAAATCAAAAAAGGCATCCCCCCAAAACACAAAGAGCTTGCACAAAGCTCACTGAGCTGATCTTATATACTGCAATATATAGCCTGATGAAAATATTTTAATATTCCAAACACATCCAGAGTTATTTGAAACTCACTTATTAAAAGTTATTACCGGTATTTTGCTTTATTGAAAACATGAAACTCACTGAACTGATAACATGCAATCTTTGTATCAACAAAAAGGAAGATCACAGAATCACAGAACTGTAGGGTTTGGAAGGGACCTCAAGGGATCATCAGGTCCACCCCCAAAGAAGAACTGCAGAAACTTCATTCTGAATTCTTTCATCCACTCAAAAACTTACCTTTTCTGTGGTCCAGGAATACTTTTTTTTACCTGATACAACTGATGAGAAATTACCTCTATTAGAACAAATGTAGTTAAAAAAGTAAAACATACAAAGTTCATAATTCAGCACAAAATAGAGAGCAATTAGCACGTGTTAACAGAAGAAAGCATTGAACCTATCTAAAGGGCAAAACTGGATGTAAGTAAGAAACAAATCCTGACTATGCCCCATTTACTTCTTTAATTCGTGTGTTAAAAGGACACTGAAAACGTGTTTTAAATCAAGACCCTTAATTTATTTTGTACTTTGTGATCAGGTGCAACAATAAGAGTGTTAGAAAGTAGTTTGTTAGAAAGATGCCTGAAGATATTTGAGTAAAGAATACTGTATGCCTGCTATGTTCAAGATGGTCTTCGTAATATGTAATAGCAGCTCTTCTCATTCGCACATTGATGAAATTGATCTCAATGGCAACTTTAAAAAGGCCTCTACGAGTATAAAAAGATAGCCAGTATCTATTTTTCAGTTAGAACTTTATTCCACATCATTAATGTAGAATTAATTTATTTTCTAAACCTATTTGGCCTTTCATACTTCTGTATGAAAGTAGTAATCAATTCATACTTCTGTATGAACTTAGTTGCTATTTGAACTTTAGTATGTAAAAATCTTGCCTAAACATGGGACTTGAAGGAAGCAGGTTTTATTGCTATTTTTCAAGTGTTCTCTGCTTACAAAGAACATTACGACATACAATATTTATACTGGAGAGAACAATAGCAATAGTAATAGCAATTACAACAAGTTACTCAAAAATAAAGTCAGTCAAAAGTCCTAGCAAAACATTTTAAAAGAATTTAAATACTACAAGATAGATTTTATATGCATGGGTTCATGCTACTTGTGAAAAGCACAGCTGAATTCTCAAAGAGCTCAGGAATATTTTTAAGACAGCAGTTGATGGACTGAAGAGAGAAGGCAGTTAAAGTGAACAAGAGCCGAAGACTCCATTGTTTGCAAATTATAACCATTTTTCCACTACCTCTACAGATTTTTCCATTCAGAAAAATCATGAAATGAGATCAGAACAAGCAAAAACAATAGAATCCAAACTCTTAAGCCATATCCATTTTCCTCCAGCAATAGTCTGGTTTTGATATCTGTCCTAGATACATATATGTATTATGTTTTAAAATAGAAACAGCTTAGAAACAACTATGAAATCTTATGACTGCTTCTCTGACTCCTCCTAATAACATGCTTGGTGATTTCTTTCTTTTCTCTTAATCTGTACATTTTTTTTATTTTTTTTAAAAAAACTTTCTAATATTTTTCTTTGTTCTGAGAGAAGTGACATACTACTTCTAATCATTCAAAGCTGGCCACATGCCTGTGATATTTATTTCCTCTGAGGAAATTCAAATAACAGCACAGAGGAAATAAGTATTAGTATTTCTGAAACACTAGCTAATTTCCTCAGCTCCTATAATGGCTGATAATGAGAATGGAAGATTTTAAAATATAAACAATCCAAATGATAAACCAATATACATGAGTTAAATGAACAATCTTTGCAGTACTCCAGGCATACATAGGTTTTAGATTTTTTTTCCTTTATGATTAAAACGGAAAACTATCTGCTTATCATTTTAAGTCCTGCTTTTTTTGTGTCCTAAAATCAAATCTATTTTAAAAATTAATTGCAGATTTGCAAACAATTCAACAATTATCTCTTTTCCCACTCATTTTAGTCTTGGTGGGCATTTACATAGGTGCTTTCATTGCAGTGACCTTGCCTGTCAGATTCTGATGTCTCATTTTCACAGGTTCAACAAACTTCCTTGGTCTTGGAAGTTGAGAAAGGCCCAAGCCTTAAATTATTTTTCTGAGCCCTTCATTCTAGGCAAGATATAGTCTACTTACTCCAAGGCAGTCATCATCACAGAGGAATGGCTGCAACTATCTCTTAGGGAAAAGCATTTCACTAAAAGGCTTTTTTCTCTGTTACTTAGAAAGTGTCTTCCACTATCCTTCTGATTAGGTTTGTTATCTTTCTTGTATTCTTTTTTCAAAAGCCACGCTTTTTAAAATGTTCATGAAGGAAAAAAAAAAAAAAAAAAAAAAAAAAAGAGTATGACATCTGTTATTTTACACCTCTTCTGCTGTAGTCTCTATAAGAGACTGAAAGAGTAGTGAAAGAACAAACGGATTCTTAAATAAAATCAAGATGTTGCATAAATAGGACAACACCCTTTACTGATTATTAAATCATTTCAAGTAAGTATGTTTTCCTTGAATATTTCCTGGAATCATTAGAAAAAAGCTACATGGCTACATTAAGCAAAAATGTTGCTTTTGAAGGGAATAATATGACAAAACATTAAGGTGTCTGAGGTGTCTGTCGTGTGTTGTCATCGTCGTCCCCTCCCCGCCTTTTTAAGTTACATACAGAAAACTTTTCATTTTTCTGATAATTTGGACACTGATTTCCTGAATGCCTCTCTTGGATTGTAAACTCAAAGCAACATTATTTATCATGACTTAATTTCTGACAATTTAATGTTGCACTTAAATCTGTGGTATGTTCTTAGGTGCTTTTTCTTTTTTGTCCCCCAGCAAAGAGCAAAGGCCCTACAAGGGCGAAACTATGGCTAAGGCTTTGCAAATGAATGAGTCACAGAAGTAGTCTGAGTATTTTGTTTGTTCTCACCCTTCCTTTCAGTAAAAAAAAAAAAAAATACCCAAATCCAAAAGCATTTTATTCCATAGGAAATTCTTCAGGTAAACCAGACATGAATTTTAGCACCATTCTAACACATTTTTACAGACAGACTGTTTGCACTATTTGTGCAAATGTTTTAGAAAGTTATCCTTGCTATTTGTAATGCATTTTTATCCCAATCCTAGCAAATCCAACTCTTGAATTTCAATGAATCTTTTGACTCAACAGACTTTGAATGAGACTCAAATCAGCAGGCTGCTCAGGAAAAAAAAAAACAAAAAAACGAATGACTTGCCAAGAAAGAGAGGTTATGCTGGAATTATTGACTAACTGCATACCAATTATTCTCTTAAATACTTGACAACACAGCAGTCAACAGGCCAGCAGAAGTCCTTGTCATATTCCTCACTTTTCCCCTTTTAGCAAACTAAAAGAATCCTAAGCATTAGCAATTTAAAATGGAAGGTAAGCAAAGCTGAGCTGAGCTGGAGCAAGAAATTTTGGCTTCCATTTGGTTTTGATTTTCTTCACTTGCTGTTGTTCTGCACTTTATAAAAATAGTATCACACTACTTTCATATTCCCAAAGCAAAGAATTATGAAGCAAAGCTTACTTGCAAAAAATCTTGAATTGGATCTTAAATAAAAGTGGAAAGATACAGCATGAGATCTCAAACAATACATCTCTCTCCTTTTCTTCATTGTAAATCTTCAATTTCAACAGGTTAGCAGTAAGGGGCATTTATAATATCCAAAGGCTTTTTAATGCAACACTACAAACATGAACCAATATTTTACCATTAACCAATATTTACCATTTACAAACAAAAATACACACACACACAAAAAAAACACGTCATAGATACACAAACAATTCTTAGGTAATTCTGTAACAAGCAATATGTTTTCTGTTAAGTAGGCCAAAAATATGCCTAAAACTGGATGCCAGCATTTGACCACAGTGGAGGATTTAGGAAAATACAATAACAGAAAAAGAAAATCCTGCTCAAGAGTCTGTTAGGACTAATGACTATACGTAGTTTATCCTCCTGGTATCTTCCCATTGAATCCCAAGTTTACTTCTCTTTTTATCTATAAGCAAAGTTTATTTGGCCATTGTAAGGTTCCTAAGCCTAATGAAACATATCTATATTCAAACTACGAAAATGACATCACTATCAAATAAAGATTTTGGGAAAATAAAAGCATTTTATGCTTTGAAATTTAAGTTATTTTTGCAGTTAAGAAATTTATTTATAAGTATAGAAAGCACTTGCATTATGTTTTTACATGATAATTTGGATGGAAGTGATTTGTATACCAAAAGCTACAAAGACCATAGTTTTTTAAGAACAGGTAGGTATTTCTCCATGGGATATAATAAATTGTAATCAAACAATTCTCATAAAAACTCATAACTCACAAAAACTTAACTAATTTAACTTCATTGTTTAGTACATTTGTGGTACTTAACCTTTTGAAAACACCTTTAAACTACCAAAATAGGAAAACAGCAGTATCAAACAACAACTTTTCATCAAATGCCTGCTTCTGCTTTTATGATATTCCTTGTATCATCATTATACACTGACTTCTACATTTAGGTTATTGCAGCACCTTTAATAAGTCGAACTGAAGAGGTAGACTGTTGCCCGCCCACATAACACGTACCAGTTTAGCATCAGTACACATTTTTGGTTTCTCACCTTGTCAATCATTTTGCGGGCTTCCACTTCTTCAGAATTGGGATTTTCCAACTCAATAGTGTAAGTACCTTTGTCACTCTGGTCATCCTCATTGTCCTTCTCAGTAGCAGCAGAAACATGTTGACTTTTCAACTTTTTGTCCATCTCCTGGTTTTGACTAGGCCTATGGCCGAGGCTTCCTGAACTCCTTAACAACGCAGCTTGTAAGACAGGTAAAGCAGCAGAGGGGTCTTCTGATTTTTGTTTTAACAGTTTTGCATGTACTGCTCTGTGATGTGATGAACTAGCTTGCACAGACAAAGGAACTGCTTTCTCTCCTGATGTAGGTTTCACTCTTTCAGCTCGTGCATGAGGTGTTGGAGATGGAGATTCTGAGCACAGAGCACCTACGTTCTGAGAAAAAGAGTAAGAACGTCTCTTTCGAGGATGGTCTTCATCAAAAAACTCAATCATAAAAGCAGTCTGACTCACACCAGCTTGCTCTTGCTGTTTTTCTGTGGAATGGACTTTCTGGTGCGACTTTTTCACCTCTGTATGATGATGTCTTAAGTGCTCCTCAAGTGCTGCCCGCTTACTATAATGCCGGTGTGCACCAGCATTTTCTGAATCACTCTGTGTACCGTCATCATGCTTATTCCCTACAATCAAAGCAAAAGAACATACAGCACAATGAAGCTATTAAAAAAAAAACAAAAAACAAAAAAAAAACAAAAAAAAAACTAACACATACATAGTAAACTTGCATACTAGGAAAGAATTTCAAATTGTTTCTCTATGTGGAATCCAACAGATGATGATGATGCATAAGCTGACCAATAATATCAGTGCATTTGAATTACCCTTTTCATCAGTATTGCAATCTACAGGTACTTATCAGTGATTTACAACAGGCAGTATTTTATCAGCTGTGCTGTTGTATGGAAATGGCTTGTTTCCCAATTATATTAATTTTGTTACACAGCCATTTGATTGATTACAAATGACTACTGAAACATTCTAGGCAACGATAAAATGAAAAAGAAGAACGTTAAGACAGACCTTCTGGTAGGTAAGAATGCCTGTCATGTGACAACTGATGTTGTTAGATGGTCTTTCACTGTTACAACAGTTTATCATGAGAAAAGTCTACTGAAAATTGAAATTAATTCTTTATTACTCTTTCCAAGAAGCAGAATGAATTTTTCCATCATTCATTCCTCTCAGCATCTGATATATGCATGCAAAATGTCTGTTATTACTTATTCATTCCTCAAACTACTTTGAGATCTATGAATGAGAACTACATACTTAATAAATCATATATAGACATATAAATATACTTAGTAATGAGGCCTGAAAAATGTATGGAAGACTGGGTACTCATACACAGTAAATCAGACTTAACACTGAGCAACCTCATGTAATACGAGTCTATACTTTTTAAGTTTTAGTGCACTTCCTGGAAGGGAAGTTTTATCTTCTTTGAATTAATTTGGATCAAGGCTTACTCATGTATACACAAAAAGTAAAAGTGATTTTTATTTTTTTATTTTCCTTCTGGAAAGGATAGTTTTTGAAGGTTTTCCCACTTGCATAGTTAGGATACACAGCTAGTATTCATTTAAATGTTAATTGTATGTTGGGAACCCTTACCTAGGGGACTAACAGCACTGAATACTCAGTTGAAATCTTTACAGCATTCCTGTTTGGCATAGAGACCTCCCTTATTTGTACTGTGACTCAACAATGTGATGGGTCATATACTTCCATACAATAACAATAAATACCAACACCACTCTGAAAGTTATATAACAATTCTAGCAGCGTGACTTCAATACAGGACACTGTAGGAAAAAGCTGAGCAGAAAAATCAGAAAGATTTTCCTTGTGTGTGTTTTTTTGTTTTTTGTTTTTTTTTTTTTAAACCAAAAATTTCAAAGAAGTTAGGTACATACTCTATGCTTATGATTTGACAAAGAAGAATTAATGAGTAAGAATATGAAGAGATCACCAAAGATTACAAAATTCAGATATTTGTTATGGCCAAATGTAACCTATAACTTACACCTCCCTCAGTCAAAAATTAGTCAAACTTCAGGAAGTTTCTGCTGCCAGGAAAGGGCTAAGGCCTTGTAAACAAAGTCCTGCCTAATTAATAGTGACATGGTTAACATTTTAAAGAAGGTTCATGAATGTAATACAATGTCATGCAGATCAAAGAATTCTCTTTAATGTTCTCCAAAGAACTACTATGCTACTATCTTAATGTTAGTGACCCACACTGTTTTGAAAATGTTATTTTTCAGCATAATTTGGAAGAGCCAGCCCTACAATGCAGACTTTTGATCAGAAAGACAAAACACGTTGTAACGAATTCCAGATAGGTTAAGAGTTAACCATGATAATGTTGCAGAATCAAGAAAGTGGGAATAGCAGATTAAACCTGCTGAACTTAAAACCAGAAAATAATAGATTCAAAAATTTCATCAGAATTTTCATTCTGAAAGTTTGAATGTCACTGGAATCTTCAACTGAAAATGAAAACTACCTTCTTCTCTAATCTGTGAAGTTGAATCAAAAAGAAAGTACACTTTTCACACTCAACATTTGATTTAATTTTATTTGAAATGTCATTGTCTGCAGTAAGTGAATATGTATTATCAACTATTATTCATTTAACAGCAGTGTTTCTATAAATATATTATCCTGCAAACATAGTATAAAAATTGAAGATTTTTGTTTATTTCAGATTCCTGAGACAAACTTGACTTCATCATACATGATCAATTTAAGAAGAATAACTATACAATGTATTTTTTGTCACCAAATGATTTTCTTAGACTACATGAATATTCACAGACCATACACTATTGGAAGAATTGTTAAAAGCATAACTTGAACTTCAGAACTTTGATTCTATAAAACTATTCAGCTTTTTAAAGTAATATACAGGAAAAAGTGAAATATATAAAACTTAACTAAAGGCTTGGGTTTGTTCTTTTTCCATTCAAGATCAATGTTTTAAAAACATGATTCCTTTGTACCGTGTTAGCTGTACTAGAATATCTGCAATTAGTATGCTTACTGTAAGATGACTTAGAATTTGGTTTATTATCCTCTTTAATAGTGCAATAAGATTTCCCTGAACAGATCCTTGTACTCCTGTGGAGTATCTGTGATTTCAATTGAACTCCACAAGGGCTCAAGGACCCACTTATAGATTCTGGTGAAGAATTGTTGCCTTCAGAAATAAGCATAGCTGGAATTATTCACTTTACCTTTTAGTCTCTTCAAGTACACTGGAACATCACTCTTAATACTTTTGGAATCTTCTTCTGTTGGTTCCCATATCATTCTTGGGGGATTGTTCTGTGCTAGCCAATCTGCTACTTTGCTCTCTGCAGCCATCATCACAGTCTGAAGCCCAGGCAGATCCTGACCACTGGAGGAAGAAGGCTTCTTTGACTTGTGGCGCTGTTCAGATGTGAACTTTGTTACGTGATCTTTGATTGTTACTTTCCCTGGAGTGTTGTCATCAAATTCAATGGTAAAGGAAGCATGCCCCGCACCTGCTGCATGGGAGCTCTGGTTATCTTTTGTGGGAATTTCATGAATAGTGCTTTCTGCTACCTGTGAAGATTGCTGGAATTCTTTTGTAGGAATTTCAAAATAACTTGGCTCCCTACATAAAGGATAAAGTTCTTCACTTGCAGCTGCAGATTGTTCCTCAGCTTGCTTGGCATCTGTGCTGCATCCTATTAAGAAAAATAAAAAATAGATTTCACAATACTTGGGAACTTCAGGTTCTTCAAGAATTTTCTGAATTTCTGTAAAGGCCACTTGAGAAAATTCTGTAGTAAACAGCAGAGTTGTGGAGAAGATTAAGTAACATAGTTCCGGAAAAATAATTCCAGAATTACATATGAAAAGCATTACTGAAAAGACAGCTCTGGCTGTAAGGAGCGTAAAGTGGCAGAAAGCTCACTTAAATTTGACAAAGGAAATCTGCACTCCAAAAATGTTTAGATGACATAAAGGTCACATGAGTTATTAGTAACATGGAAGACAGTCATAAAACATTAGAGAGAGTTGAGAGGATCACTACTGCAATTTTCAATCTATTTAGAGAAACATCAGATCCAGGTGCCCCTAAAACAAGCGCTAGTGATGTGCCTTCCATCTCCTACAGTGGAGAGTTAGCATAATTTCATTTGGTAAAAATTTGGAAAAACAATTCACACATTAACACAAAATAAACATTAAGTCTGACTTGAAATTTTTAACACTGATGGGTACTGGATAGTGTTTTGGAATTCAAACACCTTTTATATTTCTACAAAAGATAAAACCCAAGAATCAAGAGAAATCCTATTGTCATCCACTCTTATTTTACTTGTTTCCGTAATTTGTAGAAGAACAGAAAAAAACAACAATAGCTGGAAGCATGCATAATGTTATAAAACCATGCTCTGTGTAAATAAAGCAGAGTGTAGAAAAAAGCATGGGGAAGTCCCACTACATAGCCTGAATGCAGGTTAAAGCTTCTTGTTGTTGCTAGCAAAGCTATCAACGCATCTTTAAGAAAACAAATCTTCTGGTTGCATTTCATGAAGTAGTAAGCCAGCCAAAATATCTGGTACAAAGATGTGCTATAAGCAACAGATGCTTGAGATGTTAGCAGCAATGGCAAGTTACATTCCAGCAAAGAATTCTGAATAGTTCCTACATGATTTATCATGAACCACATTAAGATGTTTAAGAAATCACGTTAGATTGCCAAGAAAAGGAATAAGAATTCAATTAAGAGATTTCTGGGACTAAAAATAGCCACACTGTATCAGCTGACACAGTTAACATTTGTGTATGAAGTAATTAAGCAATAAGGTAGCAATGGAAACATGAATACTGTAAGTCAGGAGTTTAAGGCATCAAGGATGCAGGACAGCTTAATACACCTATGCTGTTCTTTGCAAACATTTGCTTCTTGTGAAGGTTTAGGAAAAGGTTAAAACTTAAGAAATTAAAGAGGATAGTGGTTTGATAAAGAGAAATGGAGCTAATTAAATAACAGCTGGAAAAGTTGAAAAAGAATGATGGTATGGAGGGATAACAAAATTAGTCCATATTTTTTATTCATCACCATGCTTTCATACCAACCAGGATTAAAGAATGTTGTGGCAGGTACAGAGATATTTTAATTTATTTCATCTGTAAGTAGCTGCTACAAGCACAAAAGAAGTTTAGAATTCAGACATTTTTTATACTGTGTTGTTGCAAGCTAAGAATCTCCTTGCTAACATGTTTGACAGATACCAGTTCTTTCTAAACCGGCCCCTACACTGTCAGATCTTAAGCTAGCCTGTGTTACCTCATCCCTGGCAGGTACATTTTATGCCCCACAGCAGCACCTGACTAAACCACATTCTGGGAAATGGCATCCTCCAACCTGAAAACTCTTATGACAACAGATACAGCAATAAAGAATTAATCTATTTTACATATACATGTCTTTTAGAAGACCCAGAGTTAAATGTTCTGCCTAGAGCAGGTTGCCCAGGACTATGTCCAGATGGCTTTTGCAGACCTCCAAGGAGGAACACTCCACAATTTCTCTGGGCAACCTCCTCCACTGCTCTGACACAATACAGTAGTGCTTCCTGATGTTCAGACAGAAACACCTGTGTTTCAGTGCCCACTACTTCTTGCCCTGGTACTGGGCACCATGGAAAACAGTCTTGCACTGTCTTCTTTGCATCTTCCTTCAGGTACTCATATACATTGACAAGATTCCCCCTGAGCCTTCTCTTCTCCAGGCTGAGCAGTCCCAGCTCTCTCATACTCTCCTCATAGGAGAGGTGCTACAGTCCCTTGATCATCTTATCTTCGTAGCCCTCTGTTGGACTCTTCCCAGTTTGTCTAGGTCTCTCTTATACTGGGGGGGGTGGGAGGGTGGGAACAGAATTGGACACAGAAAAACAGAAAGGTGTCCAGGTGCACCTTCAACTATGCTGAGTAGAGCAAAAGGATCAGCTCTCTTGACCTGCCAGCAATAGGCAGTACTTTGCGTAATACAGCCAAAAATACCATTAGCCTCCTTAGCAGCAAGGGCACATTGCTTAATAGTGTTCAGCCTGGTGTCCAACAGGACCATCAGATCATTTTCTGCAGAGCTGCTTTCCAACACAGTGGCCCCCAGCAAGTACCGGTGCCTTGGCTTTCTCCTTCCCAATTGCAGGACTTTGCACTTCTTGTTGATCTTCATGAGATTCTCGTTTCCCAAGATATTGTATTTAAAGAAATATTTCGACTTTGGGGCCCGGCAAGTGTAATCTACTGGCCAGACAATAAACAATATTTTTCATAAAATATGAATTCATTGGTTCATCACCATCTTCTGATTTTTGAAAATGGTTAAGATTGAAGCCAAAACGCATCAGAGGTGTGGTAGGCTAAGGCTGAGTGCAACTTTAACACTGGTTTGTAAGCATTGATGGACAACTTCAAGAAAAATCTTCTCTGTGAAACTTCTCTGCATCATATTTAACATTTGAAGTCAACTACTTATAGTAATTTTATTTACAGTATTTGATTCTAATATTTTTATTTAAACAGATGATATAATGCTTTTTGAATCTAAATCATCACATGGTTAGTTTATTCAAAAGAATTGAGAAAGTGGATTACAAATGTAAAACAATTTCCAGTCTAGAAAAAATCCTAGAAATTATTTTTATGAAAAATATCCAAAGTACAAGTTTATGTTAGTTACTTAAAAATAACGTTTACAGTCCAAAGTATTTGCATTTTTAAAATAGTTAAATGCATAATCATTAATTAGAATCAGCAATAGAAAGCAAGGATGAAACTAAAATTTAAGGTGAATACTGATCTAAATCACTCTTCAGAATTTTTCAGAAATACTAAATATAAGCCCTTATAGCTTTCTATACATACACACAAAAATAAGGCTACTTTATAATGAATTTCTATTATAAAGTCATCTGCCAAGCTGAAGGAAATTGTCTATCAGACCAAATATAAATAGATGTAATAGATAAACCTCAAGCAAATTTTTAAGGTAATTGTCATCACAACTCTGTAATAGTAATAATTATTATTTATAAACAGAACTAGCAGAGTACTTCTATAGCAAGAAAAGCCACATTATGTGAAATTGGAAGTATTGAAAGGCATATGAAAGAAGGCATATGAAAGAAGGACCTCTCATTCTACAACAGACTAGAGCTACAAAAGAACAGTGTGATGGTTTCCACAGGACAAGCAAGGAATTTAAAAATGTTGCTGTTGCACATGGGGTTTGATGATTATTATTAAAATAGTCTCCTAGACCATCCCAAGCTCACTAAACAGGAAACCATGTAAAACCAACACTCACTTTCCAACATTAACAGCATTATACTTTCTAGGACTTCTTTTTTTCCCTTAACATATCACACACACAGCTAGTCAGTATCTTAAAATTTTACTTGACAATCTGGACAATGAATGTAACAGATGTTCTGTTATTCAACATCTGATATGCAAGAAAGCGTGTGCATATATGAAGTTACTATCAACAGCAAATTTAGGGTAAAATCTTAGAAGACATTTACTGGTGTTCAGGTACTTTTAAAAAGTTCTGTATTTTTAAGACAGAAGAACAAAATTGTAACAATAAAACTTGTAAAAGAAAATTGTCTGGAATTTACACAGCTATTCTTGGAAAAAAGTGTACATGTGGAGCAAAATATTTATTTTCAGAAGATATGAAAAGAGGCCAAAATGCCACATTTATACAATATCCCCAAATATTTTTATATTTAGTTTTATATTTGGCTGAAGTCAGTGCTTTCAGTTGCTCATTAATATTTCTTTTTTCCCTTTTTTCTTCTTTCCATATTACATTTACCTTTTAGTTTTGTTTTTTTTTTTGCTTTATTGCTGAAGCAAGCCAGTGGTCTAACAGCATTATTTTCCATTTGATATTTAAAGACAAATTGTGGAGAATACATAAAATGATTTACCTAGTACTAAAGAAAACAACCTTTGTCTTCTAATGTCGTCATATCCTGTCTAATCAAAGCGTATCAGAAACGCTCTCTAAAAAATACAAAATAGTATCACATAGATATGTCCATCTCTCATAATAAATAACTGTGTGCTTTAAGGGAGTTACAAAATGAACAAAAGAAAACAACTAATCTTAAATATATTGTAGTCATGGCTCTAAAAATGTTTGCGCACTCCCTGGTGCATAGTGTCTACACTCACTTTTCTAGCTTTGCAAAGCAAGTGCAGCACATGCACATATTCCAGGCCAAAACTCTGTAAAGTTCTACAACAAATTTCTCAGAACTTTAGTGTTAATATTGATTAAATGCACGCACCTTATCTCTTTCACATACGCATGTTATCTCTTACACTGACATTTCTAAAGCACCGGTCAGCCTGCTTTGGCCTAGAATGACTCTTTGTTACATGTAAGAACATTTCATCTGATATGCATAACAATTTATGCAATGCTGGATTTCAAAAAAAAAAAAAAAAAAAAAAAAAAAGGATTTCAGGCTCTCAAAGCCTATTTAAAACTTATTACTTCTGCCTTTTCTTAGATTTCCAGTAAAGGTATTATTGATAAAACATTCTACAAGCACTACTTCGATTAGCAGAAAATGCAGTTTTATATTCTCACTTCCTGAAAAAGTAAAACACATGGCCAGAATATTAACTACACACCCAGGAAACTTGTCATTAACATGTAAGCTTAACAGCTGAAGCATAAATAAAACAATGTCATATCATCTGTTTATATGCAACAGTTAATTTGGATTGGGACTAGTAGATTCACGGATCATTAAATTAGAGCAACATGCATGTCTGTAAAAAAAAAAAAAAAAAAAAGTTTTTTTTTTCCTTTTTAAAATTTTCCAGTCTTTTCTACTCTGTTTTCAAATAACTTCCATTAGTGAGCTTCCACTGAGACAGAGAGACAGTAACACTAAAATAATCCTATTAACTTGAGACTGTAAAGACTAATTGTCTATAGTTGGCTTAGCAGAAACAAATCTCCCATTTGAATCTCCTCATTAAACCTTGCCCCATCTGTTATAATTCATGCTTTCTTTTCTATTCAGGGAATAAAGCATAAAGCTAATTCTTCACAGCATTAATTTGTTAGAATGATCAACATGATGCTTCATGTATTTGAGTTATTTAAGAAAAAGTTTAAGAACTTACGTAAGTGAATTCAACTATAATTAATTCTTGTAGGCAGTTTATATTAAGAACTTTGCTCCAAATTGGTGTTTTAAATACATAATTTTAGCGCATAAAAGAACAAGTAACTGTATCCATTTTGAATTTTTTGCTAAATTAAATTTTATTTTTTAGTTCAAAAATATCCAGACATTGTGAAGTTTCCCATTTTCTTCCATTGTTTCTTTAGAGTGACTTCCCACTATTATACTCAGCTATGTGATAAGACCTCAGCCCATGAAGAAAATACAAACTTGTTGAAAATTAACTTCATGGAAGTTGTATGGAATTTACATGGAATTTAATTGTAGGCCACAGGGGCCTGAAAAACTTATCTCTTTACTTAAAATTGTATGAAAACCTTTAGGATATTTTCTGTATGCTTCTATACTGATAAATTTAGTGTTTGGAGACTGAGGAGGAAAATATCACTTCTTATCTGGTCTGTCCTCTCAGGCTCTCTGCCAACATCACTAAAAAACATCCACAACGGTTGAAAACCAGATGAGTAGAAACATGTGACTAATGTGCCATTAGTCAGAGATTAAGTGACAGAGAGAGAAAGAAATCACTGTTCTATACATATTTCCACATCCTCCGAAATTAAAATCTTCTACAAAAAGTGTCAGTACCCCCCAAATGTGTATTAAAAAAAAACAAACATTAGAAATAATTAGTCCATCTTATCTATCCATCTTTATGATTACTTCACCAAGACAAATCCACCAAGTAACCTTACAATTACTTCACCAAGACAAATCATTTCAAAAATAGCCCCGTCAATGAAGTTGTGTCTAGAACAAATTTACTTCCATCTAATACTAAACCAGACTGTAACTCCTTGATTAGTTTGAGACAAAGTCAACATCTTATTTTTCTTTGAACTCAGGAACTAAGACAGAAGCACTGATCACTTTGTGGAAAAAACTCTTGGTAAAGTAAATAAAAACACTGTAAACCATTTGATGCTATATTGCTTTTGAAAAAGCAATTTTAAAAAAGGGAAAACAAAAACAGCTACTAAATAGAAGCTGGAGTATTGTGTCAGACCTCGTTAATGGTATTTCATCAAAACCATAGACTTTCAGATGTTTTTTAATAAGCCTGTATTTAATGGGGGTTAAATAATTTGCATGTTTTTAAGCTAAAACAATGTGGATAGGTGCACACAAGTAGAAAAAGCACCATGATTTCATGTTTTTATTATATTGATTTGATGCAGTGATTGTCAAAGTAATAAAAACACAAATACCAGAGACTTTACCATCCCTGCTTTAGTATATGCAGCAAGGTTCTAGCAAGGGCTTAATTATTTTTTGTTGTAACTGATGACACATGCACTTTTTTCCTTTTATTTTTTGAGAAAAAAAAGAAGCAGAACAACATCTAACAGTCTGCCTTCCATTATTATTGACATCAGGGAAAAAAATGTATTCCTTAAGAATGCTTAGAAGTGTTTGAGGAACCCATTTCTAGACAAGATTTGAACTGGAGTTATAGAACCAGAGATTTCTAATGCAGGATATTAAATCTGTACCTAGAAAGCCTCCACAGTAGCACACAATAGCACCTAACACCATCTATAGTAGACAAGTATTTCACGCATACGGTGTCCTATACCTATACTCCACTATGACTCAGTTGCTTTCCTATGCAACAAAGTTGTTTTAGTTGCACAACTACTATCGCTGCACTAAATGATATCACCTGGTTTCTTTTCTACTAGGCCAAATCTCAAACAACGTACTGGAGACATAAGAAATTTAGACTAAATGAAAAAGGTCGCTATGGAGTTTGAGTTGATTTCATTATACAGAAGTGTTAGTTTAGTTTGTTCTCACTTGTTTTAGAGATTATTCCAATTCCTGCAAAATACGATTCATGATAACCACAGCAACTACCATTGTAGTAAGAGAAACTCCCACCTCAGTAGTTTAAAGAACTCCAAAATTAAAACAGCTGGGCCTTAAATGTGCACCTAAACAGCTAAATAAAGATGGGTTGAATTTTGCCCTAGCTTCAGTAAGTTTTGAAGCTATGCCCCTTATTAGAAAAGCAGTCACTTTATTTATATGTCTGATGATAGATTTAGGAGCCTAATTATAGACATTGAGATTTAGGTTTTGGCAACATACACTGCAACTAGACAAGCTGACTAAAAAAATCTGTATTATGGGGAAATAAACTTTATAAACAGTTTAACTTTAGATTATGTAAATCTCTACTGCATAAAATATGAAATGCAATTCCTGCTAATGCAACATTACTAAATTACATGACAGAAAGCTAGCACAGATCACCTTATATAGACAAGGGTCAAATATAAAAAAAAAAAAAAAAAAAAAAAAAGTGATTTTATTAAAATATCCCACTTCAATCTATAATTTTTAGTACACGAAATGACAGGTATGGACTAAATTGATAAAGAGACACTGATTCTGGAAACATTTCTATATTTACTGACAAAACTAGTACTAGATACTAGAAAAGTGATGTATCATGTCTGAAGTTGGTCTCTGGAAATTTATAGTTCCTTGAGAATAACTTTTCAAAGCTAAATTTTATTAGGCTTTTATCTGCGCAACCCATCTGTGAAACTTAAAAAAAATTGATATCCATTTATTTCCCTAGTTCAGAATATATGCACTCTACTAAGCAGGAAAAGCCCTACAAATAATTAAAGAGAGAGACAGAGTGAGAAAAAGAAAAGATAATCTTACCTGAAGCCCCTGTCTCATGCATTTTTTCTTCACGTTTGCTGTCTGGTTTACAACCACTTTTTTCATCTGCTTCATCATCACCCCACCAGGCAGGCTGTCCATACAAAGGTGTACCACGAGGCATGGCAGAAAGATCTATTAAAAAAACAGCCCACAGCAGAGGAAATTGCTTTTCTGTTTAGTTTTGGTATTTAGATTCAAGGAACAAGAAGAGAGTGATTTGCTGGGATCATTTCTCCTGGAAGCTGAACTGAATTGGTTGCATGCAACCAACTTAGAGGCTGGATAAGTGATCTGAGTTCTAAATATAAAAGCTTACTAATGACCTGATCAAAACTTCTGGCACAAACATTTCTGCAAAGGCAGCTGACATCTCTTATTGTTACCCCGATGTCTGCAAACACTATTTTCTGCATTCAATTTGGAGTCATCAGTACAGCAGTACATTCCTAAAAGTTGATCATTGCCATTTCTACGAGAAGAGTCTCACTTTTACCCACATTGACCTTTTGTTGAAATCTGAACTCACTGCATGAAAAAACTGATCAAATTTTGCAGTGCTGCCAAGGTTCCAAATCACTGACAGCTACTACTGAGTGCTGAAAGTTACCTAGTGTAAAACATTAGTGAGCACAGTTTTAAAATAAAACAGGAAACAGACAGAAGACAAACTGCCGTACAATAAAATTGTTATATAGGATACATAAACATGATTAAATACACTTAAACACAAAGGTTAAGTGAGAAAAAACACTTTTATAATTAAATTTGCATCTTCATGATAAATTGACTGGATTAATTTTGATTTGAGCTCCTGAGCAGATATTCACTCTGAGATTTAGCTATTTCAGTATCATACCGATGTATTGAGGATACTTTAAAAAGTCTTTATATAAAGAACAAGACCTGTTCAAATCCATCTTAAGCAAAGCAATGGGCAATGACTATCATGAATTTCATCATTTTTATTCAAATATTATATATAATTTCATAGCCATGCCAAACAGCAGCATGATTTGAAGATATTAATTATTTTTAAAACAAAACAGTAACAAAAAAAGACAAAAAAACACTTCAGTTAATACTCAATTGTTTTTAAAAACTTGGTGGCTGCTGCTTGCACTGAATTAGCAATTTGCATACAGCCAACAGTGAGAGAATCAGTCCCTAAAATGCTTATGAGTTGCAGTCAAATATAAAACTCCATCATTAACTTTTACTGTTATTTTTGGAACAGTAAAAAAGGAAAGCTGAGAAGAAAACCCACTGTGCTGCACTATAAAAACTTACCTAAATACTGAAAAGTGATATTAAGTTGGAATACTAAGTTATTGGATAGGCTTTATGTATCCTTAATAGGATATCAGATTAGCCAAAAGTTAGTTATACCACTGAGTCCTATAGGTGTTGGAGAGAATTACTTGAAGTAAGCCCTCCAGAAAAATGGATTAAATGTAAACAATGTTGTAACTGCCTTGAATTAAGAAGTCAGACCTAGTCAGAATCATATTAAAAGTGCAACAATACACAGTTCCTTTCTCATTCTTGTGGTTATCTCCTGTAATAGCTTGTAACACACCAAGCAATTATGATCAGATAATTCCTAAAACAAACAATAAACTTCGTTGTGTGGCTTGCTTAACATTAAGACATCTGTGGCAAAGCCACCATGACACAATACAGAAATACTAAATATAAACATATATAAAGATGATGTAGAAACAAGATAGAAACTAGTTTCCACCATTTTTGTACAATAGAATGCTTAAATTCCATCCTGGCATCTAACAGTGTATGCTAATATCTATTAAAAAAAATTAAAAAAAAAGAAAATTAATCAAAAGAAGGAAAACACTTGGGAACGGTGGTGAAAAAACATACAAACTGTTCCTATAGGAGTATTTTTCAATTCATCTGCAAAAAAACACATCACTTTACTGCCATAAATGCTGGAAATTTCTCATTCTTGGGAAAAGAAATACAAAGATCTGATAAATGCTGCTTAAAAAGAATCCTTTACGAGTTTTCTTAACATGCAGATGCTATGAAAAAAGGCAGAAATTAAATTTAGAAAGTTATTAATTATTCTTATAATACATTTAATATTTCACATGTGATGTTTCTACATCTAATTGAACAATTTCAAAGGCACCTCAACAAAACAACCTTTCAAAGTTTACATTCTTCTGCCACCAAAATGCACCTTACCTATTGATTTCTCTTCAGATTTCAGTGCTTCAGTAGTTTTGTTGTGCACTTCATTTGTGGAGTCTGTTCCTTTGGACTCTGAAGTTTTGGAGCTGGTTTGCTTTGACCCTTCTGCCTCTGAAGATTTTTGAGATAACTGGAGTTGGCTTGTAAATTTTTCATGCTATGTAACATTAAATAAATTAATTATCTCAAAGAATGCAAAAACTTTTACCATTAATTATGTAATGACAGAAAAACATCTAGGAATGGTCAATTATTACCTTAAGTGCTTCTTCAGGGACTCTCATCTCTCCTCTGACAACAGTAAAAAGATTAGTATGTAGGAAATGCTAAAGAAAATGTTCAACTTACAAGACAACTCTCTGGAAAGGCAATAGTTCGGTAGTCTATTCTGACATTACAATAGTGACAAATCTATTACTGTACAGACTAGAATGTACAATAATACTTGTGAAATGCACAATATAATTATTTACTATTTGTAAACAGAACACTGAATAGATACCTTAATGTTGTAATAAAATAGGTTCTTTTTGTTTTCATTTAGTAGTTGGCTGAATAATTACTTCTAATCTTTACAACTTGCATACAGGTTCCTACAATACAAGAATTTTCTTTGTTGCCTCAAAGTAATGTTTCTTTGCAACACAAAAGTTCCATGTTAAGAATGTTACGGCAATAGACATACAGAGGTTTTAAATAGTAATCGGAAATCAAGGTTTCTTTTCGTTAAGAAACACTGACATGTACTTTATCAATACTTCTGACCAAGGCATAGTATTCCAAAATCTGTGATTTTCTTGTAAACAAACAGGTATTTCAAAGTTGCTTCTCTAATAGTATGAGAACCTTTTATTTAATGTAAATATACTTTTCAGCAAGAGAAGCATGTCAGCACATTGTGCATTTCTGATGACAAGGATATCATATCCAAATCTCAGCTTATCTTCTAACTTCAGAGTGATGTACGTCTGTTCTGGAATCCTCACATCATTCACAAATGTCTATAGAAATAAATGAAGACAGATACTGTTAAATTGAAAAAAAGGTCACTAAACTAATTTTATAAGAAAGTTTTCAGCATTGCAAATTTTCTACCAGTGATTCACTGGGCAATGTTACCTCAAATTAGCATCTAACATCATGATTTTTCTCGTAGCTTGCATTTTCAATCTCAATTAGCTGTCAAAATTGACATACCATTACATTTGTGCAACATTTCACATTATATACGTAAGTTCTGAGGTAGTTTATCATTTCTAAACATTGTGAAAAGATGTAAAGAAAAACAGACCAAACTGCATTCAAAGAATTCCACATGCCAGTGATAAATAACTCAATGTACTGCAACTCCTGAACAGCAAGAGGATAACAACACTTGTAAGCAGAAATAATTATTCTAACAGCTAGCAGCAAAACAGGGCAAATTCCACGGTCTTAACAATGTCTTTCGAAATTTCAGTTGTACCAAAACTAATCCTCCTCTCCTTCAAATCACTGTTGGAAATAGCAGGAGAAATCAGACATGCTTTCAGGGATGTGAAGAAGGATTTACGTACCTGAAAGTTCACCAATTTTACCAGCCACATCAGTTGGCTGTTAGAGGTAGTACAGAACAATTCAGACCTCGCAATCTGTGTAGTTGGCAATCTTAATGGCAACAAATAACAAGAAGCTTACAGAAAGATACTGGTATAAACTTCCAGAGAACACCCGAGATGTAGACAATGGCTAATTACAGAGGCAGCAAGGAGGAGGAATAATACATGTTCAAGTCAAAATGGATCTCAGGTAATTTGGAAGATTTGGCAAACAATATTGTCAACTTTCAAAGGAAAAAAAGACATTAAACTTAACTCTGGAACTCAGATCCTTGAAGAATTCGTCCACCATATGAGCTGAGAAAAAGCTTCTGCACAGCATCTTGCCTCAAACTATTTCTCAAAGCTGAATTCAAATCTCCACTGAGGAGCTAAAACTTACACTCTAAGCTCCTCTCCCCTGTGCTCTCCCCAGGCTTTCTTGAAATCTTCCTTCTCCTTTTACCTTAAAAGAATGTAGCATCTGGACATACAAGAATGTAGCATCTTCCCCATAAGAAATATGACTAACCAGTTACATATGACCAGTCTCTTGTTCTTGGTTGTATTTCCCTCGTCCTCTTTTCAAATCATTAAAAAGCCTTCATTTAGGACAAATTCAGGGCAAATAAATTATTTATGGTTCAGCTGGATGAGTCTGTTGCATTATTTTTTGAATTATTTATCAGTGGTATTATTTTTCATACCTTAAAAAAAAATTACAGATTCTTGTTCATTTCTAATTTTTAGAACAACTGAACATTAATTCTACAGATAGGAGATTAAACATTCAGAGAGAGCTTTGCTGAAAGACATTTACTATTGTTTTGTGCCACTTTTAGGGACTCAATACCACAACCATGCAGGATCATTCTATTTTAAACTTGCAAATTCTACAATAGCATGTACATGTTTTTAAGGACTGGAGCAGCTCAAGCCTGGAATCTTTAAAGCACTTTAAAGTTAGGAGTACACACAAAAAATAAAATTTTAATAGATAAGCAAGCCAAGTATCTGAACCTTTAAACACCTGTTTTGTTCATCTACAGTGAGTATTAGATGAAATCTCTAAGGGTAGAAATTATGCCCTCCCCTGAAATAATAAAGGGGTCTTCTGTTTAGTTATTTTTCTAAATAAAAATAATGTTTATCTCATTTATAAAATTGACGTAGGTATCTTTCACAAGAAATAAGAATTAAAGGTACAACTATTTACCAGTTAGTAAGCCTGAAACTTAAGAGCGGTATTTAATGCATAGTAATTCTACTTCGACATTATGAGAGTCCAGAGCAAAAACCCATGCCAAGAATATCCTCAAAACAGCCTGAATCTCAGTAAATTATCAAAATTCAGACTGCTTTAAGGACATGCAAAGGAGAAAATACAGTTTGGATTCCTTTGATATTGGTAAAATAATTATTTTATATTAGAAACTGTACAAATTTTCCTCAGAAAAGATAAATACATCCATCTTTTTAGTATGAAATAAAAAGATAAGCAAGAATGAGCTGGAGAATTACTTGCTTTTTGGAAATAAAGTATTAGGTGAATCTGACAAAATTTTTCTTTTGTTTTATTTTCAAATCTAGACGTACAAAGTCCAGAATGAAGACTTGTCTCCTTTTCCCTGAACTGAGCATGAATTAGCCATACAGTGTTCAGGTACTAGGGCATCAACTGCAATCCCAGTCCATCTTGTGAAAGTGCATTAGGCTCACTAAACTCAAAAGAAAAAGTCTTATGCATTGGCAGTGGCCTTCGCCCCTTAACCCTCAAAATTACCTTTAGTGGCTAAAGTGCATTACACCAGAAATGTTCTCGCAGGAAATCAAACTAATTGCAGAGACACAAAATAAATGTTTGTTTTTGATGAAGTTAGATCAGAATGGGTGGAAACCAACGAAGCAAAAGCAGGACCCTTGGTTCCACAGTACTGCAAGAACACTTGCAGTACTTTTTGAAGAAAGTAGGCTTCAGGCCTACATTAAAGGGAGAGCTTATCTGTTGATAACCATATTACCTCCTACTTACCTACCTAACTCAATTTAAATGTTGTTTTCAAGGAAGAGTAAAATTCTGAAGGAACTGTTCTTGTTGGTTGGGTTTTGTTTTTAAACTAGAGAGAACAAAAACACTGAGTCTTCAGAGAAACCATGAGCTTCCTTACATATCATGTCCTTGTAGAATCACATATGCTTCTATCTCACCTTTATGAAACACTAAATCGTAGAAAACTTATGGTTTGAAGGGACCTCTAGAGGTCACCTGGCCACTGAAATTTGTGTACACATGACATTAAGAATTAAAATGCCAACTTGGTTCTCAGCTCCAGTAGATAAATGGATCTCCTACAACTTGCTTTGAACTTTTCAC
Source organism: Nettapus auritus (assembly GCA_011076525.1). Taxonomy (NCBI): domain Eukaryota; kingdom Metazoa; phylum Chordata; class Aves; order Anseriformes; family Anatidae; genus Nettapus; species Nettapus auritus. The sequence continues at coordinate 36,918,019 of CM021767.1, read as the reverse complement.
CTTGCAGTCTCCAAAAAACTTGGAAGAGGGGCATAAGAAAATTACTTGAATCATTATTAGAAAACCTGGTATAGTAAGCCACCTTCTTTCTGAGACCAAATACAACATTATTTACCAAGGGTGATGGCTGCATTTCAAACAAATCAAAATAAAACAAAACAACAACAAAAAACAAATGTGCACTCACATGTACAAAATTGGCCTAGAAATTGAAACCTGGAACTTTCATAAAGATACTGAGGAACGAGACAGAGGAGTAACAAAAACCTCCTCCTACAATTTTGAGATGCTTGACCACAAACTAGTGGCTCACTGTGTTATGTCCTTCACCAGAAACTGACAGAAGCACAAAAATACACTGCCACTCTTCAACGGCAACTGAGTAAAAAAAAGTGTCTGAAGAACCTGGGCCCTCAGATACCAGACACAATTTAAAATATTTCACACAGACTAGTGAGGAAACGAGCATCCCTCAAACAAGTAAAGATGACCTGTGAAAACATCAGCTGCAATGCTAAAAAAGTTATCTGTCAAGATTATGAGCAACACTATGTTACAGAATTGGTGGCCATGGAGAGAAACTGACACTCAACAATGTCGATTTTAAATTTCTTCAGAGATTAAAGAACTTACACACCTTACAAAAGGTAAGACAGGTAGAGGAAGGAATGGAGCAGAGAAACATGCATATATATCCTGGAAACATTAAGAGGAATGAAAAAAAAAAGGTTGAATGTCTTGAAAAGCTGAATGTCACTTTACTACAGATTTCATAGGAAAAAAGCAATAGTATAGTAAGCACACAAAAAATGGAGTCATATTTTGGAATGTCTTATTCGTGTTACAGTAACAAGAAAGCTTATATTGAGAAGAACTCTTTGGAGAATTCAGCTGCCATTTTCTCCAGGAAGTCATCAACAAAGTCTGCCAAAACCAAGTCAGATCTTACAGCCACAGTGTAACAAGCAAGCTTTCTCACTAATTTATCTACTTTATTTATGTTATCTAATTTATCACAGATACTATTAGATTTAGTATCTCTCTCCCTGATCCCCACAGCAGAAACTATTTTCCAAAGGTGACTTAAAAACAGCCTTTACACACACAAGCTGGCTGAATTATGCTATGAGATAGTCATAGAAAGCTAACCATCCAAACATTAAAAGTTAAAATCAAGATCATTGGTCTGAAGGCATGTACTGGATTTTTTGGGGTTCTGTTTGCTTCCTGTCTTTGCCCCCTCCTTGCCCAATTTATGCTTTGTCATATTGAATGCCACTTAAAGCCTTGTATTGCTGTATGAAAATGGTAAACAAAGTCAACACTGAAACTTTTAACTGGACTAAAAGAACCATTGCCTCGTTAGTAGTTCATTGCAGGGTACAGAGGCATTGCATATATTGTTCTACTACACAATTTGACTAAAGTATGGTGTTGGAAGATTGTATGTTTCCTCTTCAGACTTGAAACCAGATAGGTGGAGGTATGTAAGAAAAAGCACAGTTGGAAACAGACAGTAAGGGAAGCACTGCGAAGAGGAGGAACAAGGACTGCAATTATACAATTTAATATTCCCCAAACTGAGAGAAGAGCTGCTTTAATGTCTCTGGGTAAACAGCTACACAGTAACTGAAACCTCCAACTTGAGAATGAATCGGATCAAGTGAAGAAAATAACTGAAAGCTGTGTACCATACATGAAGGAGTCAAATGAAGGTCTTAAAAATATAGATATGTGTATTTTTTTTTTTAATTAAACTCAAGTTTTGTGAGAAGGCAAATGAAAATCAGGTATGCCTGTTGACTACAAGAATAACATGGAATTTGGGAATAAAATCAAGTCGCTCAGCAAATTACTATGAGCTGAATTTTGATAATTTCCTTGAAACAGTGTACTGAATTTCAAAATAGAGATTATATTAAATATTTAAGGAGCAAAGTTCTCATCTGCTTAAAGCTATTCAAATGATATAACCTTTCAGGTTACCCTGGTTTCAGATGGAGTTGAGACTCTGACCCTTTGGAAAGCTGAGTTGCCAACATAAATGTTAAGGTCTATACCTTAAAATACAGAAAAACTAATAAAGACAGTCTATTTATTTTGAAATACACTTCAAGATGAAACACTTTTAACTTCAAGATGAAGTTAAAAATCAATGCTAACAGACAGTAAATTGAGATTCATTCTTCATCTTATATATATACACATTTATATATATATATAAATAAGATTTGGCAATGCTTACTGAAATTAATACTTAGGAAGTTACTGATAATGAGTATGTATCAAAGATGAACTCACAATTTTGGGTACTCTATACACATTCATGACAAACTGAGAAAATACCAACCATAACTACCATCTATAAACAGCTCAAAGAAATATCTAAAGCAATACAAAAATATGACAAAGCAACTAAGTTTTCAATAATCCATTACAATATTCAAAATGTTTACAAAAGGTGAAGCTTGCCTAGAATTTTGTATATGCAATCCCTAGAAAAGTCTTAAAATGTAAGATAATACGAAACTTCATTTTGCTCATAACTTCACTTATGGTAGTAATAACTTGACATTTATACATTATTCATAGAGATTTTGACACAAAGGATAGAGACAAAATATGCAAATATAAAATATGTTAAATACGTTTACATGCAACTTGTTTATTGGATACTTAAAATTTGTTTTCACATAGAGTACAGTAACATTATTTTCTGTGTGAAACAGGATAATAACCATAAATCAATTTCTTAAACAGAAATTTTAGAGATTGAAAGGTGCTTTTTTTTAAAGCATATAAACAATTTAAGATTTTCTGCATTTACATTTCTGAAAAGCAGAAGAGTAAAATACCCTCTTGTATTGTTTTGGGTTTCTTTGTCTTGTCAAGGCCCTCTTAGTAAGGTGCTTTGTTCCAGTCCTTTAATTGATGCCCCACAAAATTACATTTTCCTTTCAAATGTTCCTCCCATTTGCAAACTTGCATTAAGAAGATATTAATGAACACTTAAGTTGGAGTATCCTTGGGAGGAAAAAAAAAAAAAAAAAAAAAAAAAGACTAAGGGAAACTATCCATTTCTGATGTTAACTTACCCCATTCAAGCTGCCCAAATCCTTCACCAAGTGTTCATCTGTAGAGGGATCATAGTTAAGTACAGCATGTTGCTTGTCCACACTTCGTGACTAAAATATTAAAAGAAATACAAAATAAGATAATGCATTTCAAAACAGATCAAGATAGCATTGATGGCTATTTCTGAGAGTACTGCAATTATGTTCTTTCCACATTTCTTTAAACTTTATACAAAAAAATTAGGCCCATGCTAACTTCATAGCTAACCATATCCAGCGCTAACCCTGGGTGCCCATAACAGAATCATAAAATTCTGAATATTTTCTTAATGTTTCCTCAAATGTAGGTCCCAGACCTATATGTTACTGAGAATGACATTTGTGCTCATTCCTGTCCCAGCACCAGCAGAGCCTGTCAGTTCTAAGGATCCCAGATTATCAGCACATTAGCCAGTTCAAGGTCTTAATGCATCTAGGCCTCCTAAGGAAATGCTCTCTATTCTCAGAATCCCTTATCATCTCATTCCTTCTCTATCTCTTGTGACTTGCTAGTATTGTTTTCCTTCCTTCCTTCAACTTACTTCCTTATTTTTTCCTTTTCATGCCATCTTTTCATTGCTTTGCTTTCTCCTCACAGAAGTGAATTCTCTCCTTTTCTGCTTACACTTACTATGTTATTTTAGCCAATCTGTTCTACAGTCTTAAGGGAAAGAGAAAGGGTGTCAGAATATAAGGGGGGGGGGGCGTACGGGCGGGAAAGATTATACTTTTCCACACAAGTGATGCAAGAATGCAAGAAAATGAATTAGCCTATCTTTACCTAGGTTATGAGAAAAAAAATCTGAACTTTTTATGAATTAGTGTATCTTAACCTAGAAAAAAAAATCTGAACTTTTTCCAATTATTTTATTCAAATACATATTATGCTACTAATCAGTTATTTTATAATCTGTATGTGCCACTTCCTATTAAATAAAGTTAAAATGGTGATGAAACTAACAAAAAGATCCTTAAAGCTTCAAGATATTTTGTCTTATCTTTGAAATGGTAAGAACGATTACTCGAGTCTGGCTTTTAGAGCAACACCCGAAATTCTCCACGTTATAGCTCTCCTTAGGCTTAGACTATTTGCATATAATTGAACATGTTTTTATTCTTTATAGATGATCTTTACAAGTCCAAACATCGTACTAATCTTTGAAATGCCTTTTTTCTTACAGATTTATTATTGTTGCATTCCATTCAAATATAATTCCTACCAAACTACTCTTTATAAGATTACGTTGCCCTGGCTGGCAGGTAACCACTACACAGCCGTTTGCTTGGTCTTTCTGCTCCCTCAGTGTGAAAGAGAAAAAAGCAATAGTACAAATGGGTTGTGTTAGAGATTGCTTAAGCAGTTTGAAGGAAAGAGGAAGAAGGAAACAAACAAACAAACAAACAAAAACACCACCACCAAGTCCAGTGACTCAAAGGCACTAACTCACCACCTCCCAGAAGCAGACTGATGCCCATCCAGTGTGTGAGCAATGGCTACTCTCCCCAGAAACACATCCCATCAGTTTTTATTGCTGAATACATCATTATTTGGCACAGAATATCCCTTTGGTTAGTTGGGGCCAGCTATCCTGGCTGCGTCCCTTCCCAGTTTCTTCTGCACTCCCGAGATACTCATGAAGGAAGGCAGCAGAAAAGAGAAACAGAAAAGCTTTGACACTGTAAACCCTGTTCAACAATTGCTAAAACAGGGTCTAATCAGCTGTTTGGGTCACAAATTCAAAGCATACTACACGAAGGGCTGCAATGAAGAAAATTAACTCCATCCCAGCCAGACTCGGTACAAAGGTGTATCTATGACTGAAGAAAAATTTTAATCACAGAATAACTGAGCTAAGAGCTGTATGCATATAAAGAAGAAAACTCCATCCTTGGTTAAAATTTGTAGCTTATATTACTTTTCAATCCAATCCATACTATTAAAATGTATTCTCAGAATACAACAAAAAAAAATATTCTTTTGAAATAAATCTATATTATTAATAATATCAAAGTTATTTATTTTTGTTTCCATGGATGTAAGTCCCCCATCAAAATTCAAAAGATTTTCTAAACATAACGGTGAAAGAAGGGGAAAATGTAGTATTTATCCACAAGAAAGGTGGTGTATTGGAGCAGCTAGCTTAATACAAAGACTGCATACCACGTTTGAATATATTTACAAAATCACACAGTTAAAAGTAAATCTGTATTCCCAGGCCTGAACAAAACCCCTATTAGAAGAATAGTGGTCAGGCATAGATCTGAGGTCTAATTCTATAAAGCACACAACAGAACTGAAATGCTTTTTAATAAGGCTTTTATAACATGCTTTCTGTCAAGAGATTATGAATAAAAGCATTAAACTCCACTTTCTTTATCATGCATTGTCCACATGCTTTGCAGTAAGAGAACAACCAAGTTGTCAGGAGTGGAATGGAAGGTCCTACACAAAGAGCTATACATACAGAACAAGAACACATTATCAGCTTCTCCTTTGGTGGGTTCCTCCCCCCTTCAGCAACTGTGGCATCACAGTCATGCTGGCATGTAGACCTAACAGCAGGCTACAAAGAATATTCTCAAAAATGACCAGGCCCAACGATTCTTTTTACTACCTCTGAAGTCAACAGAGAGCAACTAACATCTATAAATGACTGGGTTCTATTTAAAATATTACTCAGAGGGAGCTGCTTCTGGAGGTGATGATGACTGAAGTTTTGTAAAACCAAAGAGTAAATGCTCAAGTACCAGCCACAGACGTGGACCTAAGTTATTTACTAATGAGAAAACTGCAAAATCAAATGTACTGCATGTGTAGTGTGAGGGAAAAGGATCACACATTCACCAGCTATGGCAAAACTTCAGGAAAATGACATGTAGCAAGAAACTCAACCTGGGTTTGACTATATAAAGCTACAAAAATCATTCCTAGGAGTTTTTTAGTTCATTTATTTAGGTAGCAGAAGGTAGAAAATTATGTCAAGCAAAGCTCATTTTGTTAATCTTGGTATTTGGTATCATGAATTTTTAACTGCGTATTGGACAGAGAATTCTTAGTCTTTTCTACTCATCTCAACAGATCTGCAGTAGAGTATATTAGATACACATTGTCTACAAATCATTTTGTTGGACAAGACCTTGAACAGATCTATGGCTGGCCTGACACCACAGTGACTTGTAGGCAGCCAATCCAAGTGAATACTAAAGGATTAAAAAGTACAATAAAATTAGTACTGTGTTAGAGATGGGAATATTAGGAATGACAGAAAAAATGGTTAACAAAACCACTAAGTGCTGAGAAATCACTGTCTAAGAAATTGCTTCCACTTTCCCTACCAACTAGGAGAGAATTCTGCCTCTAATTTCATACTGAACAAAATTTTACATTTAGAATAACAAAATTAACAGTAGTTCTTGCCATCAGCATAAAAATATTATAATGATATGATTTACTTTCAAAAACATCAAATAAAAACTCATGTACATGGATTTTAATACAAAGTTTGTAGAAAACTATTTCACTTTCTAGCAAGCGGCAACTTTAGTATTCTTCCTAGATTGGATTAAACAGGGAATAACATTAATTGTTGTGAAGAGGAGGTGTGAACCAGTTTTCTTACATACCTAACTAGACATAAATTATTTGAAGCATATTACTACTTTTACACTATTGCAATATTTACATGTTTCCAACCTGTGAAGAGCGTGGTCAGGTAAGGTATAAAATTATCATCTAACTTCCCACCTTAAAAAAGTGGAGATTGTTGCCACTTTAGTGACCTAAATCAGAAAAAGATGCATACCAGTGACGAATAGGGAAGGAACAAAAGGAGGAAGAAAAGGAGAAAGAAAAGGGACAACAAAATACTAGAGAGTGGCAAAATAAAAGTATTTTGTAATTATAATCTCTTGGGTGGGAACCAATGGTGTGGGTTTCTTTGTTGTTGTTGTTGCCACCTTGTCTTTTTTTTCCCCTCTTAAATACTTCTCACATAAATCATCAAGACTCCATACTGACTATTTTTTAAAGAAAAACTAAGAGTATTTTCAACTACTTTATAACAAGACTAAGTATTTCTATCACTAAAACCCTTTGGATAGCTTCTGAGGTTGAGAAACAAATGCCTTTTACCTATAGAAATTACACTCTCAGTAACGCATGTAAAAGTAGGTTTCTCAACACTTCATTTGCAAGAGAAATTCTAATTTGGGTATTTATGGCTGCATACACAGTTCTTGAGAACAAAGAGTCCACCAGAAAAAAATTTAGTGGTAGAAATAGTTGGGCATGTGGAAGTTTAATCCTTATAAGAGTTCTACAGTAACCAAAGACAAGATTTTTTTCCCAAAATATTACCATTTGCCATTCAAAAATAAATACACTGGAAAGAAGCTCAAAGGACTTCGGCTTTGATAAGGTAAAGAGCCTGCTGTATGGCTACATAATAATACAGCTACATACCTAATCTAGGAGTTCCTCATAGTGATCCAAAAGTTGAGGAACCCACTTAAAATATTAAACTATTTTGACCAAGACTTGTCTTTTTAGAGTTAAAATGAAACCATTACTGAGACTGAGTCATTCAACTTCCTTAGAGATACAGAAATACTCTTCTCTACTAATTTCATTTGCCTTTGTGCAAGATCAGGACATGGGGATAGAGTTACATCAAATCATGTGACTAAATTAGATTACAAGTTGCAGAAAAAAGAAAGCTCTTTTCAACAGCATCCAGCGCACTTAGCATTATCACATATTACAGAGCACACAGTTTACTCATCATACTGCAAAATTTCTTTCATCTTCTATTTCTGCATTCTGTATGTGATTTATATAAAGGAAATTTGATCCCCTACACTTTGACAATAAGCATATGATCGATGTCAATATATTCAAACTAACTTTTTCTAAGAACACAAAAGATTAATCAAAACTATTGCCCCTCCCAACATCTGGCAAATGTCATTTTCAAAAGGAATATAAAACTGGCTCAAGATTTGAGCAGTTGCACATGGAAGGCTGATGCAATTACCTGTAACATCAGCTCACAGTCATCTCTTCCAACAAAAATCATTTCTCGTGGCAGCCTATGGCGGGTGCCTCCACTGCTCACCAAAAACCAGGATGTTAAGCTCATTTTCTGCTTAGCTGATAAATCCTTGGCAAAGCTACGTCATCCTGCAGCGAGACAGAAAGAAAAAGGGACAGAGGAATTCATTTTAGTTATTTTTAGCAACAGTTCCTACTCAGCAAACACTGAGCTGAATTTATAAAGCCTCTGAAAATACAGCACTTCTCAATAGCAGGCACTGAATCCAAGATTGTAGGAAGTGACAGGCTACAGATTTCCATAGTCTTGAGGCTCTGCTTCATGCAACGAGGCAAACTGAATGAGAGGTTAGCTTCTTCAAAATAAATGAGCAACCTAGCTAATGCCAAAGTCATATATCAAATTGTCAGAAAGCTTTTAACATTTAACAGCTTATTATCAAGATAGTGAAGCATTAATGTAGCAATTACCACAATCAATAAACAGCATGGCAAATGTTCACAAAAGACAGCAAGTAACTTGCACGTGTGGTGTGTCATTACATTTTCACATGAAAAAGAAACTACTTATATTCATTCCATTTTAAGCTCAGGTTCTCTGTACAGCACTGAATTTTGCTTCTTATTTACTGTTACATGTTTACAACAGAACTTTTATCTTGGAAATTTGTCAGAATACATTTTGAATTGCAAACAAAACGAGCAAAATGAGCAGTTTAGAAGTTAATTGCAAGTAACAAAACTGAAAGCAGTGTTCCTATAATACTTTAGCTTAATTTACCAAACGTGACATACCATCAAACAGAAATAAACATTTAGCCATTTAAAATGCCAAGAAAACACAAAACAAAAGCTTGAAAACTCGATAAAAATACTTTTATGGAAAAGTTCTTCACATAACATGGCCCATTTGACACCGGACAAAACCATGATTGAAAGCACTCTCCAGAATAATTCTATGGTTGATACTTGGAAAGGAATCAACCACCGGAGTCACATTCCAACTATGATTTGGAATATGTAAAGGCTTAAAAATCTCTCTTTAAAAAAAAAAAAAGGCAAAGCAATCATTTCATTCATTCATTACTACTCTCTTTTCATTAAGAGCTAAAGAAAATAAAAAGGGACAAGTCTGCATTCCTTCTCAGTACCAAATAGGTGTTATTTCTGGACTTTTACTTATGCCATTTAATGAAATTATGCAAGGGTAGCAAATGTACTGTAAGTAGACACAAGCCTGTAGCAGATTTGAGCATAATCTGCATAATAACAAGAATGCAGTGAGGTTCTCAAACCTAGGAATAAAGGTAAGTACTTAATAAAATGCCAAGCCAGCACTGCCCCATAAGGCAGCCTACAGCCATGGAGAGATCCTGCAAATCCCTCAAAAAAAGAGTCCACACAAAGAGCAACAAGTTAAGGCAAAACCGCATCTGAAAGTGACACAAGAGGCCACACTAAGTTGAAAGCTTGCTATGGCAGTGCTAAAATGAACCAGCAGAGCTGTAAAACCAATTAAAAAAATTGAATTCAAATGAAAGAAATTAGAGGATTTCATGTGGTAAATACTTATTCAATTAAAAGGGTAAATAAGCATTTGCAACAGAGCTTCTCATATACAGCAACACCTATGATAGGATAATCTTCCCATTACAGTACCACAACAGGCTCTTCAAATGAAGCCTATGCCTACTTAATGTTCTCCAACTCAACAGAAGAAATCATACAGCATCTCTGTCTTCCCTTACAATTACAAATTGCATCTACCATGACTTACTAGATGTATTTAAATTTTATTTCAGTTACCAAATAAGTATTTTAATAATTACAACAGTTTATTCAGCGACTTTGAAGGAAATTAACCTTTATATTTTTCATTTAACCTACTTTAAAACTAGAAAATAAACTAGGCCAATCAAATGACATCTGTGCATTCCTTTTAAGAATGAAAAAGAAAGCATCAGAAATTGCCACTCTAGGTTGCCACTTTCCACAAGGAAATTAAATGGATGTATGGCAGCAGGCTAGCTGATCAGTATCAAAACTCATTCAGTTTATATTTTATCACCTTTTAAATCTCCTATCTGCCTATATAATACCACCCATACCGTTAGGCCTTCCTGCACTAATAGGAAGTTCATATGAAAACTCTAAGATGATATCAACTATTTGAAAAAGTTCATATTCAAATACTAGATTTTAGTTTACACAGATAGACTGTCAATAAAAACCCCATTTTTATTTTTAAAACAGACAAGTAGGTCAACAACAACTGAGCTAGAAAGAAAAACAAAACCTCCAAACCTCCCACAAATGGTAAAGCCTGACAACAAACAGATTAAATTAAGCTATCTGAAAATAATTTTTAAAAAGAAATTATACAGAGCAATCATTGCTGCACAGCTTGGCAGAACATTTGTAGTTAAAAGCCCATCACCATTTCTGTCAAATTTAATATTGTTGTTCTTTTCAAACAGTCCTGTCTTAACAGTGACAAATCATCAACCCAGATACATATTTTATTTTAAAGTACTCTTTAGAAAAAATCAATGCCTTTGATCAGCAAAGCTCTGCTGAAATCGCACATGGCAAAACTAACTGAAAGTACGGGATACAGTAGCAACAGTTACTTAATATCACAGAAAAAAAAAAGTGCACTGAAATTTTTATATGAAACCGCACTGTTCACTAGTTATATAGACAGTATATGAACAAGTGCATTGTGCCCTGAAAACTTCATAAAAGCTTAACAGTATTTTTAATACACTGCTGTGTTAAGTATTCAGGCTGTGGTGAATCACAGAATAGTCTAGGTTGGAAGAGATCTACAAGATCACCGAGTCCAACCTCTGACCTAACGCTAGCAAGTCTTCCACTAAACTATATCCCTAAGCTCTACATCTAAACGTCTTTTAAAGACCTCCAGGGATGGTGACTCAACCACTTCCCTGGGCAGCCTATTCCAGTGACTAACAACGCGTTCAGTAAAGTTCTTCCTAATATCCAACCTAACCTTCCCTGGTGCAACTTCAGCCCATTCCCCCTCGTCCTGTCACCAGGCACGTGGGAGAACAGACCAACCCCCACCTCGCTACAGCCTCCTTTCAGGTACCTGTAGAGTGCGATAAGGTCGCCCCTGAGCCTCCTCTTCTCCAGGCTAAACAGCCCCAGCTCCCTCAGCCGCTCCTCATAAGACTTGTTCTCCAGACCCTTCACCAGCTTCGTAGCCCTTCTCTGGACTTGCTCAAGCACCTCCATGTCCTTCTTGTAGTGAGGGGCCCAAAACTGAACACAGTACTCGAGGTGCAGCCTCACCAGAGCCGAGTACAGGGGGGCAATCACATCCCTGGACCTGTTGGCCACACTGTTTCTTATGCAAGCCAGGATGCTGTTGGCCTTCTTGGCCACCTGAGCACACTGCTGGCTCATATTCAGCCAACTGTCAACCAAAACTCCCAGGTCCTTCTCTGACAGGCAGCTTTCTAACCCCTCCTCTCCCAGCCTGTAGCTCTGTTTGGGGTTGTTGTGCCCCAGGTGCAGGACCCGGCACTTGGCCTTGTTGAACTTCATACCGTTGGCCTCGGCCCATCGGTCCAGCCTGTCCAGACCCTCCTGCAGAGCCTTCCTACCCTCGAGCAGGTCGACACACGCACCTAACTTGGTGTCATCTGCAAACTTACTGCGGGTGCACTCGATCCCCTCATCCAGATCCTCGATGAAGATGTTAAAGAGGACTGGCCCCAGTACCAAGCCCTGGGGAACTCCGCTAGTGACCGGGAGGACTCCACTAGTGACCGAAGTGGTCACTAGTGGAGAGATTCTGAGTGACAGGAGGATGAATGATTGCTCACCATCTAGAAGATACCAAATTAAATTACTATAGGACAGGTGCAAAATCATCATAAGTGGCTCTTTACACAGTGCAAATTTAGGTCACGATAATTCTTGCAATAAAACGCTTTGGATACTAGAAGGTTACACACCGGGTCAAAAAGCAATAACCATTCAGGGAAGAAAAAAAAGTCCTCATGCCTATCAAATGCAGTGATCCCACTTGTGAGCAAGGGAGAATGCTCCAGGGAGATGTCCCCTGCTCTCATCCTAGTGAACATGCTCCCTTCCTCACAGGGCCTGTGCTTGTGGGGAAGGGGACCACAGCCTGGAGGAACCTGTCTGTCCTACCTCAGGACAGACAGCCCCTTTCAGCCAAAGTACTCACCAGACATTGCAGGATTTCCTCCTGGCAAAGCAAATTTTAAACCCTCTATTGAAATATTTTATTCGCCTTTGCTAATAGGGCAGCACTGTGTTGCAATCTTTAACCCAGGAAGGATTTCATTATTGAGACTCAATCATCGAAACCAATGTTTTGCCCTAGATACCCTGGAAGTCTGTTTCACAGGCTTCTATTACAACTGTGAAACGTTTCCTCATCTGCAGAAGGAACAGCATTTTATGGTAAAAGACGATGAATTTCTAAAGGCAATCATCAGTGTGTAAGAAAACACACACGGGTAATAAGTCATCTGAAACAGATGCAGCAGCAAAGGGAAATTGGCTACATCATCCTGTAAATATAATTCAGCCCTAACAACTAAAGCCCTACATTATGTCGCCAAAAGATGGGTGTAACCAATTTCAAATATGTCTAGAGAAACATTGCCAAGATTACAGTTTTGATACAGTAATGTTATTGTAAGCAAAAACCCTTAATAATCTCCCATTTGAGCAATCTAGAGTCTACATTTCTGTATTTGCCTGTAACTGAGAAGAGCCAACTGTTTCCTCCAGCTAGATTATTAGCAAGCATTGAGATGCCAGTCTGACAGAGAAGCAAAATGCTACCTTTAAAATTAAAACTAAACCTAATATACACCAAAATCAGGCTTATGCAACAGTCTTCCATATTAAAACTGAAGATCATATAATTTTAATAGTACATAAAATGTATTGTACAGCAATGGGATAATTATTTGGAATAACATTCAAGAACACCTCTACATCAAGCTGACATGCAATATTGACAGAGCTGGAATCCCTACGTCGCCCAGTATTCGCTGTTTTAAGTTCCTGTTTCCAACTGCTAAAGACTTCATTAAGTCTTCTTTGACATATAATTGCATCATCATGTAATTGTATATTCAGGTGAACCATGAGCGGTATTGACTCAAGCATTCTGAAACAAAGGAAGTGGAAGAAATTCTGTTACCAGTGTAAGAAATAATAATTGGTAGAAGTACTTGATACATGCAGATATGTATCTGAAACGTGACAGGAGGCCTTAGTATCAGTTTGTACCTTCTACTACTGTTCCCGTGCAAACTGATCCAAATGCAGACAAGCAAAAGGCTTTTGAAAACTTCCCATGTGTATGTTAGTTCAGCAAGTACACAGATAAATTCTCTTACCATCTGTCTACACGCAGCATGCCCCACATTTGCCTTAACTACTGCTTTTCCATGCTGCAGTGACAGTTCAAACGGGAACCAGCGCCCCTTTGCCCAGTACTCCCAATTCACCCACCGCTGAAGGCAGAGCACGTCAGAGGGGACAGCAGCCGGAGGGACAGACTGCCGTGCAAGGCAGCCGAGAAGGAGCTGGGCAGACTCTGCAGCCAGGACTCACATCAGGTGTAAGTCAAGGGAGAAATCAGAATTGAGAGTGCTAGCGGCATCAGTAGCGACTGGAAAAGACTTAAGTGGAAGCTGATTCCCAAGTCACCATGAAATGCTGTCAGCAAACAGTGCCCACTGCCGCTGTACTGACTGTCCCAGAGAAATTGAGAACGCTATGGCTGGCAGGTCTATTTTTGACTGAAACAGAAATCTAAGCTACAGAAAGAAAAGAGCAAAGTGAACGTAATTCCAACCCCTAGAAGACTACTGTATCCACACAACTGATACTACAAAGTATTCTATAAAGATAAATGATTAAAATCAAGGAAGCTAAGTGGAAAACTCCATAACAATATATACAATATATATATATATTATACAACATATATACATATACATATATACATATACATATATACATATACATATATACATATACAACATATATATATATATAATACAACAATATATACTCTGTAAAACACTCTGAGGTGGGGCAGTATCACAAGAGGTGTTTCATGCGCAATCATAATTAACCTACTTACATACAGGCATTCAAAAATAACCTTTAACTACACCACCACATAATATTTCAACCAGGACCTCTACCTTATTAAGGTTAAACCATAAAGCTTGACAATCAGTTAATGAGGGTGTTTTGTTTTTTTTCCCCTCTCCTCATCAATTGATTGGTCTGTGCCTTATTTATCACACAACACTAAAACTTTTTGTGAATTATTAACTTCCCACTGACTTTATCCGCCACGCTCATTGCCACAGCATGAAGAAGTCACTAATGCTTATGGTAAAAGCTTCACAACATCTTTGTAAAACGTTTATTATAAATGGGAAACTATAGAGAGCATCTTTCTTTTAAACACTGAAGTACCTTAATATTGAACTATTTAAGTTCTAACACCAACTGCACTTCATCTTAAAGCAGCTAGTTTTATGCACCACTGCAGGTATGTTTGTTTATTTTTAGTCTAATACATTTTTGTTATGTCACTGAATGCCTAATCCTTTTGGTAGTAAGGCTAAAGAGTGTGGGTGTAAGCTGGTAGGAAAATTCGGACCATCCTTCCAAAACAGGAGTCGATGCTCATCTCTCATCACAGGGCCTATAAATAAAAGAATTCATACTGTACGGTAGCTTCTAGATGTCTGAGTCATGAAACTATCCTTGGTGTTTTTTGTAATCCACCACTTTCACGACTGGCACGGCCATCATCCCAGAAGCGGAGAGAGAGGGCTCCACAAACAACAGTCTCTTGGCTGAAGCTATTTTCACCAACTCCTAGAGCTACCCCATCAAGCAAATTTACTAATAAAAATGTTAGTTTGTGCAGGAAAAAAAAGAACTTCCATGGGGAACTGGAATTCAATTCAACTGAGACTGAGGCTACATAAGCAATCCTCCATGCCACGGTGGTGTGCAATGTTGCTCCTCGATGCTCTTAAACCCATCAAAAAATAAAGAATTTTAGGCTAAAGATAGATGGCAATTTTTGTTGAATTTATGGACCTCCTGAGGTCACAGACAGCGTAGTTCAAAAGGGGAAGCAAGAAGACTTTCAGCCTTGGTCCTTGCTTACCAAGCAACACAGGACACATCTGTAGAAGTGTAGCACAGAAAAAGACACCACCCATATAATGCTTGGACCACTGTGTCAAGTGGAAACACTTTTCACTTTGCGAAGTTCTCTGACAATATTCATAGAGGTTAATACAAATATAGGCATAAAACGCTACAAAAAAATTAAACAACTCAATGGAAGTATAAACAAGGTGGGTTATGTTTAAAAGAAAAACTCTTCTGTGAGTTCCCACAGAGATGAGCTCACATGCTTATGAAAACTGACCAGAACAATCCCAGATTTTCAAAAGTTGCCCAACAAGCAGCAGTTGCTACATTACCGAATATTTCTGTGACTGGAAAATTCACCTGGACAGATCCCTCTGTTCCTAGAAGCACCCACATGGCATACACAGCCCTGAACAAGAAAGTGCTCCTGCTCACATTGGAACTAACAGGAATTTTTCTGTGAAGGAATACTGGTAACTTTCATGAAAGTTTTACACAATTACCTTGGAGTTACACTGGCGTAGCAGTGCGGAACTGGATGTCAAGCATGAAAATTGGACAAGTGGAAGAAAACAGAAAATCCACAGGAAGAAAAGTGAAGCACCCATTCAATTTACCCTATTTATTCAATTGCTTTTAATATTCAATTGCTTAAATATGTTCAGGACAACTGTCCCTCTCGCTAAACCACATCACCTTACAGAAAAATCCCAGCCCTTGGTCTGCTGGCTTGTCATAATAAATTTATGACATAAGGCAACTGAATGACAGCCTTGGGTTTTCCTTCTGCTTCTGAAGTATGACTTTTTCCATCTTAGCTCAAATCTCTGAACATGGCCACAATTCCTTGAAGAAAGATCATAAATTCATGTTGAAGCCTTATGTTTCTTCTAAAACCTCTGTCAGTGTCTGTCTAGAGATGTAACCATGCCAAATTCTACAGAACAAGGGAACCATTGAGAGCAAAGAACCCCTCTTAACCACTACCCTGTAAAACCCTTTTCCTCTTTTTGTCCCCTCCTCCCTTCTCTTTTCTTCTCATTTTTTGCGCATGAAGGGGGAAGAAAGCAAAAGAAGGCTACGTAAACCTTTTTGAATCTGAGTGTAGAAAATCATCTGGGTCTTTGTTTATGGACAGAGAAAATAGTTCACTTGCAACATCTGTGAGGTCTGAAATTCGAAAAAGGCATTTTTAAAATAATTTCAAGATTCATGAGGAAAAAAATAAATACAATCAAACTGAAGAGAAATAAAAATTAGTGGAAGTAAATGTATTTACTGACCATCAGGAGACCAAGTTGAGCCAATTCCCCCCGTTCATTTATTGATATTTTTATTACTATGCATCCAACACAGGTAATTACCCACTGCACAAGACCAACCAAAACAACAAGAGCTGGCATTCCACCCACTCACTAAAGCACCAGCAATATATTTCTCAGGGTGTCTCTGGCTGGCACTGGAGCACTTTCAGAGATGAAGCTCTGAATTCCCTGGGGGGTCCAGTCTGGCACCCTACAGCCAGATTATCGCATCAGCCTCCTTGGTAGCATTTGTGGGAAGAAGCATTTCTTCCCTGATATTTGAATGACAAAAGGGCATAAAAGCCTTCTAGTTGGGCATGCAGCTAAGGACAGAGCAAGATTTTCTTCCTGCATTCAAGGAGTTTGAGGTCTCCCCAGAAGGCCCCCAGATAGCCCCCTCCCTCTGCAGGTGGCCCCACGCATCTGATGGAGGCGGGAGGAGAAAGCAGAGCAGGAGGCTCTTGCCCTCTGCCAGTCACCCGATGGAAGAGGCGCAGTTCTGTCCTGTGATGCGGCTGCACAAACATCCTTTCCCTCCAGTCCAGGGCAGAATTACATCTATGTTATTGTTGTGACACACAGGAATAGCTGTCAGAACAGCAACTGAAATAAA
Organism: Nettapus auritus; assembly: GCA_011076525.1. NCBI lineage: Eukaryota > Metazoa > Chordata > Aves > Anseriformes > Anatidae > Nettapus > Nettapus auritus. Next base: position 36,900,739 of record CM021767.1, on the reverse strand, counting down.
ACCTTTCTTTCTGCCAGCAGTGCAGCTGCACTGGAAGTTGCTTGGGTTTTTGAGTTTGGGGGACAGGAGACAACAACTTGGAAGACCACATCCTACTTCATTTTTGATGTGATCAAGGCAAAAAAAGGCCCCTAACTTTTATTTTGCTGCTCTGTCAACATCAACATACAAACACCACAAAAATATTATGAAAAAGCCTTAATAACGGCTAGCAATCAATTGAACGCCACAATATGCAGAAGGATATTATTTGCATGAACAAACACCCAGGATGTCTATAACAATTATGAAGCCCAACATTAAGACTTCCTACGAAGTATAAGCAAACTCATACAGCGGAAACTAAATCTCCCATTTGAAGCACCCTTAGAAAGGGAAGTTAAATGTTTCAGGATCCATGAAGACAGTCATGCCTTATTCCCTACCATAAAAGCCCCTTTTAAAAAAGCAAACAAACAAAAAAAGCAAACAAAACCAGCAATTCCTCCTAGAAGCTAGGAGATCAAACTGTATTAAGAGCAATTTGATGGACTAAAGGTGATGTCAGCAGATGGAAACCAAGACTTCAACAACTCACCAAAACAATAAAATACCGGGTATCTTTACCAACAGTACTGGTAAACACACAAGTTCTTAAAAAGGACTGATTAGAAAACTTAGCACAAGACTGGCACTGTACATGGTTGGTTATTGTCTTTCACAACAATCATAGTTCTTTTACACATATTGTTGTTATAATAATCAGGGGTACATGAAGGTTTAAAAAAAAATCAAAAACCATAAAATTTTAAGGCATTGTCAGCCTAAACATTAGATTTCAAACTGTTAAAAGCATGCTCAGTTGTTAGTCATGAGGATAAATCCACTCTCAGACTTCAAAAAAGCCTATTCTAACCTTTGATGAGGATGATAAGGATATTTTGCATTTATTAAAGCCAACTGATGGCTAATTTGCATTCCTAATCTATACATGCATGAGTGGGAAATCAGCTCTCATGAACGTTCCTCTTTGCAGCCTTCCTACACTGAAATGCAACACTTCCCAAAAGTTACTTCCAATAAGCACACAAAACAAAGAGTAATGACTGCCTGTAAAAATATTTTAACTTATGATCAAACAATCAAGTGTTCATATTTTGCTCATCATTCTCATTCTGATTAAAGAAATGCATAAGACAGAGTATTTTGAAATTTTCTTATTTCACCATGATTAAACAAGGCCAGCTACACAGAGATTAACTACCAGCATGCTAAAGAAACAAGCAGGTTAAAGAAGCCATAACCAAATTGCCTTTAAGAAAAAGATGCCTTTAATGAAAGCTTCAGAAATCCTTCCTTCCCCCCACCCCATATCACACTATATTATCAGATATTATTATCGCCAAGAAAAGCAAACAAGAAAATAAATAATTGGGCGTTGCATTCAGGCATAATGTAATCAAGATGCAGTCAAGTCCTTCTCCCACATTTCCTGTTGTCAATGCCTCCATCATGGCACAGCCCGTGTTATTTTGTAGGTTTTGTACGAAGAGGAGGTTTATTTGCATTGGCTAAGTACTGACCACAGTCCTGAGCAGCACTGAAAATACAAACACCGCTTTGCAAAGAAAATTGGACCTTTTGACCTCCCAAGGGTGGTGATTTCATTTTCCCCCAAATTGTGAAATATATGGTGTTTATTCCATATCCCAGGTTACTTAGTAAGATTAAATTACATTCAAAAGCAATGCAGATTTTTTTCTTCTATAACACGAGCAATTACTTTCTTTGTGGATATGAAGATAAGTATCCTCTCCAAAGGGGAATAAAACAAGCAAGCAAAAAAGACCAACCAATCACAAATATGTAAGTAGTTTTAACATCTATCTTTCCGATTCCAGTCCTGCTGTACTTCCTGACCTGGCACATAAGCACAGACCACGAAAGCGGAAGCACTGGAGGACCACTGCTGCAGTCAGCATTACTGATCTCCACATCCATTCACACTATTACAGATAAATCACATCAAACAGGTATTCAGTTGTTAATCTTTGCTACACCTCCACAGGAAGATGAAAAATGTATTTATCTTTTGAAGGTAGGCTTCATACAAAATATTTGGTACATTCTACCCTCTCCCTTACGGAATGCTTTGGAGCTTTTTACAATTATTCTCAACAGCCAAGTCCACAGATGTATTTTTCTTGGAAACACACTGGGTTGTTTGTTCCAGGATCTAGTAACACAGGCCCTATACTTGAGGGGGAGAAAAGGAGAAAAAAAGTTGGATGTAGTTATTTCACAAAACAACCAGAGGCTCAAAATTTTGCCTCTTCAAAGCTGTAAGTGATACTTGTTCCAGGAAATCTTCACTGTCTCAAGGCGGGGGTAGCGTGTTTGCATGTTCACATGTAATAAAGTTCATTTGTTCTCTTTCATAATTATGCTGTGATACAATGGTATTCCACGGGCTATTTAATGTAATGACTAGTTTAAAACCAAAACTGTTTAAAAATTAACAGTGCATCTTACAGAGAGCATTTTTCCATGTTTGCCATTTCCCAGACTATAACTCAGGATCACATTATGCACTGAATTTTTAAGAGCTCCTTCTGATGGGTAGTACTCTTCCTGGGGATTCATATAAAAATAGAGTAGAAAAAGGCTTAGAGTGACTTATATTGAAACTATTTTTTTAGTTCTTTAGTCACATCCTTTCTCCTCTCTCCTTCCCATAAAATGAAACTTCAAGGTACCACAGACAGCACAAACACTTTCTCACTGTAAAATCATGTGAAAACAGCTGCCAAAAAAGCCTCCACAGTTTAGCAAGATATGAAGTAGGATAAGACACTTGCACAAACAACAAGAATACCCATAGTTTTAATGATAAACATAAGCTACTGCAAAGATTTTAAAGTGGCATAGACTACACTTTGGATTTTAAAGCAGGCTGTAATTAGTACCTAGGAAATGGCTTCCCTGGAGAGCAGCTATTCCACATTTGCTTGCAGTGCCTGCTCATTCCTTTGTTGTGTGCAGCCAAACAGGAATATAGCTACTAGACTACAGCACGGTTAAGTCTTAATTCTATTTTTTTTACACTACCTCTCATTTACTAAATATGATCAAACAATTGTGTGTGAGATTGTGGCTATAAACTTATTACCAAACATGGTGAGCATATACAGCCTGACACTTTTATGCAAGGACTCGTCTGAGCCAGTGTATTGCAATCTCTCAACCGAAGTACTATCATAAGCCCCTATTGCTATGCAAGTAGAATATTTTGAGATGAACGTTTATAAGCTGGTTTACAAATGACTAATGATAATCTGGTTTACAATTGATTTGGTACAACATTAGCATAGGTTCTGCAGACTACTACAGTGTAAATCTGGTTAACTTTGGAACATTTGGAGACTACTGGAAAGTACTTTTATTAGTACACTGAAATAATTATTTTTAATGGCTATTAAAAGCTTCCAAGCATGTCTTTCAGTAGACAGATATCTGTAATTCAAGTAGTTCTGTAGGAGGAAGCCTATGTAGATTTTCCTTTGTAAATTCAGTAATTGGCACCTTCGCTTTAGTTGCCTTAAAATAAAGGACCAGAAGGAAGAGATGTGAAAGGGAAGGCTAAACGGGAAGAGCTCTGACCTCCACACATGCTGCTCCAGGCACGGAACCAAGAGGAAGCAGAGCTCTAACCTCATCCACAAAAAGGGACTGAGTCACCCCTTCTACCAGCATTTCAGTGAACAACTGCTGTTTTGGTGCGTTCCCTTCCCCCCTCCCCCCCCTTTTTTTTTTAATCCAAAGTTACTACAAAAGTCTTATTTCATGTTTCCAACACAAAGATTTGACTGGGACCTTGGCTATGTTCAGCTACATTAAAAAAAAAAAAAAAGTCAAAGGTATATTAAGCAACATTGACCACATGGCTGCAATTGATACAGTCTTCTGGTTTACCAAAATTATTTTAAATCATTTATCACCAAACTAAATATGGACAAAAACATAAGGAGTTGATTAAGACTGATCATCACCAGTTCCTTCTTTTGAGGCTGGAACGATTCATATCCTCTGTTCGTTAAATCCCTCTACGTATCCATGATATACAAATCAGTCTTGCTACTTGTGCCCACCGAGCAACATCGCTGGTAGCTTAATACATTACAACACCTAACACCTTAGAATAAATTAGTGCTGCATTTCTGTGTTTGTTTGTTTTGCTCTGGCTTTTCCCAGACTTTACCTCTTGTATATTTCCCATTTAAGAGATGGTAAATATTTACTTAACATATCTGTCACATACAAGGCTAATATTTTCTCATGCTTAATCCAAAAATAGCACAGTTGGAGACTTCATTTTTATTTGTCCCCAGAGATATTTTAAGAGGTATATTTCTCCCATCAAGAGTGTGTATTTTTAAAACAATCTAGGATTTATGTTTTTTAATTATATTGTCCTTCTGCCACACAGTAATTAATTAAAACTCTTACCAAAACATTATTTAGTTGCCTGAGAAAGTGCAACCTAAGTAGCCACCCTTTATACCAAGCCCTCCTCCTATCAGCAAGCTGAAGATTTCAGAGGCAGGACTCTGACCGGCTTTGAGGGAAGGAGGACTGAGTACTGATCAAAGAACAAGTTCATCGTAGAATCATAGAATCATTCAGGTTGGAAAAGACTTCTAAGATCATCAAGTCCAACCTTTCACCTAGCACTGCCAAGTCCACCATTGATCTATTTCACTAAGCTCTACATCTACACGGTTTCTGAAGACCTCCAGGGACAGTGACTCAACCACTTCCCTGGGCAGTCTGTTCCAATGCCTAACAACCCTTTCAGTGAAGTTCTTCCTAATATCCAACCTAAAGATCCCCTGGCTGTATGTGTAAAGATACAGAAGAGAACTGGCCCCAGTACTGAGCCCTGGGGGACTCCACTAGTGACTGGCCTCCAACTGGACTTAACTCCATTCACCACTACCCTGGACCCGTCTGCCCAGCCTGCTTTTACCCAGCCAGCTTCTTCAGGAGAATGTTGTGGGAAATGGTGTCCGAAACCTTACTGAAGTCTAGGTAGACCACATCCACAGCCCCATCCTTGTCCACTGAGCGTGTCACCTTGTAGTAGAAGTAGATCAGGTTTGTCAATTAGGACCTGCCTTTGATAAACCCATGCTGACTGGGCCTGATTGCCTGGTTGCTGTGTGGGTGCCAGGTGACGGCACTCAAGATGATCTGCTCCATGGCACTGAGGTCAGGCTGACAGGCCTGTAGTTCTCTGGATCCTCCTTCCAGCCCTTCTTGTAGATGGGCATCACATTCACTAGCCTTCAGTCAGCTGGGACCTCCAGGACTGCTGATAAACGATGAAAAGTTGCTTGGTGATCATCCCGCTGGCAGAAACACTGTGCCACAACTTTGGCAGGTACCAGCTCCTTGCAGCCTGCTGCCCACCCTGCACTTACATGGCTCTTCTGTGCTCGGCCATTCAGGCTGTTTTCCCCACAGAATATTGCTGGTTCCCACCCAAGCAGACAAGAAAGAACATGTGTTCATATTGAGGGTCAGCACGGTTTGATACAGGACACATCCTTATAAAACCAGACATGTTCTTCTGTGTGATTTTCCTCTCCTTTTTTTTTTTTTTCTTCAATAGAATTGCTTTACTTTGAATTACTAGCGAAGTGCTTTCACAGTGTTGCCAGAAATTCAGAAGTGTTTTTTTCCCTTCAATCTTGGATCCACCTGCCATGTACCATTACAGGCTGGAGGGAGGGGGAGAGAAGTGGAAGAAACAGAAACATTCCCTTCACTTGGTCCACGAGTCGGACAGGTTGCAGGCAATCCCAGTCTGCGCACACAGACATTTTTTAACGGAATGAGTGCATTCGCATGGTATCGCAAGTATGAACACACAAACACCGTAATGGATTAAACAGACGTTTCGGTAATAAAGGCCCAGCCGTGCCAGCCCACACATCCATAAAAGTCAAGCTCTACAGCTGGGAACAGATGCTCAAGAACATACCTGTCTGTGCCAGTCTGGAAGCTTCCATACACAAAAAGGCAATTAAAAAAAAAAAAAAAAGAAAAAAAGAAAAAAGGATTCTATTTTCAAATCCTTCCACGAGTTTTAATATTGGAAAAGATTATTAATTCCAAAGTATATGTTGTGTTCAGAATTTTTAATGAGATTGTAGCTGTGTGTGCCCAAAGTTTTACTGGCTGAAATGGAAAAGTTACTTTTAGCAGCTCAATTAAATTACACAATTAAGTCTCTAAACTTAGGAAGAGTCTACTGGGCAGCAGTATGGGATATGAATTTATAGTATGGTATCTCTTCCTCATCGACAGCTCATGCACCTACACTTCCACTGCAGCAAATCCCAAATAACCTAGTAGGAGTTAGTATGGGAAGTTGACACAGTTGATATTTAGCTTACCCTGCTGTATATTGCTTGCACGCCCAGAACTTCACAGTGTTAACTTATTTTCAAACTTAGCAAGGAAGACTCAACCAACAGGCAAATACATAATTCTGACCCTCACCGTACAAACAAGGAGCTAAAGATGCTCTGGTCCCACACCAGCCACACGCAGCCTGACTGCGGTCAGGCTCCCAGCCCTCTCACCCTGCCCCAGCCCCGACCGCTCCCTTTGCCTTGGCTGCAGGACTGCCGGGCTGGGGCTGCGCAGCTGAGCTATTTCAGCGTGCTCAGCTAGTGACAAACCAACTCCTCCCGTCCTCCCCACTCCCACAAACAAATGAATTGTTCCCAGAAGCGAACACACAGAAATCTAGCTAGCACCACAGCAAAAGGAGCGGGGCTGCAGAGCCGCAGGGGGAGAAAAAGGCAGGCCCAGGTCAGCCAGGAGTCAGCTCTGCCTAGGCTGCTAGGAGAACCCGGTGCGGTTACATTAATCCCACCGACACCTCGTGGGTCTTCTTAGGTCTACAGTAACTGTAAGAAATATTAATAAAATAATTTTCACGGATAATGCAACTTTTCAAATCTGTAATGGGTAATGAAGAAAACTCTTTCTTCTAACGCTGCCTTAGATTAGTACCCCCAAAGCGTGAATAAATACCTTGAAAAGAAAGGAAGAATTCCCATGGAAGTAAGCTATACAAATAAAGCAATACACATGCCCTGAATACAATCTTTTTTGAAGCACTGCCTCCCAAAAAGCACACTAGATAAAAATAGGTTTAGTGCTTTTCTTGGTTTTGGAATGAAACTGCGCCAAGAGAAAGACCCACAAAATATGGCAACTCAAGGATCTAAGTCTACTAAATCAAACCTTCTCCCAAAGTACTGTTTAAAGTGAATTAATGAACTCCATTTAAAATAACAGATTACCTTCTATTAAATCAAACTCTTCAATCTGTTGCAATCAGGCAAGGTATGACTCAGGGCTATGGGGTTCACTGTCACTGTCATGTCTTGACACTCATGTCTCGGTTTTGGGTTTGTTTTGTCTGTTTTTACATTGCCACCTTATAAAGGACTTCACTACATGCTATAGGCTGCCCAGAAATTATCAAAATGAATTCATCTTGTCAGAGGTTGGTAAAAATAATCCAATTATATTAACTGGAGCAATTCAAAACTTAGTGTGTAGGGGGCATAAAGAAGGTAAATAGAATTGAAGACTATGAAAGCAATGTCAGAAGCTCTAGTAAAAATTTTTGCTTTTCAACCAAATATAGCTCAAGACACAACAAATTAAAGCTTTAAAGCATTTCTAGTGTACATGGATACCGCAGCATGATTCAGACATCCAGAAGTGAGAAGTGAGGCTGCTGGATAATTCCATTCTCAGCTACGGTACATGCCCCCAACCCCTCGGAGCAGGTAACCGGCAGCATTTAGAAGTGCAACACCTACACTGGGGATCCTGCAAGAGAACTATGCAAACCAGGTTCTGGAGTGTCACCAGGTCAGACAGGAGGAAGCTGATTGTTGCTATCTGCAGGTTTAGCAATGCAACCCAGAATGTTTATTTCTGAGAGTTAAAGAATATTCAGTCGGGCTACAAAATCGGGCAAAGCAAAGGCGTTTGCCTAAGAAAAGTGATTTAAGAAATAAAATGCACAATGCAGCGTGCAAGAGAATTTTATGTGTGATCTAGAAGATGCAAATACTGAATAAGGAAATACTGCTTGGCATTATCCAATAGCGTCATCTCTTTTCCTAAAATGAGTAAGTGTTCTACGGTAAGCTAAAGAATATAATGCAATAGCTTTATGTTGTGCCTTGCACTCCTGTGTAAAAACCTATCCCCTACACAGAAGTCAGCTGTAGAACCTGAACTTTATCAACTTCACCAGGACCTTGGGCAGACAAACAACTCACCCTTGCCCAAAGAAGTTGAGAATCATATTTTGAATGAGGCAATATGCTACAGAATTTGTACTCTAAATGGTAATACTTAAAACTAAACACACTGATTTTAACAAACAGATGTGAATTCTGACAGATTTTCTTATATTTATCAGTGTGAACTGTAATAATAACAAAACAAACTCAGAAGGACCAAAGAGGGCAATATATCTATATCACGAAAATACTTCAGTTGTTCCATAATTCTTGGCTTTGCTAGTTGTGGTCATTTTTCAAAGTTCTCTGCTAATCCAAAATCTAAACAAAAAAGAGTTCTGGGTTCTCAACGGCTTCCTGAATAATTTCTGCTTACAATTCAAAACAGATTTGTGATAGCCAGTTTTATAGTGAACCTCAAAATTAAAATTCAAGCTGTGTTTTGACCTGTGAATCACCCCAAGCAGCAATTTTTATAGGAAGTATTTGACCCTCATACTACAGGAATATTCCTTTTGGAAACAAAGTACAATAAGAACACATATCATTTAAAGACGGGGAGAGGGGTGAGCAGAATCTTCATTAACCTCACAAAACTAGGTTGGCTTTTCTTTAATAACAACAAAAAAGGCAATAAATCAGGATTTTTATTATTAAATTAATCCAGTATGAAACTGAACATGTATGAGAAGCAAAGGTCTGAAAACTACAAAGGAACAGTTTAACTGAACTGCCTTTTCAAGACAATGCTGAAGAAATGCAGATCAAGTAGAAAGAATAATACTTAATAGAAACCACACCCAACTCAAAAGTCCCAAGCAGAAAATAGATGGAGACTGGCTTTGCTTTAGGAGAAAATATCATATATGCCTGCACCTTTCTTACATCTCCCTAGGCACCAGGTTGTAGATATTCTAGGAAGCTTTGGTAGATGGACACTTGGCTTGACCCAAGGTGGCCATTCCTGTGTTCTTAGGAAAAGTCAAAAAACAAAAACCTAAGTTAAATGAAACTACAATATTTCTCACAGTCTTCCATTTAGTAAACTAAATTATAAAAGTAAGTATAATAAGTCTTAATAATAAGTATAAGACTAAGTATAATAAGACTAAGTTTCCAGTTGTATTGTTGGGGGAGCAATTGCGGGTTGGAAGCAAGACTCAACGAAAGCAAGAAAAATTGTGTTCATGAGAAAACAGAAGAGAGATGACATTCTGAGTTCCTGGATTTTTCTTCTGAATCTTGAAATGTAATCCACAACACGATGACAAATAAGAGATAATTGAAAAGGCCTTGATTTTGACCACAGAAGAGAATACATATGAAGATTGCCAAGTATTTGCAATTCAAAAGAAAGATCATCAAGAAAATTATTTAGAAGGAAAAGTCCTAAGTACATCTAATTTAATGGGTTCAGTGCATTGCTACCTCCAGACCACAATGGTTAGCTAATGGACTGCTTACAAGTCCATCATGCGCTACCACAGCTGAAGATGAGCAAAATGCCCTGTGCACAAAGAAGCATCTTGGAAATGTCAGGGCGGAGCATCACTTCGGGTCCTGGACAGAAACAAAACGGGCAGAGCCAGAGTCTTGTTTGGAATGCCACACAGTGATAGGAGATCTGGAAAGCCCATCACACAGACTTGGATTCTGCTATATATCAAGGAAAATACCACCTTAGTTTCAGGGAAAAGTTCTGAATACAAAACATTTTAGTTCACATGGATGGAAACAAGTAAACAAAGGAACCTATAACAAAAAGGCCAATTCTTGCACTAAACCCAGCAGAACAAACTGAAGAAGCCAGGCTGCAAGAGGGCAACAGCTGTTAGCACAGAATCTGCTTCCTAGGCCCACCAGTGGATGCTGATGGAGTTCTGAAAAGCACCTAGCTAAGGAAAAACTTATTTTCCAATAACAATTTCTATGTGGACAAAAAGAGAAGGAGAAACAAAGTTGACATCTTTCAGATGCACATGGGAAAAGAGATATCCCATCTCATATCTCAAAGTATAACATTCAGTGGATGAAATGAGAGATGTGCAATCTGTTTTGAATGAATAAAAACAATTTATCTAAAAACGTATCAAATAGCGCTTTTGTACAATTCAAAAATAAATAAATAAATCATACTTCAAAATTAATATGACTAGGAAGTCACATAGCTTACCAGGACCTCTTTTCATACCCATATTATTAAGAAACATCATTTTTCATCCAGTTACATTCTGAACATTGTGAATGTGGACATTTTACATACCAAGAATAGGAAACGAAGACTGGAAGAACAAAACCAGTACCTTAAAGGCTTTCTTGAATTCATACACATCCCCTTTCTTACTGCAGCATTCTGCAGCGGAGACTGTCAGAGCATGGAGCTGAGCAGACCAAATGGATCGCTGCTACTGGAAAAGGGATTTCCTTCTTCCAGACTTGACGTTGCTGTCCCCATTCAGTGTACTTGCTCTGGCACTCATCTGACCACACAATGAAATAATTCAATTTGCTAACCCAAGGGACTGAAAAAAAAAGTCAAGCAAAACAAAAAGAAACTGCTGGATTAGTCGAGCGAATCAACTTTTCCCACTCTGGGCCAAGCAGCAGAGCTGCCTGCTGCAGCATCAGTGGAGGAAGCGGGTAAGCAGGGAGCTTGAGGACCATGAGGATGTTACGGGTGCCAGTCACCCGCCTCTAACACCCCCCTGCTCCCAGACTTGCCCCTTATCAACCAACTAAGAGCCTGAATGATGCACTTCAACATCACAGGCAACCCACTAAAACATCTCTGTGGGTTTTATTTGATGCTTTTAGGACAAGCTGCTTTTGATGTAAAACATGACAAAATATATATATATATATTAATTTATGATTTATTTTTTTTTCTGAAGGTCAAACAAAATTTCAGTTAAAATGGTCTTATGACTTTAACTACAAGAGCACCTCTAAATTAGAAACAGCTTCCCAGCTTTGAGAGGATAGAGTGGGAGAAACTGAATTATAGGAGCAGACCGGGTATTTGTGATTTATTTCAATATTTTGCTGGGGCAATACAGCAGACACACACAAAGCTGTTTAAACAAGTACCCTGTACTCTCTTCCCAGCCTCATTTGCATACATTATCTTATAATTTAAGCCACGTGATCACGTACTATTTTTCCCCAGGACATCTGCCTCATTCAGCGCACCGGATGGACTGATGCAGGGAAGCACGAGCATTGTGCAGGGAAGGAAGCTGCTGTCTGCAGACCACTCTACAGAGGATGCGTAAGGAACGAGACAATGCAAGAACAGATACAGCGATCAGCGCTGGAACAGAACTGCAGGCGTTCAGCAAGAGCATCACAAGCTTTGTAGCCAACGAAAGGCACCTCCCCGCTTCCCTTAGCCCCGACACAGGGAGAAAACCAGGCATCTAGCATCAGCTCCCAGGCAGCAAATGAGCAGCTCCATCCCCCAGTAACAAAGAGCTCTTTTTTCCTCAAATTTCAGTCTCCCAGCCACAACCGTACCAACTTTTACTAACACAAGCAGCACGCTCTTCAAAGAGGGGACCGCGTGCCATTGTAACCTCACTAATGTCAGAGGCAGAGAGGAGAATTTCTGCAATTCTGCCACCTGAAGAGACTCAACGCCTGACTCTCCTGCTCAAAATTTTCTAATGGAAAAGCAGAATTTCACAGTTTTTGTGGCTTTCTGGTTGAAGTAGAAAAATAATCTGTTTTATATCAATTTTATTCTACCTGCAAAGCCAAGAAAGGCAGCACTGACACTGGTCTTTTTTTTAGAGGCTCAAGGAGGTACTATGGTAACTACGTACATTTTTTGCCTGCATTTGCAAGAACTGGAAGTGGTACTTCAAAATCAATTTCTGCAGCCATTCATGTTTTAGGTTGCATTGCAGTCACTCAAGGAAGCTCCCTAGCTCTCACCTGCAAGTGAACACAGACTTTTTTAGTTCACTTCTGTAACTCGCAATTACTTTCTGGGCTCTGTGGTACCAAGAGAATTACTGAAAATTCTTCCTGCCAAGTCCCAGACCGTTAGGAAGCACGAGACAGTGAGAAGCCATTCTGATTCATGACCTGTCTGAATAGGTAGGGGAGGCAGTCACCTGCAGAATACTTGGAACAGATGTCCATAAATAAATAAATAAATAAATAAAAATCACACTGCAATGACAAAGTAAGTCTAGTAACAACTTTTATGCCACAATGTTTATTTTAAAAAGAAAGCGAAAAGGTTCGTAGTTGATCCATTACAAATAACATGCAGTTTAGAAATCTGAGAAAACAAAACAAACTAACAAAAAAACACGTCTTACGGTTTTGCACAGATAACTCTGCGTATCCTCAACTCTACTCCGAGGATCACAGAATCATTAAGGTCGGAAGAGACCTCCAAGATCATCTGGTCCGACCACCCCCCTACCACTAGTGTCACCCACTGAACCATGTCCCCAGGCACCACGTCCAGCCTCCTTGAACACCCCCCAGCGACGTGACTCCACCACCTCCCTGGGCAACCCTCTTCATCCACCCAGCCGGTCTTTACGACCTCTTTCAGAAAACAAAAGCAAACAAAGACGCAAAAATCACAACACAAACAAACCACACCACCAGAAATTGACATGAAACTGACGAAGGGTTTGGAAAATAACACGAACCGAGGCGAAGATCCTTAGGGGCCGCTAGGCATCGCGTTCCCCGTGGCTGTAATACAGCCGTGAGCGCCCAGGAGCTGCCACAGCGGCAGAGCGCGGCTCCCGCACAGGCTGCGGAGCATCTGGGCGCAGAGCAGCTCCCGGAGGACGCCGACCAGAGGAAATCGCCTCACACTGAATCACGCCCGGGCCGCCCGGTCCCACCTCCCGCGGCACGGGGGGCCCGGGGCGCTGTCACGGCGCCTGGGGCTGCACAACGGGGGCGCGGAAACCTCCACCGCGGGGCCGGGAAGGCGCCACATCCCTCCCTCCCTTCACAAAGGAGCAGGCGGCCGGCTCCCCGAGCGCTGCCACCTCCTTCCGAGCCCCCTCCCCATTTATCACCCCTCCCTTCTTCCTCTTCCTCCCCCTCCTCCTCCTCCTCCTCCTCCACCCGCGGCTCGCCCCCAGCCGTGTGCCGAGCGCCCCGCGGCGCAGCGGGGGAAGGGGCGAGAGGCGGCGGGAGCGGCGCACAATGGGCGGCGCGGCGAGACCCCGGCCCCGCTCCGCCCGAGGAGCCGCCGCCTCCGCACTCACCCCTTCGCGACCCGGCGCTGCTGCTGCTGCTGGTGCCGGCGGTGCGGGCGGCGCTGGGCGCGGGGGCGCTGTGCCGGCAGCCCCGCGGGGCGCTGGGCTCGGCGTCGCTGTGCAGCCGCGCCGCCGTTATTCCCCGCACATAGCGGTAACGGGCACGGCGGGCGCGGCACTGCGCAGGCGCCGGCCGGGCTCACACAATGCGGGGGGGGGAGGGAGGAGGAGGAGGAGGAGGGGAGCGGTGCGCAGGCGCCGGGCGTCGAGAGGCGCGGGGAGGGAGCCGCGCATGTGCGGGCCGCAGACAATAGCGGGGCCGGGGCTGTGCGCAGTGCGCAGGCGCCGCGGGGAGGTAAACACGGCTTCCCGCTACGCCCGGCCGCTGCGGAGACGGGGACGCAGGCGGAAGGCGCGTGCTTGTGCGCAGGCGCGAGCCCCAACAAAGGGACACCCATCCGCCTCCCGGGGACTACGCCTCCCAGCAGCCCCCGCGCGGCGCGCTGCCTGCCGGGACTTGTAGTCCCTTCCCCTTGGACGCCGCAGGGGGACTTCGCTGCCAGCTCGGCCCCGGGAGCCGGCGACGACCCGATGCGGGCGCCCGGCGCGGAGCCCGGTCTGGCGGCGGCTCTGGAGCGCTACCAGCGGCGCCTCCGAGGTGAGCGGGGGCGGCGCGGCGGGGGCCGGAGCGGTTCCCCTGCGGGCGGCCGTTTCCCTGCAGGCACGGTTTCCCCCCCGCCTCCCCGCGCCCCCGCTTCCCAGCCCAGGGGTGCCTCTCGCCGCCCGGCCGCGCCTCGCGCTCGCTCTCCCTTGGCACCTCCTGCGTAACGACAACAAGCAGCAAACCGTGAATTGCCTCGCGCCGGGCGAGCTTTGCTTCATCCTCCTTCCGTTCCCTGCGGTGAGGGGGGAAGGCCGTTAGGTGACTTTCACGTGCTGGACTTGGGCTTCCCCTCGGGCTGAGAACTCTGGCTGTGGCTGTTACTGACCAAGGAGGAGCGATAAGCTAAGGTTTTAAAACTAGCTGGGAACACGCAACTATGCTTGGATAAAACTTCTGATGGCAAAATGCTTTTGCCCCAAGACAAAGTATTACCATCACACACAAGAGAGAGTTTTGGTTAGAAAGGTCACACCTCGGGTTTATTGTTTTTGTTCGGTGCAGGCATAAGCACAAGCTCCAGCAACGCGCTGGAAATGTGATGTGTTTCACAACACTTGCTGTATTTTTAGAGTGCTTGTGATGATCTTCTGCCTAGAATACTACTTCAGGCTTGTTTGCTTGCTTTTGTGCAGGTCTGATGAGGAGCTGTGCTGTCACTGAAATGCCTTAGGACTTGAAGCTCCTGTGCTGTACAGTGCAGAGGCTGACCAGCTTCCTCATTTCAGGTGTTGAAGCTTAGTTAATGCTGGCCTCTGGAATCACTGTGAGTCCAAAGCATGGCAGTGGAGAAGGCGGATTTCTTGTGCTCATCATCCAGAAGATGCACTGCTGTGTGTATGTAAGCTCCAGAGCATGCAGGCAGCGTGCTCTGCCCAGCGTCCGTCCTGCTGGGGCACAGGGAAATGTGGAGATTCAGTGGTTACATTGGGATTCAGTGGTTACATCCAGCCGTCTGGGCTCCCTGCGGGGCGTGACGTTCTCGGCCTCCTTAGACCGTGACAGCAGGGGAAGCCAGAAGCCTTTGGAGTCCAAGCCAGTGCCCTCTGCCTGTGTTCTCATAGTTTCAGCATGCTTAGTATTTCTTCATGTAGATGTTCTTTTGTGTGTGTGGTTTGGTAAGTTTGGTTCGTTCCTCAATTCCAATTTGCCATAAAAATAGGCTTTTGTAGCATTTTGCAACAGTGCTCCTGTTTTTCTAATTTTGTCTTAGGCTCTTTGTGCATTTAAAATGTTCCCCTGGAATTTCTCTTTCCCTCAACTAGAAAATCTGTTGAGATGTTTGGGGACTGTTATATGTGTGTATATATATATATACACATGTATGTGTATATATATATATATGAGTATGTGTGTGTATATATACATGTGTATACAGTATTTTCGTAGTTGTGACAAGATCATAGCATTTTCATATGCGGAGTTTGAAGCATGCCCGTGTACCAAGTTATCTGGATGCTGTAAGTGGTAGCTTTAACTCTCCTGTAACTAACTTCAAAGGGCCTTTCTCACAAATCTTGCATCTTGGGCTGTTCAGCTATGTAAGTGTAACAGTAGAGCTCACAATATCAAATGGCTGGATGTATTCTGTTCATAAAACTTATTTTGATTTTCCCTATTTGTGGCTGGATTGCCTTACTCTGGATCCATTATGGTTTGTGAACTACTTCAGAGTGCAGGCTTACAGTGGCTGTTTCCCTTTCTGTTCTGGGAAGCAGGGGCTTTCCATACAGTGCAGAGGCAGGTCTGATCCCTTATGTCCAAGAGCACCTCACAGTGAGCAGATATCAACAAGATGATATCACAAACAACCCCATTGCTCACATTGTTCCTGCTATCTTTATGGATTTACTGTGGAACAAATAGATCTATTATTCCATGTGTTGCTGAACCTAATTCTTTACCTGTTTTACTCACAGTTACGCTATTTGGGATTTTTTTGCAAGCTTCTATCATTCATGTCATCTGGATTCAGGAGTTTCAGATAGCCTTGGGCACTGTTACGTATTTTTGATATGCAGCATTCTTACACTGTTTGTCGTCCTTGACTTTATCTGGACCCAGGCTGACACATGGTTTTAACAGGTTATAACCATCCCTTCTGGAGATCAGAAGAATCATTTTACAGCCTTACTTAGTATGATGGAAGAGTGTACAAGTTTGCAGAGATTACCAATTGCTCTTCAGTGCTGTGTCCTTTGTTAAGAAAAATCCCTTGGTACTGGTATGTAGGGAAGCCCAAGTGTTCAGTGAACTGACTCCTATAGCCAGAGAGCAGAAAGCCAGACCAAAAGTGTGACCAAGAAATAATTGGTCTTCAAGCCCAGCAGAGAGGTTTCTGATGGAAATAATACAGGCTTTATAGCAGGGCTTTTCCTGATTAGTCTAGACTTTGTATAATTGCAGTCTTTCACATTGTGTGTAACGCAGAGTTAGGAGGGTGGTATTTGTACGGCTTGGGTTATCAGGTTACTATGTAAACTTTCACACAATTGAAACCGTTTCAAATGAACTTCAAAGTCTTTAGGAGATAATAGCATTTCTGTTTAAAAGTTATCCCCAAGGGAAGAGAGGTATTTTCTAATGGAGAGTAAGAGCTGTGCTATTCTAGTCACATCAGCCACCAAAAATGGGCAGTCGTGGCGTGAACATCCAGCGAGCCTCCTCCTACATCGGTGTGAGGAGCAGAGTGCGATGGCAGGTGACCTTTCAGCTCAGCTTTCTCTTTTTTGCTCAACAGCAGTCAGTACATGAAAGACATGATTTTAGAGTGTACTTCTTTATTTCTAGCATTCACCCGACTCTTTTGGACAGGGAATTGTTCACTTTTTTTTTTAATATGATTTTTCTGCCCCATAAATAAGCAACCTTTTGAAGTGAACAACACTGTCTTGCTTTTGGGCCAGAGTCGATTTAAGAGAAGGGGGAGGCCATCCTTTTTAACTACAGTGCCTGATAGAGGCATCTTGTAAATCTTTACCATAAGGAAATGTGGAAACAATGCTCTCTATTCCACTGTATGTCCAAGTGCAGTATCCTTTTATGTAGTTTCAGGGGATGAATCTGTAAGAGGAACAGAGGAAATACAAGATTTCTACAAAGAAAAATTTATTGTGCATCTGCCTTATGTGATTCCATGTCTTTTTTCAGTAAATAGAGGAGGAGAGGCGTGCAGTCTTAGGAAAAATGAGCATGTGGCCAAGTTAGCAGCTTTTCAAGTGAGCTAGGACTCTGAAGCAGCTAAGAATTAAATTTTAAATGGTAATCTGTAATTGTAAGGTGTTTTTTATTTCTTAGCCTTTTTATTTGACAATTGCTTCTAGGTATTCTTGCTGAGCAGAACATGTAACATGCATTTAAGGTTGGGGAATCCATCAGAAAGGATTGGGAAGTGCTCGGTGTTGCTTACAGGCGAGGGTCTCTAGACCATAGACACGTGCTTTATACTCTGCAGCAAAGGCTGCTTTAGGGACTGGTAGGGATGAATGCTGCAGCTCTAGAGAACAGCTTCCTTTTAAAGATGATAACTGGCTAAAGGAGGTGTTGAAAACAGCCGATTTCTCATGTAACAATGCAAAGCAACTATGAAGGCTGAGAAGCCAAACCAGACAGATCTGTAACTTGTTATTCTGAGACATCAGTATGTTAAACACATCTTAGGACCTTTTGAGGCCTGTCTTAATGAGCAGCCTGGTATCATTTGTTGTTGAATGTTTACAAGTAAAATTCTAGATGTACAATTAGTAGTTGATAGGATGTTTCAGCCTCAAACTGCCATGTAGTATGTTAGTGGCGTGGTAGATCATGTACCTGTGCTTGGCTATGGCTGTGGTATGAAGAATAGCTCCGTATCAGAATGGCGAGTAAGGTAAATTACCAGCCTGCACAATGTACAATAAAAACTTGAAAGGAATATCTCAGCTTATCTCTTGGTTTCTGAGCAGACATTTCATGTGAAATTTCATTTCAATCAACAAATTTCATTTCAATCAACAATCTTTCACTTGTACTACTTTTCAAATGGGACGAAAGAATCAATTCTAGCTAGTGTACTTGAATACTTACTTTAAAATAATGCGGTGAGTGCAAATTACTGTTATTGAAGGACAGTTTTTTTTATCACCCTGTGAAAGTCTCTCCAGTGAATATTTTTAATATAAATAACTGATCTTCTGCCTCATTGAGAAACAAAACAAAATAACCTTGAAAACTTGCATACCTCAAATTTCCAATAATGAATAGGTATTCAGAAATTAATCTTTTTCCGTGTAAGCCAAATGTTTTTCTTTAGTATTCTTAAGCAGTTATTTGGCTGAAATACTATCTCAGAGGTATATCACAGAATCACAGAATTGTCAGGGTTGGAAGGGACCTCCAGAGATCATCGGGTCCAATCCCCTGCCAAAGCAGGTTCCCTAGAGCAGGTTGCCCAGGTAGGCGTCCAGATAGGCCTTGAATATCTCCAGAGAAGGAGACTATATGGTGTACTATTTTTAGATTTCTAAGCGTCAATAGAAACAAAATCAATGTTAATGTACTTTGGACAATAAAACTTTCTTTAAATATCTTTGTGTTTTCACCAACTGGTCTAATTTCCTGTCTTGTTGGTTAATGTTTCTCATAAACTCTCTTTATATAATTTTAGCCCTAAAGAATCACTGTAGTTCTGTCTCCTCCTTTCCAGGGCTGTTTTCTGATTGGGAACTGTGGAATATTAACAAGTGACCAGTTTGTTGAATTTATAGCCAGTAACTTCCAGTTATCTTCCTGTAAACATGATTAGAACTAGACCTTTGCCTGTAGATGATAGAGGTAAAGCAACTTTCTTAAGGACTTGTAGTTTTTCTCCGATTTATGTTGCTCAACACTTCTATCAGTTGGAGTTATTTTCCGTGTCTTGCAGGCAGTTCTGTTATTTTGGATGGTTGGTTCCTTTGCTAAGCTCTCCATTAGCTCTCAAGAGTATTTTCTGTGGCATTTCTGAGTTCATGAATGAGGTAGCTTTGGTGCTTTCATTTAAAGGAGTGCTCTTCATAGACAGTCTTTGGCAGTGTCTGAAAACACATCTTTTGTTTAGGCAATGCAGACATGGTTCAATGCCTTCTCTGTTGTTTTTTTCTTCTTTTTTTTTTTTTTTTCTGCTTTCCTCTTAGTAGCAAATTGTTCTCACAATCTTTTTTTAACATTATTATTATTATTATTATTATTTTTTTTTTTTTCCCAAAGGTGATTACTACTTACTTGGAAATACAGCAGCCTCTTCCCTGTTGTGTTTTGCTCCAGTGTTTTGACTCTAGCCTTTATCTTTTTTTTTTTTTTTTTGATAAGTTGAATGAATCTGTAGTATCTTTAATTTTTCACTTTTTTTTTTTTTTAAGTTGTTCTGCAGCAGTAGTGACATTCCATTCAAAACTAACAAACAAACAAAAAAACTTGCACATTATATTCACATAATGATTCTTCTCTGGAAAAATGATACCTGTAATATAACTTCAGGACGTAATACTTAGATTTTGTAGTTAAAATGAGCAGAGAAAATAACAAGAGATATCAATGTTTCTTTCATGGAAGTACTATTATTCGGCATGTAGAATATACAGCACATGCTGTTTGAACATTAATTAATGTTTCAGTCAGGGCCCTACTGGTTTTGTCTAAAACTCTATGCTTAATTGAGCCTAATCTAGTCCAAGGTTGCACTGATGTTTAGGTGAAGGGCTCAGAGTTTCTTTGTACCTAGAGCATTGTGGTCTTGAACCAGTTTCCCTGGTTGCTTCTGTCGCTGAGATAATTAGCAGTGGTTTTCTTTCTCTTGGGTGTTTGGTTAGTTGAGGCATTAGATAAGTTATTTGCTTGTCCCTTATGGTAAGTACTGCCTGTGATTTATAGGTGATAGTTGGCAACTTTTTATGGAGCAGTTGGATTGAACCCGATACGTCAAAGAAAAGAGATACATCAGGTTTTGTTGCCAGCTTGCAATTTTTCACTGGGATCTGGGGTCCTTTAAATACTGAAAACCAAAGAGCTTTACCAGGAAATAAAACCTAGAGGTTCTGCTCTGTTGAGTATTGCAGAAAGCCATACTATACTAGGTTACTTTCCTGTCTTTTCTAGTTACTGTATACATGGCTTAAACAGAAGAGAAGTTACTCATCTCCATTTATACATAGGTGGTTGAAAGAAAGAATGTAGTTAGTGAATTAACTGATTGAGGTCCTACAGTGTGAACCAGAAGTGTCACTGTCTAAAACCAATCCCATATTTTCTGATTCCCAATCCAGTCGTCACCTTTTCAACTGCAAATGTGTCCAGTTTCTTTTCTGGCATATCAGAAATGTTCAGCTCCAGTGGAGTGATACAGCATTTATGGTTAGAAAGTTTGTTATTTTTATGAAATCAGCTGAATGAAAAAGGAAAAATAAATATAAGAAGAATATATTGAAAATGAGAAAAGAATGTTGCTGTATCACTCCTAAGTCAGTCAGTTGTTGGAAGGGTTCATAAAGTATTTTGTTTTATCTGGAATAGTTTTCTACTTTTGTTTTTCTGGAACGATGTGTTATTCTTTTACAGTTGGTCAGAAGTCATCTATCTTCATTTAATCACTGTTTCCTGTTGCTGAGTTTTTATTTCAGTTACTCACATATTTTTCAGTTGTACTAGTCATTGCTTTGTCATGTGAGGTGTCACCGTTAGAATTCACTAATGCTGTCCTTAGAGCCTGATCCTGCACGTTATATGAAATATAGCATGCGCTTTATAGTCATTGAAAAGTAATGGAGCCAAATATGCTAGGAAATTGTTTGGGGCCAAATTAGGAGTTGAAGCTTTCTTTCTGCTGGCGGTTTCTAATAGCAGGTACTTGGGCTGCTGAGGAGGCATAATGTATTGAAAGGCGAACATGCTGTTTATGGCTTGTTCTTTAAAAATGTGTTAAATGTTTCTCCTGCAAGTTGATGACATATCATAGTTTTGGTGCTTGCATTAAACAATTGCTTCCAGCGGCTGGCCTCAGATGAAGGAGTCAAGCTAGACAGATGCTGAATGCATTTAGTCCTTGCATTTTTTTTAAACAAATTGTCAATCAGTAAATACTTTTATTTTTACTGCAGAGCGTGCTAATGAAAGTATCCATCAACTGAAATATGCCTTGGAGGAAAGACAGTTAGCAGAGGGTAAGGATGAAGTTGGATTTGATGAGTCCTCTGTGGACAAGGGCAACGATGATGTGGACCATGGCAATGATGACCGTGAGAATTCGGCCTGGCAGGATCTGCAGCGCAGTCACGCAGGTAAGATTACTCAGAAGGCAAATAGCTTAAAAACTGTTAAAAGTAATATTAAACTAGTCCCCCACAAAAATCAGTGTTCTTGCTTACAATAAATATGTTTTTATCTCTTCCTAGCTAATCAACTTAAAATTTTGCTGCAACATCAAGAAAGAATGGAAAGTGAAGTCTCTCCATCAAGGAGGAAGATGCTGTTCTGTGTATGTTTCATCTTGTTTCTTTGTTATTTGAATGAACAGCAAGCATGCTGAGATCAATAATTTCCTAGTATCCAGGATGAATAAGAGGCCATGAATTGTTCTTATATTCCAAAATGTAAAGTTTGTCTAGGATGTGGTCAGAATTTGGTTTGTTTATGACCACGGCAGAAGAAAAAGAAATCCCTGATACAGGATTTAGACATTTCTTTTTCTTATTGACCATGATACGTAGGTGACAGTTCGCATTACTTTCAGCTTTCTCATCATCTTCTCTCCACTAAAATTCATCCTTTTTGTTTTTGAAACGGTTGGGATTGACTGCATGGTCAAATTTCTGTAAAACCAGTCTCTATTTTCCTTTATGACTATACTCAGAGGGCTCAGAAAGGCTTTATTGTGCTACAACCATGCTTTTTCTTCAAAGGATTAGAAATGTCCATTAACAACAGGATTTGTAACATTGCTGCAAAATGCAGTGGTCTCTGCCAGAGTCAGTAAACTAAATGGAAGGGATGCCCTTATCTAGGCTTCTCAAATGTATTCTTCCTGCAGCAGAACTGCAGCAAAATACATGCAGTGTACAGGTCAGTTACTGGTATATAGCAGTTTTTCTGTAACCAGCAGGAAAAAAAAAAAGAATACATTGTTTCAGTTTAATCTTACAATGGCTTCTATTGCCTGGATAGGTTTGTACTAAACCTTGCAAGCAATTCTTCCCTGTCAAAGTTGAGTTAGCGGTAGGAAAATTGGAAAGCCATTTTCCTCCTGTTGCCTTGATCGTGTATAATAAGCCTCAGCTCCACTGTTCTGATGTTGCTAAATTTTATTGAAAGTTCAACTTCTCATAGAGTTCCAAAATCCACGAGTTCAGTCTGATTGTCCTGACAGGCACTTGTGCCTCGTAGTAGTGCAGGATATAATTAGAGTTTTGTATCTCAAGGGAATGGTGCATCATTGTTTGATCTTGAGGTTACATGAAGCAGTATCCATCTGTGGTTAACCCATGGGGGGGATGAAGAAAGTGGTTTTGTTTGTTTGTTTTGGTTGGTTGGTTGGTTGTTTTTTAAGCATATTTTAATTCATCTTTGTCCATGTTCTTCTCAAGGAAATTTTAGCCAAGTGGAAAAATTGAGAAAACAAGATGTTTTTCCAAAGAAACAAGTGTGATCGTGGTGGTGTATTTCAGGGGGTGTATCCAGGTGTTGGACTCAGTGACCCCTGTGGGTCCCTTCCCACTTGGGATATCCTATGGTTCTATTAAAGGATGGAGGAGTAAACAGAAAATATGGTATTTATTGTATGGATAGAGCACTGGAGACTTTGAAAGGAAGAAATGTACAAGTGGTTTGAGGACAGAATGTAAAGCTCAAAAAATGCGCAACTACAAAAGTGTGCATGCATATGCTAACGCACATCCTTGTCTGATACAAGCTTGTCTGTTGGCTTGTAGGATACTGCAGAAATGTATCGTGTAAGTAAAAACCAGTTCCCTAAAGGTCAAGGAAAACAAACACATATTATGAGTAATCTTAACCTTTGAATTGTGCTGAAATACCTGATGACTACCGAGTAGTAGATGACTACATGACTCTATAGGTAAATCAAATATTTCACAGCAAGCATACTGTTTGGTAAACTTCAAAACTTTTTGTACATACAAGTAACATTTATCTTAAGAAAATTCCTTTCTTTTGCCTGCTGATTAAAATTGTAGGAGACATCAAATAAGTACTTTTTTTTAGACCACACCCAGATGATCAGGCAGAGATTTTCCTTTTGCACTCCCCAGCCCAAGTTCCTGATGCTGTCCTTGTGGCTTGAGTTTTTGCAACTGCTTCCCGTTGTCTCTTGCCAGTTTACAGGGCAGCAGGTTCAAGAGTGCCAGCATGGTGTCCAATTCCTGGGGTTTGGAAGTTTGAAATTTGAGGCCTTCTGTAAAAGTACAAGGTGGGCCAACTTATTTGGGATGTGGGCAAAACTATTTGTCACTGTGTAGAATAGTAACCTCTGAAGCTGCCAAGCATCTATATTTTATAGACCCTTGTGTTCATATAGTAAACTTTTCAGTGTCGAGAATGCAAATGTGAACAGCATTTCTGAGACTCCTGCATAAATGTTTGGTAATACATACTGATTTTTATAGTTGGCCTACTTTAAATATGTCTCCCCGACCTCTGTTCTTCTGTTCTATAACATGTATTGTTTTGGGGCTGTGATCAGAATATTTATTAAAATTCCCAAATTAAGCAATAACAATTGTGTAGTTAAAGAAATTAATCATGAGTTATCTAACAAGCATTCATCCCATCAAATGGCAGGTAGAGGCTTATAGAGGCAATATAGAGGCTTATAAATAAAGAAATACCACTGACAGGACTATGGGTTAACTAGTCCCCCATTCTTTCCCAGTCAGGAGAAGATATTACGTATTCTGTTCCTTTTACTGAAACTGTTCTTTAGCACTCATGCATACCTTACACAAGTATGTCTCAGGTTAAACATGAGTACTGTTCTTCAGTGAAAAACAGTTTGAGTAGAAAAGGGATTTTTCCCACTTTCAAGCAACGCTGTTGTGTAAACTTTTTAGTGAGGCAATATGAATTCTCAGCTGCGGTGTCTTAAACTTTCAGAGAAAAGTTGGGAGGTCAATGAGAGCTGGAGGAGCAGATCAATGGATTCCAAATATTCTTGGAACTGTAATATGTTATATTTAGAATACATGGGTATACATCCATACACACATACATTCTCTCTCTTCTCTCCCTTCCCCAACAAATGTGATTTTTTTTAAACTGTATAAACTAGTTTAGATGAATAGCCTCTAAAGCACTGTGAATTCTGAATATACAGAACAGAACATTTACATGCATTGGGCCAAGGTAAAATAGATTACAGATTCAGAGTTTATTCTGTAAATGTTTTTCTAGATGGTTTTGGAAAACCCTGCATTTGTCTCCTCAGTTCTAGCTGTAGATCTCTCAAGAATCCTGCTTTGCTACGGCAGAATTTATATTGGGTATCATTTGATAGGAAGGCTTTTGTTGCCAGAAATGTCTGTTGCCTTTACAGGTATGGTTATTCATTCTCATTTAAGGTTTGGATATTCATCGCCATCATAACATAGTTACTGCTTTTGTGTGTGTGTGGTGGTTGGTGTTTGTTTTTTTTTGTTTTGTTTTGTTTTGTTTGTTTTGGGGGGGGGAGTGTTCTGTTGTTTTTTGTTTGGTTTTACCCAATTAGTGGATTTTCTTTCTTTAAAGCTGCGCAGGGAATCTTAATACCTCGTCCTGGAAAATATAACATTTTCTGTCAATTCTTGTCAGATGCATAACTTCTAGATAAGGTAACTAGAAGATGCAACAGCTAGCTTTATTTATTTATTTATTTTAAATGGTGAATGTTATTTTTTGTTTGTTTGTTTGTTTTAAACAAAGATGTAGGTTTCTGAATACTTTAGACGGTCCAGGAGACTTAACAGTCCAGCTGTTCAATTAATTTGTTCCTGAAATTGATTTCTAGAGTCTTTAAGACTTTAGGTGTATTTGAAAAGCATAACATTGATTGTTTTTGCACAAAAAGGTTCGATTTTGACCTAAGATCACTGAAGGTAGAATTGTAACAGTTTCAAAAATAGCTACAGATCAGCACAAGGATGCCTCTTTTGTCCAGAATAGCAAACTAATACTAGAAATGCATCTGTTCTTCTTCCAAGAGAACCTAATTAGCAGACTTTGTATCCTTACCAGAAAACAATACACAGAAGGGAAACTTACCCTATTTCTGTTTATCAGTTATGTTTATCAGTTCATTAAATTACTGAAAAGTGCAGATTTTTATTTTTTTTTACAAGTGGATATATGTTCTATTTAGAAAGATGTTCCAATTTGACTGCCTTAATTTTAATTTTTTAATTTATTAAAAAAAAAAAAATGATGTATTGCATTGATAGACGTTCTTTTTGGCTTCAGGAATGAGAATAGTTATAGTTCAATAGCGGAATATCAAACTAAGGTAGTACAGCGATCCTGAAATATGTAAAGAGGATGAGTGAGGCTCTGGAAGCAGTGGATTGTTGAATTTGTCATTTGAGACTCACTTAAATATTTTTGTGACTATTCAAAGGCAGTTTCATTGCAGACTATCAAATTTATGGTTAATATTGTTACTCTATTAAAATTATTAAAGTATGTCATATTTCATTAGATCTCAATAATATGCAAAATAGCTGTGTAATATCCACTCTAAATTAGCTCCTTTTTCAGAGTGACAAAGACTGCTTCTTGCTAGTAGGATCAAAGAGAGGCTATAGTTTTCAGGAAGACATTTCAGCTGTGATTTGAAGGATATTTTAATAGTAGATTTGTGTACATCCTTATTTAATTTGTACTGTATTCTTAGGAGTAAATACTGTATAGTTGTAGAGTCTTTTAAAATACCAGGTTCTTTGTTATTTAACAAAGTGACTATTACACATTTGTGTGTGTTTCTGTGGAGCTATTGAACTGGCATAGTTGTGTTTCTGCAGCAATTATTAATGAACGCTTAGCGGTGTATCCTTTGATGCATACCAATTAATATTCAAGGGATTTTTAATTTTAATTTCACAGAAGAAAATACTCTCGAACACTTTTCTAAAATAAATAATAAATAGTCGTGTGAATGTCATTTGGACATTTGTTGGTGGGTATAATTTTTTCCTGTTTTATAGATGTGCTTAATCAAGTAGTAACACATTTTGACAGGAGTGACATATTTACTTTTTTGTACTGAAGATTTGAAGTTTTTCCTGTTTCTCCCTTCCTCATGATCTAGTACTTGATGTTTTGTGTTTTTTTGTTTGTTTGTTTTTATTAAGCATAAATAATAATCTGTGTGCAAGTAACATTGCAGTAAGTGGAAAATCAGAAAATACCAATACTATTCTTTACTTCCTACAGAAACCCCCAGAAGCTGCAGCTGAAGATTTACCAGACCTTTCTGATCTTGTTCCTATAATTAACGATCAGTCTCAGTACATTAACCATTTAGAAGCAGAAGTGAAGTTTTGCAAGGTATTTTATACAATATATTTCACCTGCTGAAATCCTGGTACCCAAAAATATGAATAAATGCCTTAAAAACAGCTTCTTAAACTTAGCCTTGAGGTTGATTGTTGCAATGACCAAAAATGAGCAAGGCACAGTTCAGTAGACACTGAGCTTTACCATGTATCTTGGTGTCTATTTAGAGTCTAAAGACCTTCAAAGACACTTTTACTTTATCTTAGAAATGGAAATAAGCATATTTTTAAGAAGCATTTTTGTACCTTAAGTATCCATATAACAACTCTTTTTTTGAGCATTCTTATTTTGTTTGAAATGGTTAAAATAGTTGAAAATGTTAATCTAGACTTTTGGTCTCAAGATGTATTTAATTGTCTGAAGGAGCCTATTACATGCAGTTCCTGTTATCATATAGGAGGAGTTGTCTGAGATGAGAGATCGAGTTCGAGTAGTTGTGCTTGAAAATGAGGATCTCCATCAGAAACTGAAATTTCTGACTGCAGAACATACTTTGAGAGAACAAACTCTTCTAGATGCCTCAGTAAGATTTTATTTTTCTGTTGTTGTTTTAATAAAGGTTCAGAGACCTAATTCCTAATAATGAAGGCTATGTAAGTGGTCATCCTCAAGCTGAATTTTAGTCAAAACTTAATGACAGTTTGAAATCGTGGATTTCTGTAGATAACTTCAGTTACTAACCTAATTATCTTGTTTATTGGTTCTTAAATTCTACTGTGATGAAAATCATAACTTTCAATAATTATATAATTGATATTTGTTTTAAAATGCAGCCTACATAAGTATAATTGAAGCATTAATATTTTTATTTTAGGCAAATACTCAGAACTCCTGGCC
Source organism: Nettapus auritus (assembly GCA_011076525.1). Taxonomy (NCBI): domain Eukaryota; kingdom Metazoa; phylum Chordata; class Aves; order Anseriformes; family Anatidae; genus Nettapus; species Nettapus auritus. The sequence goes on along the minus strand of CM021767.1, from coordinate 36,873,146 downwards.
TGTAGGTGGTAATGACTATAGTCTGCATCAGCCAGTCATGTCATCCACCGCAGACAACAAAAATCCAGCTTTGGTTACAACATCTGTTGGAGAAATAGAAAAATGGCATGTAGAACTGGTTGGTATTAGTATCCTTTACCTTTGGAAAAACTTTCAGTGCTTTGTTATTGCTGCAGTTCTGAAAATTAATTTTGTAACAGGCTTACGGAAGGAGTTCTAGTTGACTGAACCTTAATTGGAGGTCAGATTTTATTCTCTTAAACCTCATTTCCTCATTATTCCCTAATTAATATTGTTATCCAGTTAGGTACAGATGGCAGATAGTAGCTGCAGATGTTGGTTTCCAGAGATAAGTCTTGGTTTAAGAATGTCATGTCAGTAGTGGCTCTGCTATACTTCGGAGGTTCTTGGCATTAACACAACCCACAAGCAGGTGGGAACTAGCTGCTGTAATTCAGGCAAGCTCTTTTGCAATGAGCCTTACTACTACAGGAGCAGTGCAGGGTCAGTAAGGTACAAAAGTGGCTTTATCTTGTCTGTCTTCCCTGAGCCGAATTACACTTTTTGTGCTTTTAGAGATAATTAGGAACCTTAGTGATTCAGAGTTGTTATAGTGCCTATCTCATTTCTTCAGCTTGGAATGATATTCTAAATTTCTTTGATCTAAATTGATTGGGTAACATTGCCATCTTTTGAGATAAGAACAGGATTAATTTAAAGTTTTGGTACATTTTATCCGTGTGTGTATGCTGTGGAATTGAAAGGGCACTTTAATTCTCCGATAATTATTGGTATTTATTAAGTTCTCACAGAAATCTATATTTTTGATAGTTTGTGCCTCATCTATAGCTGAAAACATCTTTAGTGATCCATAACACCTATTTGAAAGCTAGGTTTTACAGTAACTGCACTTTTTCCTCTGTCATGTTAAAGTGGGAGTATTATATTGATTGCGACTTTTTTCTAAGCATCACAGTGAGCTGAATCTCTAGTGTTTCTTTGGCTCATTATCACCATTGTAATCACCATTGATGTGGTTAATTTATTTATCTAGTTTGTGGTAATAGGAGTTCCATGTAATAAGAGTGAGTTACTGTATTATAAATAAATAGCTGTTCTACTTGAAGAATCTACTATTTCTGTTGACTTAAGGGAGAGTAAGAGCAAAATCGAGACAAGATTGAAGAGATTTATGTAAATTACTGTAAATAGCTGAAACTGGTGGAACTGTAGCAGTTCATACCATAAGAGGATCTGGCACACTGTGCAGAAATAAGGAAATGGGAGGGTTATTCATTTCATAAACTTTCACAATAATCTGAGATATTTAGATTTCTCTACATCTAGTTTTTCAACAGATTTATATCTTCAGGGGAAAAGAGTGAATGTGGCTTTAACTTCTTTACCGAAAGGGTTGTTAGACATTGGAACGGGCTGCCCAGGGAAGTGGTGGTGTCACCATCCCTGGAGGTCTTTAAAAGTCGTTTAGATGTAGAGCTTAGGGATATGGTTTAGTGGGGACTGTTAGTGTTAGGTCAGAGGTTGGACTTGATGATCTTGAGGTCTCTTCCAACCTAGAAATTCTGTGATTCTGTGATGTCTAGATTTCTTTAAGACAGTATTATGAAGAAACCAAAAAACAACTTTTTTTTTCCTCCCATCTTTTCTAAAGGAGAAACTAAAACTTCTTTATCAAGAAAAAGTCAATATCCTTGATACTCAAGTAAAGTCTCTAAGGTAAAGTGATTTTTTTTTTTTCTTAAAAGTATTGTTGAGGAAATATTATCAACTCACGACAACCTGAACCATTCTTGATTTGAATTTAAGTAACAGAATGGGTAGTGGCTAAATGTCATGTTTTCTAGTAGTGTCCCTGGAAGCTGACTTTACATGAAGCTTTCTCAAATACAAATGTAATGTAATTGAATGCATTGCTATTGTGTGTAAATATATAAATTTTATAAATTAAGTTGAATTGTTGTATTTATGGACATTACCAAGCCTTAGAGCTTTATATGAAATCTTTATTCTTTTTACCCATTTTCCGTATGGAAACTCAATAATCCAATCAAAAAAGAAAAGTTAAACTTCTGTGAGCTCTTTCATAATTAGTTCTCTTCTGCTAGTGTTTGGTATCACAACTTTTAAACTAGTTCAATGCTTAAGATTTAACAATAGATCTGTTGTACCACGGCCGTCTAAAAATATATGCAGAGCAAATTCTCTTCAGGTTATAGTGATTCTATTTAATATACTGACTACTAAATTTGGGCAAAGTACGCAGATTTTCCAGATGGGAATAAACATGCATGCTCAGTAAATCCAATGCAACCAGAATGTGTCAGACGTGCTACATGTATGCTGCCCAGATGGCCTGCATAACAAACCAAAAGTTTTGGATTCATTGCACCATTTGTCAAATTGATCTATATGTGCACAGTGTGCATTTGTCTGGAACTCCCTGATGTCAGCATTCCTACTGCTCATGCTCTCCTTGGCCTTACAGATGCTTGGAAATTCTAGAGAAAGTTTTTCAGAACACCTGGTAAAAATTTTGGAGAGGAGTTAAAAATAAATAAATAAAATAACCTTACTCCTGTTTTTCTGGAGATGTGGTTGACCTCAAGTTTGTGTGTGGTGATCAGACTGAGAGTGCTGAAGAAATCTGGATTTTGCTCAGGGAACATATGGGACTTTTATATTGTCACTTTCCAGTTTATTTGAGAGTAGAGGAGAAATGTGGACTTAATGACACTATAAGCAAGAAGAACAAAAAAAAAGATTTTTCTTAGGATACTGAAATATTCACACAGCTGATATGTAAATTTATTTACACATTTATTTACATTGCTAATGAATCCTTTTCTCTGTTCAGACCAATAGGTAAGTCTACAGTTTTCATCTAATCTTCTTTTCTATATAACTCCACTGTTTTCTGTCACTGCAGAAAGAACAAATGAATATAACTTTTTCCTATATATTAATAACTTTGTTTGGGTTGTTCAACTACTATTTCTTAAAGTTTTCCTTACGCTGCTGATGTGTAAAACAATATGTATTATAGGTACTCTCAGAGTTCCTGAATCTATAAGTGTATGTTGCATATAAATATAGCTTGTAGAAGTGTTTGACTATTGCTGATTTTTTTTTTTATTTATTTATTTTTTAGAAAAGACCTTTCAGAATCTCAGAAGACATGCGAAGATTTGGAAGGAAGGTTAAAACACCAGAAGTCCCTTGTTTCAGCCACACATTCTAATCGGGTTGGTGGTCTGTGTCTGAAATGTGCACAGCATGAGGCAGTTCTTGCACAGACCCATTCTAATGTTCACGTGCAGATCATCGAGAGGATAACAAAGTAAGTTTGGGGGTATTTAGTTTCTCACTGAAAGCACAGTTACTCACATTAAACCACAGGAGTCCTAATGTGTTTGGTTGTGTTCATAAAGATGTGCATTTATAGGACAATGGAGTCCCAGTTTCAAATTGTAATGCTAAAATTGATGGCAGAATAGCTCACAACTACTCTGAAATCCATGTAGTTTTTCTGATTGCTTCAACTGCAAAATAACGTTAGTAATTATGTTGGGAGAAACCCCAAGGTATCATACTGTTAATAGTCTTTGTATCCTGCTCTTATTCTACAATCAAACCCTTTGCTCTGTCAGGACAAATGTTACGGAAGTCCATATATTTTGATTGATAAGTTCCTTATCTTTCTATAGTCGGAAATTTTTCTTAGTCTACTATATTGCACCAGGGACATCTAGAATACATTAGCATTGTAATCCCTTTCTTCCTTGGATTTGTTTAATAGGTCCGGGGTTTGGAATAGGATGCATTGCTAACTAATCTGGGTAAATTTCCTTTGAATAAGAAATAAATTATTTGCAGCAGCCATTTTTAAATTGTAGCTTTTATTTAAATGATTAAATAAACAGTGATACAGTGAAATATGTAATATTGTATAAAACGTATAAGATATGATAATTTATTTGTTACAGAACCTGTGGAAAATCTGAACAAGCTATTAACTAGTACATTTTTGCCACCTTGTGTCATAGGGTGATTTGAAACAAAAGATATGAGTTAACCTTTTTTCTCCCTCTTACACCATCATGTCACAGTCAAGGAAAACTACATCTTTGTGATCTAAGACTTACTAAAGACAAATCTGTTGCAGTAGGGATTTTCAGAGGGACTAAGTAGTTTGCCCCAATGTTAAAATGAACACACACAACTGTTTTACCATTCCATCCAGCAGATGCACACACAAAACAGCAACAATTTTCAGTCAGAATCTACTTGTACCTTACGTAAACGGAGACAATTATACTCTCCTAATTCACCATGTCAAAATAATGAACAGGTGAAGGTAAATATTACAGTTTTACTGATTGTGCTACTCCATTTCGTATAGAGCTGTCTCTCAGTTATTTTTTAATTCAAGAAGTTGTGGAGAGGTGTAGAATTCAGGAGTCTTATTCTTAAGTTCCAGTTTGCAGCAAAGGGCTACTGATTTGTCTTGATATACTTAGTGATCTGAATTACTTGTTGACCCTAAATATTTTTTTTCCTTCCTATTTTAAATTTAATTACAGGGTAAGTTCATATAACTTCGATATTATGCAATGCCAACTTCAGTGTTATTCAACTTCTGTACGTTTGTGACTTGAGCTCTGCTGTCTTTACTGGCAGTTTCACTAATGGTCACTAATTCTGAAGTGAAGGACCGATCAGCAAGCAATTGTTTTTTTTTTTTTTGTTTTTATTATTATTATTATTATTTTTTTTAATATCTGCTGAGTATTCTCAGTATCTAGCAATATTCTGTCTTTCATGCTTAACCCATGATGGTTTTAGTCTTGCTTTGCTTTGCACCTTTGTTTATTATATGTTAACATCTTATATTTGATATACCTGTTTTTTTTCCCCCTTGGATAAGATATGAAAGAAATCTGTTTCTTTATATACAGAGAAAGAGATGACTTGATGGATGCACTTGTTTCAGTGAGAGGAAACATGAAAGAGATGCAGCAAAGAGAATCTAATGCTTATGAGCAAGTTAAACAAGCTGTGCAAATGGCAGAAGAAGCCAATCTAGAAAAAACAAAGGTAAATTCATCAAAAAGATGAGAGGTTTTGAGTATTCGCGACTACTACAAATGTTAATTAGTTTTCATGTTAATGAGAGAATACATGCATAAGACCTTTGTCGCTGATGTAGTACATTTAAAAAGATTGCATTGTGTGAATACTTCTGAGCAATAGCATGAGCTCTGTATTTGGATTCTTAAGCTGTCATCCAACACCATAAGTTGTATTGCAATCTTAGGCTATTATTTAAATTCTTATGTAGTTTCACAACTAGAGGGTAAAAATTGAAAGATTAGAATTTTCAGAGGCATTCATGACACGAGGGAAGACAATTCTTATATCACATTTATGAGCTGCTCCTAAAAGAGTACTTGAAATGTTTACAAGCAACTCTTTTTACCTCAGATGAGTGCAGTGCAAGAACTGATTAGCTAATGTAATGCGTTGAAGATGAGAAGTCCTGTGTGAATGCTACCTACATGAACCTTTTGGCAGGGTGAAAATAATAGTGATAAAACCAGTTTTGATCTAGTGCTTATGTTAGACCTAGCTACTGTATATATAATCAACTAATTTTGACCTAAATTATTTCCTTGATTTTTAGTGACATCTACTGTGTTATTAGTGAATTACTATAGAATTGATAGGTGTTTTTTTTTGTTTTCTTAATGAAATGCTGTTGTTTTTAATAGTGGACAAAACTGCATATTTGGTCAATAGAACAATTATATCAGTAGTGATTGTTACTATCTATCCAGTGTGTATGTATAGGGGGGTGGGTCTTTAACTGTGAGCAGTGATAGAAAATATAATAAGAGTTAGAAATCCTATGTACTTATTAAATTTGAGTATTAGAGCTCCATGCTTTTACTCAACAGAGAGAGAGAGAATTGTTTGGAACCAACCATTCTCCAATAATCACCTGTCTCACCCTGTCCTGAGGGGTTACACTTTTCAATTGCTAACTAGTTTTTTTTTGTGCGGGCAAAGTTGTCTCATAGAAATATTATTCACTTACTGTTCTTGAAAAGTGTACCAAATACTTTTCATCTATGTAATAAAATGAGAGTAGCAGATCTTCCTGTTTTTCTTCATTAGCTATTGGAGGTCTTCATTGTAATATTCAAAAAGAAAATCCCTGTTGTCTTTTTCAGGGTGGCTTATGCTAGAAATGGCTTAGTAAATTAAAGAACCTTTAATGAAGTGGGTCTTTGTACCTATACTATTTCTGACATTAAAAAAGAAAGCAGCTCCATATGGTCTCCATAGGCCACCTCTTCCCTGCAGCAAGGAAATGTAAAGTACTGTCTGTCTGTGTACAAGACAGAACAGTAGTCTGTTTTTCTAGGCTCAAAAATTGTAGTAATATGAGGGAACAGGAAGAGAAATCTTTTAGTTCTGCTATATAATTTAGCTTTTTAAAAGTACTGTTATTTCTCTTATTAACTACAAACTGTCCCTTATTTTCCCAGTCCTATTCCACTCTTAAGGTGAAGTGCTGTTTGTTTATTTGTTTTGTAAGTGTCATAGAATCCCTTAGAACAACCCACATGAGAAAAGTGAGGGGGCTAGCATTTGGAAGCCCAGTGTCTCACAGTTCCACTATCCTGTTGATAGACTGTCTGACCTCAGGTGCTTCTCACTTAAAAAGCACTATTTTTTTCTGTCTTTCAGTTGTCTCTGTAATTTGTGGTCTCTTCTCTGTTGCTTAGAGACAGGAGGAGATCTAGAAAGGCTAAACTTCCATAGCTGAAGCAAATCCAGAAGTACTTTTTCAACTTAGACTTCACAGAAGAATAATTGTTTGAAATACTCATTATGTAGTCAAAACAGCAGAGCAAACAAAATACACACTTCTTCATGCGACTCATTTCTTCTAGAGTTGCAAGAATTCTGTTTTGCATGTCTACCAATCTACAGCAATCTTATGCACACAATTGTTCACTAATGCTGATGTTATGTTTTTTAAAAGCAACAAGAAGAAAAGGATTCAAAGCAACAACAGAGAGATTGCCTCTCCAAGGTAGATCTTGCTGTTGGGGGGAAAAAGCCCTGAGAAGGGTCCTGTAGAAATGACATAAACTAAGGAGACTCTTAGATTATCCTCTAAAAAAAGATGGTTTGATTTGTTTCATGAACAGCCCAATATCCAAGGAAACCGAGTACCAGAGGCTGGCTTTGAGTAAAAGAAAAATAAGCACTCTGGAAAAAAACTAGTTTCAAAATAAAGGATAATAAGGTAGTATTCCTAGAAGTGGGTTACTTTAGCTTCCTTCAAATAGGGTATACTATTTCAGTGTGTATATATACTTGATATGTTCAGGATATACTATTTCACTTCTATTGGCAAAATGAAATCTATTTTGTTTTGTTTTTCTTTTAACTTCTTTAGAAGAGAGTGTCTGTTGTGCCTCTGAAGTGTGAACTTACTTTTCGTCTTTTGGTAATCCAGTTCAGGCAAATAAAAATTACTCACTTCACATGAGACATATATATAACCTGTGTTTTATCAGATTTCTTTAGCCTTCTGCACTCAGTAGGAGTGTTCTCCGCCTCAGGGGGAGAACAAGTAGAAATGTGTACAGTTTGTTCACTTTTCCTTCAGCTGTGCAGTTGAGCAGTAACCACAGGTTTTCAGTGTTTGCAAGGAGTTGGGTATTAGAGGCTGGCTCTAGAGATGTGCATTCAGGAATTTTAAATGCAAAACAAATAATTATTGTGGTTGTAGAAGAACAGCTAGTTATTTGGAAAATATACCCTAAAAATGCTTCCATTCTTGCCCTGACCTCTAAATTAATTTAGAATTTACAAATCGCAGTAAGACATGTATATACATACAAACGTGCATGTGTTTTCAATTTGTTAGTCTTATTTTAGATGTCGACACAGTAGGATATGCATAAACATTGTAGTAAGTATGTTTAAAAAAAGAAGACATCCCTTCTAATAGCAAATTGGTTTCTCTGAAATCATTAGATACATTCTGCAGTTATTTATGTTAGGTTTCTTTCACTTAAAAAGTAGTTGTTGTATAATACTTGTTGGCTTTGTTACTTTTTTTTTTAAGGCTCTAGTCCAATGTGAGCAACTGAAAAGTGAGATGGAACGCCAAAAGAATCGTCTTGAAAAGGAGTTAGCTGCCCAGCTAAATAAGAGGACTGATGAAAAAGAAGCACTGCGGGAAGAAATGAAGAAAGAAAGGGAGGACTTGGCATCAATGGTATGAGTGTTTCTTTCCTATTTGTTTATTACAAGGAGTGCAAGCTTTCTCTAAACTTCTTGTTTGCATGTCTTTTTGTTTTGGTTTTGGATTTGAGAAGCTAGCAAGTCACTTATACTACTCCTCTAAAGCAAGGTCTGTTTCTAGGTTCTTAAAAATAATGTTATTTTGGTTGCCAAGTCGAAAATCCAGTACTTAACACATGTCAAAGTTAGGACTTTTTGCTACTTCAAACTTATGTAATATATTAATGTTACAATATCATAATGCCATTCTAAGATGGTATTTTTCAGAGCAATCGTAATAATGCCTGATTAGCCCACCTGCATAAATGTGTTGGAATCTTTTTTTATTTAACTTTTTGAGACAGAATCTCTTTGATCATTTATATTGTGATTAACCATTACAACAGAGCCCTGCTAATCTTGTTTAGTCTTCTAGATCATAGTGTAATGTGAATATAAAACACCAGGTTTTTCTGCCCAGTGGTATATACAGAGGAAACTTCTTGCTTAGAGCAGTAAACCTGTGAGGTGTTTGATTTGCAGCCTCTTCAACCATTTTCTGGTGGAGGTTTGGAAACAATATACTGATTTTCTCATCTGACTGTAGGCTTTTTTTTTTTTTTTTTTTTTTTTTTGGCTTATTTCTAAAAGGAGCTAATAAATCCATATAGTTTATAAAACAGAGAACTCAGGCTGAACAAGATAAACCACTGAAGCATTTAAAAATTAGGAGCTTCTTCAATAGTGTTTTTGCCTGTGACATGGTTGGAAAGCTTCTAAAAGAGAACCGAGATGATATGGTTGTATTCCTGGTATTATGAGATGGTGAAATAGAGTTCTGAAGCTGCTATGGGAAGTTGCAGCCTTTGACTCCAATTCCAGATGTTAAAACAGGAATTCAGTACAGTAATAAGGCTTAAGGGATATTTGATATTTTTAAAAAGCAAGATGTTGTAATTGATCATCAGAACTCTGTTGGCAGAACAAACGGAAATGAAAAAAAAAAACAAACTTGCATTAAAGACAGTGAGCCATCATTAAGCAGTTGTTTGTTCAAGTCATAATCTGTTGGAAATTATCCTTATGCCATTTAGATTTACTTTAGAGCAGAGTACACACTCTAAAATACAGACTATTAGACAACCACATCATACCTTTTATTAGTAGAATAATTCATGCTGTGTCACCATTTCACTTCGTATTTCATCACACCTGGTGCTGTTTTACTGAAACTAACTCTAGCTCTGGAGTTCTAGTCTTTTTTTGTGTGTGTGTTGTTGTATGGAATAGTACGGAATGTGTGGAATAGTGATAATATGATGATGTCATTCTTAGTAATTAAGGATGACGTGGGATGACTTTCTAGAAAACTTTGATCTATATTTATGATTTACGTCTACGTATGCTTTATCTAGTATTTATGCTTCAGGAAAATTAAATGGTAGAAATAGCATATTATGCATCAAGTCACTCTCCATGTGAAATTTTATCACTTGCTCTAAGAAGTCATTTGTTTGAAGAGGAGAATTGGCATAATCCACAAATCAGGTGGATGTGTAATGAGTGAAAAATAGTAATGAATATATAATCCTCTAGGTTTGGCTTTGAATTCCTTTAAGTTAACCTAGAACTGTCAGACACCATTATTTCCACTTTTATTAGTAAGCTTCAGGGCTAAATAGCTGAAGGGTCACTGTCTCTGTTTTATTGTTACTTTTTTTCTACCATTCAGCAAAATTTGATCTGAATTAATTAGAATTTTTAGCATATGATTTTGGTATGCTTCTTCTACAACATTATGTTTTGAGTTACAGTGCTGAAACATTAACTGAACTTGGAATTAATTTAAGATGTCATTGCAATGGCAGTTTTCTTTTTACTGGTGCAAGAGATAGCTGTGGGAACATGATTTCATTGAAATTAATCCTGTTTAAGGATTGGTAAGAAGGTGTTAAACAGTATTCCTACAGTTGCGAGAGTAATGCAGCCAGTTGCTTCTGACACTTTGTACATACTAGCAAGTCCTGGAGACAAGTCTGGTTAATAAAAAAAATTAATCTGTAAAGTAATGTTTAAATTAATCCAAAACAATAATAAATTATTCCAAAATAATGAACCTATTGTTAAAATCATTTAGCCGTATTTGGTTATGTTTTTATTGTATTTTATGGTATATATTTTTGCTATATAACTACAGTTCCTTTCAAGGAGGACGTCCAACAGGGTTTAGATCTGTAGCTGGTTGAATTTCATTACTATAGTGTTCTTGGGCTTTTTGCAGGTGACAGCCATGTCTGAGAATGTTGCCATGTTAGAGGCTCAGGTAGAGAGAATTACAAGGGAAAAGAACTCTCTGGCTAACCAGTTAGAAGAATCACAACATCAACTTGCATCTCATGAAACAGAGATGAATAAGGTAGGCACATTTATAAATGAGTATTGAGCTTGCTTTTCCTTATCATCGTGGCTTGAAAGATGAGATTTTTTTCTCCATTTTCCTATGTATTGGTAAAGAGCATGTGATAAATATGAACTTCATCTGAAGACTCCAGAGACACAGTTTTACAAGTAAAGAGAGAAGTTTGTCAAGTCACCTTGTGATCCAAAAACTGCTTGCTTTCTCATGGAGTATGAAAATCTTATTTAAAACTGCAATCCAGTGTTTAATTTTAAAATTGCCTTAGGTGTGAATGAGACACCATAGTATTCAACCCTGACCCGTAATTTCTGCTTCTGGGTTATGCAGTGTTAAAGGGAGCAGTAGCAAATTACTATTTTTCAAGTACTTTCCTTAACAAAATGCTATGTGGTGTACTACTTTATTCAGTAATGTTGATGGTAAGCATTTTACAAAGAAATCTTTCTTCCAGTTAAGTATTGTAGTTTAAAATACATATATTCCTTCTACTTTTATACATATACACTGTTAAGTGTATTCACTTAAGATCTATCTATGTATATATATCACTTTAGGGTGCGTTATTTTGCATGTTTCTCAAGCAATTAGAGCCTTAATGTTTGTCATAACATGAGAAGGACTGCAAATATTTTTTCTAAAACTTATGCTGGAGGATGATATATTATTGCAGTAGTTATTTTTTTATTATCTTAGTTTCATCAGTCACTTTTTATAGAAATAACTTCAACTTCATGAATATGAGGGGGTGCTAAATTTCTATAGAATTTACGAACTGCAAATGAAAATTTGTTAGTCTTTTAAAGTGTTTTTATGGCTGCCCAGTAATCCTAGAGCCAATCCTACATACCTAAAAGTTAATTGCAAGATTTTGGAGAGCGATTCATTCTTTAGGCCTCCCCTTCTGGAGAGTTTTCAACACTCTGTCCTCCTCAGCTGCCCCTGCTGGTAGAAGTAGGTAGAAGGAGGTATTGCAGAAAATTCACAGCAAAGAGCCAACCAAACATATTAGAAAACTTGATTCAAAATCAGCTGAAAAACAAACAAAAAAAGAGCATTTTAAGAATGTCAAAACAGTTTTTCACCACTTCTGAAACGTAAAAGTTTTAATTTTTCCAGACTGGGCACAAGGATGGCTGCAGCCATCCATGGAGGGAGCTAAGGAAGGAGGGAAGTGATGTATATGAATATCCATTGGTTTGAAGGAACAATTATAACATACTAATTTGAAGCAATTTCCAGGGAGAGGTGACACCGTGGTTCCAGTCCTTGCTTGAGTTAATGTTAAGTGATACAAAGCTGAATAGGTGGCTACTTAACAAAGTTAAGTACGTGCTACGTAGTGCACTGTGCTGAGGAACTGGAAGAGGGTGTTCATGACCATGTGCTCAAGTGAGAATTTTCGTATGTCCTGGAGGAAAGTTCTAATAACTGAGCTATCGGGTCTATGTACTTCACTATGACAGTTTGCACTGGTTGTGTGATATTTTATGCCCTTATGGCTCTGACTCATTTCTAAACTAAGATTGATATTTACTGTTTATAATAATGGCAATGTTTTTCCTTTTGAGTTATATCTGAAATGCTTTTTTCCCCTGCATGTATGAGAAGTCAGGGGGAAAAAAAGTTTAGGGTGAGATTATTATTATTATTATTATTATTTTACCTTTGTTATGAACTACTAAGAGGCTGAAGAACCAGTTATTAGGACAGCACCATCTGCTGATTTTTCTGTGTTACTCAGTTTGTCCAGAGGAGACAAAGGCAAGGATGGCTGTATTTTTTTTTTTAATTTATTTCCCTCGGAGGAAGGGACATACCACGTTTTGTTCATTCTTAATATAAAGAAAGAAGGAATTAGGAAGATGGAGCTGGCAATCTATGTAGCTGCATTTTAGGATTTTTCAGTTGCATATCATATTTCAGTATTAAAAAATAAAGAAAAAACACTTTAGAATATACATGGTCTTCAGAGTATTTGCTACTTTCCATTATTTGCATCAGGGCTAAATTCACAAGCTCTCCTCCAAGAAAATGATCCCTCTGCCCTCTAGTGCTTTTAATTTGTAGGTGATGCTTCCTTGTAGTTACAACAGTTGGTTTTGTTTGTTTTCTTCTATAAGGTTATCTGATTGCCCTGTGCATATTTACTTTTCCCTCTTTTTTTTTTTTTTTTAAAGGGGGAAATGTGAAGAGATAGAAGACTGAAAATTAAAAATGAGTTTAGACTGTAGAATGTGTGAGAGGAAGTTGCTGAGAAGTACAGTGGGCTAGCAGCAAATTAAAAATGTGCATATTTAGGAAGCAAGTCTGAAAGTATAAACAGGGCAGGCAAACAGGGTGAGTTGGAAATAAAGTTCTCTGAGAGTGGCTGCAAGTAAACATATTCGTGTTTTCACCGGGGAATGTGAGGGATGGCAATCTTGCGTGTGTTTGTTTCATATTAAAGTGAAATGAATAGGCACAAATTGGAGGTGATTGCACAGGAAAAGAATAAAAAGCAGACAGCTTGTCCCCTATCATTCTCCATTTCCAGCAGATAAATTTAAATAAAATCCATTAAAAATCATAAGGAAATGGGAGAGTAATAGCCTTGCACAGCAGTAGTTCTGTGGGAGGGATTGGGCTCTCTCCCTCAGGCCCTTTTGAAGTGGAGCTGTCTTCAGGTGTTTAAGAAAAAAAATTAAAATAAAAAAAAAATAAGAGGGATAAGACATTGAACATCTCAACAGCACAGAGTACTTGGCTTTCTGAAAGTGATTTTAAATTTATTTAAATGTTGCTTTGTTCCCTTTCTTCTGGCCCATGCATATATGTGATACAGGCATTTTGAAAATAATTTGTTTTCATTTTGTAGTAAGTCTATAATGCTCTGATCCACCTTTGAAAATTATTGTATTAACATCTAAACTTTTTCTTTCTTAACAGCGGAGAGTTGGCAAGACAAAAAACTATGCCCTTATATAGGAGTGTGCTAGATCTTTTCCTTCTAGGTTTTGAAAGTGTTGACATAGACTTTCTTGGGATTTTAAAGAGAATGGGAGAAGAATATGAAAGCAACAGTAGTTTAACAGTGTTTAGTAGCACATATATTTACAACATAAATATTTATAGTTAGCAAAATCTTGATCCAAATATAATTGAATCTAGAAGGCACTGCATATTTCAAAGTTAATCACTATATAGAGAATTCAGATCCACCTTTTTATATAAAAACATTTACCATATGTAGTCTTAAAATATCTGTATATTGAAATACGTTGCATTTAAACGGCCTCTAGAGGGCACCAAAAGATCTAATTCCAAACCCTGGGCTATGGGTTCTTCAAGCTACAGATCATGTTGTCTGTATAATCTAACAGGTGTGTGGAGAAATGCGCTATCAGTTGAATCAAACCAAAATGAAGAAGGATGAGGCAGAAAAGGAGCTCAGAGAGTACAGAACAAAAACTATAAGGGAGCTTGAAATTAAGGACCAGGTAAGAGATGATACTGCTATAACTTTGCAGTTATTAGAAGCCTAAATAGGGTTATTTTGAAAGTTGGAATGATTCGTTTTTCTAATAGTGGTCATTTATTACTGTTAAATGGTTTCTAAATTAATGGCAATGAGCCAGCTGTTACTGTTAAATAAATACCTCTTGGTTATCGTGTTCTTGTTTTCAGCCCTAGTATGTTCAGTTTTACATAGTACTCATCCCATGTTTTCATATAGAATTACTCTATCATATGAATTCATACAATGTACTTGAATTGTATATACTGTATACATATGTTTATACACTTTTTTTCTCACAAATAAATCCACATGTAATTAGGTATACATATAACGTGACCAAACAGTAAGAAGTCCAAGTATAACCTAACTATACGAAGGGGGAAAAAAATCTGTTCCAGTTTCTTTAAAGATTCAAGGTTAACAAATGCAAGGCTTCATAGAAAAGTTGTTTGTTTGTTTGTTTGTTTAACAAAACACAAACAAAAATAGTTTTTTTTTAAAAGTCCTTTTAGAAAAAAAAAACTATAAAAATTCCAGTAGATATTGGTTGTCTTATCTTAACAGTCTTATCTAAGACTGTTTTAAACAAATAGAAAAAAGCAGTATATGCTTTATAGGTAGACTGTGAGAAAACATCCCTTGCAATAAGGATGATTAGGATTATCTGCAACAAACTTGGTGAACAGCTTCAACTGGTATACTCCGTGTCTTTTGAAGTGCCCTTTTTGTTGAGGTTCTGTCCATTTTTTCTATAGGTGTTCAAAATTGTAGCTATTCCTTCATAAGCTGTGATTTTTCACATGAGAGTGAATGTCTTCTGAATACACAGAAAAATGTATAAGACGCACAGAAACATAATTTTTATATGGATTTTGTACTTAGAGCAATCTATCCAACAGATGTTAACTATTTTTTTCTTACAAATAAGCGAACAAATTGTATCTTTTATAAGAAAATATGTGGGGGGAAAAAAGCAGTATTTCCAAATATTCACCAGTTGCCCAAAATCTGCATATAGGACAGTAAGTTTACTAAAACAGTAAGTATACTAAAGTATGAGCTTGGACTACAGACCATATTAACTCAAATTATAATCAAAAGGTACCTAAAATCAAAAAGCAAAGTTTACTAGATAAAATAACTCTTAAATATGTAAAGAAAAATCATACAGCCCAGAAAAACAGGGCCCTTCCAAAGCCTTTTGTTTTCATTTTTTTTGTTTTGTTTTGTTTTTTTCTTTCCTCCTGCATCCTTTAGGCCTAAGGACAATTTAAAAAAACAAAAAGCAGGCTTGTCGTCTGTGTCTTGACAGATATCACAGATAAGAGAGTTGGCATAATCTTGGCATACAAATAAAACAGGATGTGTTTAATAAGATATTTGAAGAAGTATCTTGGATTTTAAATTCTGTTCTTCAACTTGCTTCAGGATTGTCTTCTGAGCAAATTGCAAAATTTAAGAAAATATTTTAACCTCATGTATTGACATACTGGAATTTTATTCAGTGTGGGAACGAATACACCAAAATGTGGTAATTTATAATTTGATATAGTTCAAGTGAAGTGATGGGAGGGGGACTCCCTATCGGTAAAGATTATTAGAGTAATTCAGTAATTACCTAAAGTAATTATGATTCCTTTTTAAAGGAAAGGAGGAAAAAGAAGGAAAGAAGGAAAAGAAGGAAAACAAACTATTTTTTAAATACTTAGGCTCAGTATCTAGCAACTGTTTTATAGTTGTGACTCTAATAGTCAAGAAAGTTCTGTACAGGTACTAATATTATTTAATAGGTGTTAGTATTATTTAACATGTTAAAAGGTGACCAAAAGGAGTGATTGTTTTTTGGGGTCATTCATTAACTTTGCTTAAATAAAAAAAAGTTAAGTCACTGCAAATCATTTCCTATAAATTAAATGAAAACAGCTTCAAATCATTTCCTATAAATTAAATGAAAACAGCTTAATCACATTTAGCTTTGTATTTAAAGAAAATCCTAAAGTGTTTCAGCTTATATGGCACGAAATAGCAAATGGTAATTGTTCTTTGGTCTCTCAGCCATGACCTGACCTTCTGGCTAAGACAGAGTTCATACCTTCCTTGGCCACCATCTGTTCATAATAAATACATATTTATTTTTTAAAAGTAGAGAGTCAATAGTGTATAAACAGTGTCACTATGCATTTTTCTGTTTAAAAAGCAAAATATCTTATTTCAAGTTCTCTGTTAATATATTGAATATGAGTTTCCTGTTTCTTGATGTGATTGTATTTTTTTAATTGCACTAATCAATTTTAGTTTTGAAGCTGTACTTTAGTTTATATGTAATGACTTTCTAAAAAGGATTAATGTTATCCAGGTGTGTCAGAACAGTCATAAATTCCCATATGTACAAATTGAGATGATCAGATAGATAAACTAAAGATTATATTTAAAAACTTATTTTAAAATGAATTTGTATCCTTTAGGAAAATTTAAGGAAATTATATGATTGGACTTTGTGCTTTTTTTTCTTAATGTCTACTTTTCTGTATTTATTACTCCACTGGGACTAATTTCAAATATTGGCACTTTGGTAGGACTACCTGTTACTAACATTTGATATAAATGTATCTTAAAATAAGATAAAGAAGCAATGAGCAATGCTACCATTTAAATTGAATAAGTATTTTGTAATATCGTCCATCATGATCCTGATTTACGTTAGGATTTGGGCCGGGGGAGGGAGGAGGGAGGCATGTACTACACAGTTTCTCAACACAAAAACTGCATCTGTTCATCTGGCCCAGTATATTATAAGGTAGCATAACCTACTACCCTCTCTTTTTCTGTCTCAGCTCTCCTATTGTGGTTGTAGCTGTGCTGAAATAAAATACTTGTTGTTCCTAAGAAGGTAAAGTATTTTAAGTTACACGGGTGTAATGCCTTCATGGCAGTAAACAGTGTCCACACTAGGGGTTGTACTAGCACAGCTATATCGGAGGGAAGTCACGCCCTAGCCTAAATAGCTGTTATTAGAGCAAAAATTGTGGCATATTTGACACTGAGGGA
Organism: Nettapus auritus; assembly: GCA_011076525.1. NCBI lineage: Eukaryota > Metazoa > Chordata > Aves > Anseriformes > Anatidae > Nettapus > Nettapus auritus. The sequence goes on along the minus strand of CM021767.1, from coordinate 36,855,861 downwards.
CTTCACTTTTGTAATACTTTTTTTTCTGTTATTTTGGAAGCACTGCATTACATGATTTGTGCATTTCTAGTAGAAATCTTTCTTCTGAAAATATGAAGTCGTTTTTTCCTCAGATTTGCATTACTTGCTCTCTTCTGCAGTGCATTATAAAAATAAAAATGAAGTCTACTATTAATCATTTGCTTTCTATTTGTCTGTAAATAATTTTCATTTGGTTTATAAAATCTTGCAAGCTTCAGCATGTAGAAGTGAACAGTTTGTATTACTGGTTTATATAGTCCCAGCCAGTTTGGGCATCTTCCTTATTAGAGAGTTCTGAGTGGTAGTGTGACACCACTGGGAGTTAGGGCCTTCTAATAAAGCAACGGAATGTGTTCAATCCAACTGCAGAAGATCAATCCTTTAAATTTTATTATACAATGGAAAATTGGAGAAATACTTTTTGTAGATATCTAAGCTTCTACTCTTAAACCGAAAAACAAACAAACAAAAACATTTTTTTTTAATACCATCTTTGAAATTCGCCAAATGTAGTTTGAAGCAGGGGATAGCAGAATTCTGCTGTGTACCTTGTAGGTGACAGAATAAAAAGCTCCAGAAATACTATACTTCCCCCCTCCCCCCCCCCCCCGATTTTTACGAGTTGTCTGTACATAATGCACATAAGTTTCTGAGCCCAAATAAAGAGAAACTGGAGTCACTGATATGCGCAACCTCTACAAGTGGAAAGAGCTGTACATGAGTGCATTTCTGTGTTGTATGACAGAACGTAAATGATGTCTATGTGCACTATAGACTGAATGACAATTTTGCAGACAAATAAAAATCTGGCAAAATTGCAGTCCAAAAGCATTTTGCCAAAAGGTATTTTGGGAATGTTTGTCTCATTTGTCATAAACCCATGATTTATAGTAACCTAATTTAGACATTATAAATGGAGAGATTACTGATTCGGTCTTCATCAGAAATAAAGCAGGTCGAGAATTTGGGTGTATATCCTGGAAATGCTGAGAGCATGTCTGATGCAAAACAAATAGGATCTTCTGAAGACACTGATTCCCTGAAATGTCGCCTTATGAATAGATATCAGGCTTCCATGAGTCAGGCTTTAAAAGATTAGGCTTTTCACAAGCTGGGACATCTAGAATATCACCAGATGTTTTGAAACTCAGTAAAACTGCAGTATTTGATAACCCTGTTGAAGATGGGTTAGGATTACACGCCAGAAGTTAGAAGAACTGTTACAAGAAAGCTCATTTTTATACTGAAGATTTTGTGACCCCATTAGTTACAAAGATCCTCTGCAAGTTCTGTTTTTGAAAGAAATTCTGTTAATAAGCAAATTTTAGTGCTGTTTGTCAAGGAGAAGAAAAAAAAAAAAAAAACACCATTGCAGACAGCTTGAAATCCTTAGGATCCAATTTTCATACCTAGTCTGACCTTGAATATAATGGCCTTGAGAATAATAAAAAAAAAAATCTTTTGGACAAGAAAACATTAAGAAAAACAAAAAATATATGATAACCTTCCACTATAACCAAACTCTTTCTAATGTATTGTTTTCTTCCCTTTTTTCCTTCCTTTCTTCTTTCCTTCTTTCTTTCTTTTTGACATGTAGCACACTGATGTAATAGGTAATAGGTAAATGAGGAGGGAGTAAAATGTTGTTACTTAGGGCTTGTTTCAATAATAATTTTCTGACTTGTTCAGGTGGAACATGATTGTTTTTGTGATTGGACTAGACTCAACTCATTTTTTTTTTTTGAGGAAAAACACTGATAAGGAGCCCTGCAGTATGTAACAAGGGAAATGTCTAATTGCAGTTATGTATGATACGGCTGCTGCTATAGCTTTGCTTTCCGCTGTCAGCCATCCTCAATGATCAGTGGGGATGATCAGTCTTCAATACACTTTTCTCTTCTTTTCATGAGAAAAATCCCTGGCACTGGGATTCCCAGTAGTAGAACATTTTTGTACTGCTCCACATTTTCTGTACCAGTTTACTTCCTCAGAACAGCAGGCCTGCTAAGAGGAGTGAGCTAAGCTCTGTCAGCCCATGTTAGTCATCAGGATTTTATTTCTCATAGCTGCAAGTAACCCCAAGTAACATTGGTCCATGTTCTATCATCAAGAGTAGTGTCACCCTTTGAGCACATAAAATCATTTATGTGCATTAAATGTTATTTGAAATAGGAAAAGAATTGCACAGCTTTTGATGTAGTGTGCATATACGTTATACTTAACGAAATGCTTGTTTTCTCTATTTTTTTCTAGGACTAGAAAAATGGTGGGTTTGTCACCATTTGCCATCATTTATCTACTCGAAAGAAAAAGAGTGTAGAAGTCCCTGACTATCACTTGTCTGTTGTCACTTTGTAGCTTTTCTTAATGTTGTCCAGGGGAAAAAAAAAAAAAAAAAAGAGAGAGAAGAAGAAAAAAAAATACAATCCCACATCAGTCATACAAAAGACATGTCTGAAAGGATAAAAGAAAGAAGTTTTATCCTCCTGTTTCTCAACAGTGAAGGAGGAATAATCTCCTTCATTTGTTTCTATATGCATCCCTCCTTTTCTGAAATTCCTTGGTCAGCCATCTATTTTCCATCATCCTATTTTCCCCTTCCCCTGCACCCTCACCCACAACTTCAGTCCTTTAAAAAAACAAACAAACAAACAAAAACCTTCTTCCACTGTAGTAGAAAATTGTTTTCTGCTAGTAGCTGCTGAGCTAATCTCTAGTACAACAATGTTGTCCACGGGTTTGGAAATTTTGGTCCTGAAATAGTATTGCTGTACATATATTTTCAAGGAAATAATGAAGTAAAATCCCTCTATAGCATATTTAGGCACTCTCTTGCTTGTTTTCCAAGTCACTTATCCACAATATCCAGGGGCCATGTTGCTCTTTAAGAAGAGTTGCACAAGGACAGCCATATAAGAATACCACTTAATTTAAAAATTTTGTGTGCATATTCATAAATATATACTTAGCAACATGAATCTTGTCTTTTAGTTTTTTCTTGCCCTGACTGCAAGTAACAGAAAGTTTGCTTCGATGGGATTTAAAAGCGTTTGAGATCATCCCTCCTCCACGCTATTCCTATTCTTTTCAGTTCCCTGTTCCTATGTAGCAAACTGCAGCACTGTGCCTCTTGGTTCCCAAACATTTTGGAAGCAGAGGATTTGTTGCTCCTGACCTTTGCAAAGCTGAAGGCTCAGGTCTTAAAGCTTTGAGCTATAGTAGGGCACATGGGGTGCCATAGTACTGCCTGGTGCCATTACATTTCTTTGCAGTCTAAGTGGTGATGTGGTCACAAAACTTTGCATTTGAGGAGTGTGAGACTCCCAGTAGATCAGGCTGGCATAATAGCCATCCAACAAATTGCAGCCTGCATTTTTTATATAGAAGATATCTTTGCTTGTTCCTCTGGTCTTCGGGAAGTCAATTGATTCATGAAGTGGCTGTGGGGAAAATCTTTCAAAGGAACTCTGTGTGTATATTGGGGATGCTTCTTTTCTTTAGTTTCTGCTCAAGTTGTCTTTCCTGTCAGTACATGAATGGGTTCTCAATTTCATGCCTAACTTAAGATTTCTGCCTGGGGCTAAATGATTTGTAGAATTTGCAGTTGTTACGTGGTTTTTGAGAACTGACTTCAGTTGAAAAGATTTACCCTTTAAAAACAGATTTAGTTTTCGTAACTGCTTTGTATCCTCATTCAGCTTTGAATAGGAAGCAGCAGCAATTCACGTAGAATTCAAAAGGGAGAAAAATATTGTTGGGACCTGGCGGGGGTTAACCTCGTGATGGCCCTAACTCTCCTTACAAAGTTGGATAGTTCTTCAGGTGCAATATGCTATGTCAGATGGCCATGCCTGGGAGGTCTGAGGTTTAGAGACCGCTCAGATCCGAGAGTTGCTTGATTGATACCCGGATTAGGACAGAAATGACTCCAAGTGACCCCTGCTGCATGTGAGCTACTAGTTTTCTTTCCTCCAAGTAGAATACCTTGAAATCTTGCTGTAAACACTGCTTGTTCTTTTTCATAGTTTAAAAAAAAAAAAAAAAAAAGTTTCATTGCTAGGGTAGGGTATGATTGTTCTATCCCTGATTAATTGGTAGATAGATAAGTAACATTGATTGAGATTAGTGTTACACAATGCAAAAATTCCCTGTTGCTGTTATATATCATGAAAGGCCATATTGGTGGTGACTCTTAAAAAGAGCTTGTTTTTAGCCTCAGTCTTGTGAGCTATCAATAATTTCTGTGCTTTGAAGGACTATTTTAGTAAGTGAAACTAAGCCTCTGAGCATCGGGACCTGGAAAATTTTATTATGTTTTATTCTGAAGTGTATGTGATTTTACAGATGTTGATTGCCTCTTGGGGGTGTATCTGCAAACATGAACAATCATAATAATTATCCTTCACTTTCTGTTACTTTATCTTTGTTATTTTATTTCTTGGCTCTGTTTTATATCCCTTTAATATATAAAAATTAAGATAATGAAATATGAAACAGAAAATACTGTAAATTCATGAAAATACCTTCCACTCCAGAACTATTATACTGCAGAATTTCTGCAATGGTATAGTTAGTGTAGAATTTATTTTTCAGGTTCTTTGTGTGTTTTCCTACCTGATGTATAAGAAGAGTACTAGTATAACAGTAAATGTCATAAATCACTTATTAAGTCATTTGATTTTAGTATATTTTTGATTTGTTAAAAGGCTTCTAGAGTTGTTTTTGCATTTAATTCAGAGCGTGAGTTTTTTATCACTGCTTAATCATTCTCATTTGTTTTTTTTTAAAAAAAAAAGCATTTGTCTTTTCTGTCAGCTTTGCTGCTATTTAAAATTCTATGAAAAACATCTGCTAGTTTGGAATTTAAAGTTCCATTTTTCTGCATACAATAGAATCAGCATCAGTATGAAAAGAATTAGGCAATTATTTTAATCTTTAATTTAGCTTGTTTTGAATGAAATTACTTTATTATTTCATTTTATCAGATTTTGTAGAGATAAAGAAATGTCTAGTTAATTAAACAGCACGTTTTTACAACATACATAAGCATTGTTAGGTGAAGATAATTTCAGATAATTCACGAAGAGGGTATATGAAGGTTGATCCAGTATTTGAGGGCTACTATATATTTTCCTGTTAGTTGCATTTATTTCACTGAATGAGCATCTCCAGTGTGCTCACCTAAAAACACATAGAGAAAATCAGAAGGCTATTTGTAAACTCATCGTGAACTAATGAATGAGAAGTGAAACACTTCTTCTAAGAGTTTCAGGACACTATAGAAGTCACTATATGCTTCAAACTGCAGAACTTCGAATATAAATCATGCTTGGTGGTAATACTGGGGAAAAAAAAAAAAAAAAGTTCTATAGAATAAGGTTTAGGCTGCCATCTTTCAAAGGCAGAAGTGCCCGTTGATACTCATGGGAGTTAGGCAACTGCAGTGCAAGACAGATTAAATAATACTTTTCAAATTATGTGCAGAAGTAATAAGAATATTAAAGTTGGGAAGTTAAGCACCAGAAGTTGCCTGTTCCAACCTTAATGTAGTCTTGTTGTACATATACATTATGATAATTCTGTTCCTTGTTATACTGAAAATCTGTTTCAGATTTTCTTAAACGCAAGATTGTCATCTGTCTTTTTTCAGTTCTGTGCTCCATCTCTTGTCTCTCACATACATTGAAAAGTTAAGTATCTCAAAGAAATTCTATCTGATCATGTTGTAAAAAGCTGCATCACAAGTGATAGGCACTGAGGGATCAAATTAACGCTGCATGAGAAGCGGAGTTGTCATCAAAATCCTTTAGTTGGTGGTTTGTTTCTGTTTCTCCCTACAATTACGCTGAGGCCCAAATAGCAGCTACAGAACTGCTTGCAGCTTCCCAGGAGAAGAACTAAGAACTAAAAGTAACACAAAAACTAGTTTGAGTCTGAGTAGTTTTGGAAGGACGCTCTCTGAGAAGGTTCCCTGCAGGAACAGTGAAGAAGTTGGTGGTTATTGAATTTTTTCTGTATTTTGAATTCTGATTATATTGTGATGAGCCTGACTTGACGTATTGCAGGACAGAGTGTATACATTTTTGAGCCCAAGGTTGTGTGTAGTAGAAGGAAGGGTTTTGTTTTTATTGTATGAACATGTCTCAAGTTTCAGAGGCTTTGTATATTTCAAACCACTGTCTGAGTTACTAAACCAAAGTAACAAGTAGCATTCAGAGCTTGGGCTGTGAGTTTTCAGCATAATGATGTTTGGCTTCTACAAGGTTACTATTTCTAATGAACTGCTTCTGGTGTCTGAAAAATAGTTTAGCTGGTATCCCTAAAATATGTCTAAATTAGATACCTCTGGTTTCTGAGATGCTTGTTAGCATGCCCTCTTGGGTGACAGTTCTCTCCCATCCTTTTCTTATGAGGTTGTATGCTATTTCTGCCATAGTCGTTGCCAGAATTCTTGGTTAGAATTCCTACTTTCCTTACCACTCACATTGTGATGACCTCTAAATACTGTTATTTTAAGATATATTTATTTGTCTCTGTATGCAAAGATCCTGTTAAGGAGTCATTGACTGAGAATTTGTTCTTCTACACTTTCATGACAGCTGAAATCTGTGGATGCATTTTTGAGTTCAAACCTTGCAGGGTAAACATCTGGCTGATGGAGGCAGAACATTTTCACCAGAGGTTCTTGTGCTTGGAATTTACTTCCTTCTGTAGGTCTGTGTCAAAACCTGACTGAGCCTGTTTAACTCGAGGGAATGGTGTAAAGCCCATCTGTTCACTGAAGCTTTTCCCTGACAGAGTGATTGTAGAGTGTATTTATGTTCTCAGCTGTAGCTGTGCTTTTTCAAATACTTGGTTGATACTTTTAGCTAATTCATGGTTTTGTTTTTTGAAAGGTGTATTGAGTAAGTGTATTCTTAAAGGAGTGTTGCAGACTGTCCCTGTCTTTAACTTGTAAACACAGGGAATAACACGTCCCAGCTTATTATGAATGGAGAAATAATGTTAATGAACTGCTGCTGTTGAGAAGAATAGAGTACAGAGAACCCACTGAGATTTCTGTTGTTCTATTTTAAGTAAGCAGAAGTCTCTAGAAATAAGTGAAAAGAGAAAGCATATGTAGCTGAATACCTTTGCATACCTGGTTTTAAAATATTCTGACAGTGTAATAGGTTGTTACATTCTTTAGAGGTGAAAAGTACTAATGGTCTTGCAAATAGTTTCACTATCTTTGTATTCAAACTTGGAATTACCATTTTAATTTGTTAGGTGGTCTGTGTAATAGAGCAAGGTGACATTCAAATTCTAATCAAAATTTTCTTCATAAGCCTTTGTTGAGTGCTCTTAGGGGAAAAAATGTTCAGTTAAGTAATTACAAAAATTAAAAATATTAAGAAAAAAAAAGAATGTTGTGAAGCCTTTTTCTGGATGAAGAAATTGTTTGCAACATCATGACATACTACAAGTGATTTAGGTTAACATTTCTTGGGAGGAACAGAGACAAGATTATTATGAAGGTACTTCAAGTGCAAATATTGGCACCGAAATACATTCATTTGTTCTTGTAGGATGTTTGAATGAATAATTTCATTAACTGAAGAAGATATTAAGGCTTGTCTACATGAGGAAGGTTTCACAAAATAAGTTATGGTATGAATTTAAAATATAATAGCTATTCAGCACTAACTCCTTACATGAACAATTTTATTCTGAGCTACAAATGACCTTTCACAGTTTAGTTGACTGAACAACATGCAAGTTGCCTCTAGTCCCAACGATGAATAAATATTTTATGTATGGAGTTACTGTAGAATAGTTACGTGAAAAAAAAAATTACATTGTTAGCTTATTCTGTACTACATTGCCCTCCTTATAAGCGTCCTTAGGACCAAGGATAGTATTACATTACATATATATTCCTACAGGTACTTGTATGCTATACACGGACTTAGAGCAAAACATATTCCTTCTGAGAATATGTATAAAAAATGTTTAAATTGCTGATAATATGATTCAGTTAGAAATATTAAGTCCGGTATGCTTCACTGGAATCTAGATATGGTCATACAAGTTTGCTGATCATTGTATGTAGAATAAATTAATATACTCATTAACAAAGTTAGATTTACGTACTTGGTTTAGTTGACTTGTAAGGACTAATGATGTAACAAATATGACAGGATTAATAGCGGCTTATGTGTTTAGGATTCAGTCACTAATTACTTATTTTTAGTAAAGCTAAAATCAAAATGACCTTATTCTCTGGCATAGTATTAGCAGAATATGACAAAAGCTTGATTCCCTTGTCTTGTTGCTTATGTCATAGATAAGCAAATGAAGTGAACACAAGCTATCCTCTACACAGCAGCTTCTGAAGATGGCCACTGTTCTTCTTTCTGTCTTTTTAACATGGTGAATTCTGGACATAAATATGGAAGGTTCACATGAGGATACCGGAAAATGATTTTATGTGTATATCTCTTAAGCCATGAAGACAATTGCATTGATTGCGTATTAATATGTTTAAATGTGATATGCGTTTTGGCTTTCCATAAGAACGTAATGTCAAATACTTTAATGTACTTGTTTTGCAGATTTTATCAACAAATTTATTTTGTTCTAAAACAAAACCACGTTCTTTTTCATGAGCTGTGATCACATTAAGATTTATTGTCTTAAAATGTTTTTCCATGCATTTCTTAAATATACTTTCTTTGGTTCTAAATTTTTCTAAGAAAATAGAAAAACTGGGATTAGAGCTGAATGGAAACAAACAGCGTTTGGAACAAGCCCAGCAGGATGTGACAGAAGCCAGAGAGGAGTGCCTAAAACTGACAGAACTGCTGAGTAAATCTGAACACCAACTGCACCTCACCAGGTACCCCTTATCCTATTACATGCTGTAGTATCAATTTCATTCTGCTATTTTTTTTTGCCACAGGCCTCCCCACAGCTGATACAGATAGTTGCTGCTATTGACTGCATAGGCAGCCTTCAGTCATATTAAAAGTAGAAATTTGAATGAGTTATGAACTATAATTGTTGAAAGAGTATTACTAGTGTGTAGAAAAGGCGGCGTTCAGCTCTGGTGATGAGGTACCATACTTCTGGGCAGGAAAGAAGAGCCGGGAAGAGTGTAGCTACGTTCTTTTGTTGTTGCTGAGTTTGATTGGACAAAGATACTTTAAAATGTCATTTGAGACTGTAGTGTTGTGATGGTTTTACTCGGGTGGGCAGCTGAGTTCCACCACAACCGCTCTCTCACTCCCCCTCCTCAAAGAGGAGTGAGGAGAAAATACGATGAAAGGGGCTCAAGGGTTGAGATAAGGACTAGGAGATCGCGCAATAATTATCGTGACGGGCAAAACAGACTCAGCATAGAGAGAAAGTAAGATTTATTGCTTATACTAACAAGCTAGAGAAGTAAGAAACAAAGAAAAGAAATGAAAAGCACCTTCCCCCCCATCCACCCTCTTCCACCTCCTCCCCCCGAGCGGCGCAGGGGAACGGGGAAGGGGGGTTATGGTCAGTCTATAGCACTTCTTCTCTGCCGCTCCTTCTCGGTCACTCTTGTCCCCTGTGCTGTGGGGTCCCACCCACGGGATGCAGTCCTTGCCGAACTGATCCAGCGTGGGCTGTCCACAGGCAGCAGCTCTTCAAGAACTGCTCCATATATGGGTCCGTACCACGGGGTCCATCCCTTTGGGGCAAACTGCTCCAACCTGGGTCCCCCACGGGCAGCAGCTCCTGCCGGGTCACCTGCTCCTGCGTGGTCTCCTCTCCACGGGCTGCAGGTCCGGCCCGGAATCTGCTCCGGCAGGGGTCTTCCACAGGCCGCAGTCTCCTTCGGGGCACAGGCTCCACCGTGGTCTCCTCCACGGGCTGCAGCGTGGAACCCTGCTCCACCATGGTACTCCATGGGCTGCAGGGGGACATCCTGCTTCACCATGGTCCTCACCACAGGCCGCAGGGGACTTCTGCTCCGGCGCCTGGAGCACCTCTCCCCCTCCTTCTTCACTGACCTTGGCGCCTGCAAGGCTGTTTCTCACTCCTCTCACCCTCCCAGCTGCTGAGTGGCGCAGCGGTTTTTTCCCTGTCTTAAATATGCTCTCACAGAGGCGCAAAACAACATCGCTTATTGGCTCAGCTCTGGTCAGCAGTGGGGCCCTTACCAAACATGGGGCAGCTTCTAGATCCTTCTCACAGAAGCCACCCCTATGGGCCCCCCCTCCTACCAAAACCTTGCCATGTAAACCCACTACAAGTGTACAGCAACATCCTTAGGTGTAGGAATTTGCAGATTAATAACGTGAAGTTTCTGCAGCAGAGTGACCAGGAACATATAAATGTACACAATCATGCTAAGCTTCATTGAAGGTTGAACAATCAAAAGGTAATACTACTCTGCACATAGGGAGTAAACTCAAGTGCATGAAGAGGGTGTTTAAGTTACTTACTCAGTGGAAATGTGATACAATGCAAGGATTGTGTGACTAGTGACTTTCCAAGAGCTTTTTCCATCTTTTGCTTTAGCCCCTGAAACCACTTACTGTATTACTTGGTATACATTTCTAGAAACCAACAGAAGATTAATGTGCCAATGATTCATTCCAGCTTGAGTTTTGGTAACTGCAGGAATTTTTACCACACAACATTATTGTCTTACTGTTACAAGGTTTTGGTTGTATGTGTGTTTTTTCTAACCCACTTCCCTCCCTCCCTGAAGAGTGAATATACAGAAACAAGGACTTTTACTCAGTCCTTGAGCAAAAAGTTGAGTGAGTTTAAATTTTACTTGGAAGGGGAAAAAAAAAAAAAAAAACTCAGATTTTCATCACTCAACAGAATGTCTGTGTGTTTATCCAAGTCTTGTAGACTCTTTGGTCCTTGTGAGAATTCTGCCATTGAGTAAATGGAAAGAAAATAGCCTCATCTAAACTATTAGATTCAATGAATCAGTTTTTTATTCAGCTACATTTCTGTGTAATTCAGAGCACGGTAGTTTAACAGATGGAAGAAAGTACCACTCTAACAGCCTGTATTTAGAGAAAAAAATATGCTAGAGGTTAATGAACTTGAAAAAAGTTTTGGGTGAGTTGTTAAGATATCTAAAGTTTGGATTTAGCAGAACTTTATTAATAATGATTTGTTGTGATAGTTAACCAAATGGCTTACCACGCTCCTTTTAGCAAAAGGCTGATTATATGCAATAAAACTCTGGATATCTTGGAGGAAATCTGACTAGCTAATATATTTTTGTGTAAATGTTTGACTTGTTAAAATGAGCATTATTGACTGCTTCTACATAGTGTGGCTTCTACAGCTGGGTAACTAGCATACTGATGATTCAGGTAGCTTTTCAATCTACAATTTTTGACTCAGGTAGTTTGTGAGCTACAAATCACTGGAGGCTGGGAACAGTATTTTGGGCAAGTAGTGACCTGTGCTGGCCTAGTTCTTAGAGTATTTAATAGACATCTGCTTTTATCTGCTGTTTGAGACAGACACTGAATTAGCACAGCTTTTTTGTCTGACAGAGCATGGCCTCTCTTCTGGAATGTCCTAATCTTTATTTTTTATACTTTGTGTTCATACTATGGCCTTTGCTTATAAGTATACTTTTCAGGCATTAAAATGTTTTCTATAATGACATATAATTATCAGAAAAATGTATACATTAAAGCATGGGAAATTGGTTCAATTCTTTTACTGTAATATTCCTCAAATTCTAGAATACATTATAGGTTTTTGTATCCTCCTTCTCTTTGGAGTGCATCTGCTTTCCAGGAGTATATTAGGTGATGTTGCTGTCACAGGTGGTGGTAGGGAAGGATGAGATATTCATTGCTTCTGTACTGTCATCGTGGTCCCTGTGTACTTATATTGGTAGGTTAGGCATTCTCACTTTGTCTTCTATTTTCCCTGAGTCATAGAGGAAAAAATCCCCTACTGAAATTAAACTTTTGCTCAGCCTGTATTCTCTTCTTCTTGGATCACTTCTGCTAGAGCAGGCTTTCTGTATTAGTGAAGGTTCAAGAGTTAAATGTCTAATGGCATTACGGTTTTGCATTTTAAAGCCAGTATGTTTTTAATGGTGGTACATCCATGGTTGTTGCATGTGAACTGTATTCACTTGCAGCCTGTCCTCCTTCATTCTTTATTCCCTTCACCTAAAATGGCAGCTGTGCCAGTGAAAGTACTCACTTGAAGGGTAGTGGTAATAGCAGTCCTATGGGGTTTATGGAATCATTCACTGCAGTATTTGCCAAGGAGAACAGATTTTAAGCTCTAGAGTCCTGCCTGTGGGAGATTGCTGCAGAAATTGCACTGATTCAGTGCATCTCTTGGGTATTCCGGCCTTGGCCTCGTCTTGCTGATTTCCCTATTTTCAGGACAGAACCAGCTGGTCAACTGCAAGTCTTCTTTCAAAGCTGGACTTAAGGGAGGCCTGTACTGCTGTTACACTGTCGTGGATAGTTTTTCTGTTGCCTTGCATGAACTCTCTTTGTTGTTCTGGCAAAAATAGAGGTAACTGAGGAGTGTGAGTTCTTCGCTTTGTATGGCTTCAGGTATTACTAAAGAGGAAAGCTCTTTACTAATCCACCAATTCTAACTTGGATATTGTAAATAAATGGAATAATAAAATGAGTACAAGAGCTTTAGATTTTAGTATACGAGCATTAGACACTAAGATTATATGAATGGATTAAATGAGAAAGAGTATGCAGTCTGTCTTAACGAGAAAAGAAAGTGCTCTGCAAAATTGTGCTCTTCTTCAGGAGTCCCACTTTTGTTGTATCCTAGTTTTCAAACACCGTTGATTGATTACCAACTAAACAGCTTCTAAGCTAACAAAATGTACTTGTTAAAAAATCAAGAAAAAGGTTACAATTAGCTATTCTAAACCATTGCCACAGAGTTTAAATTTGCCTTTTCCTGTCACCTTTGTTTCTGGAGCAATATGTTGCTTAGAAATCTTTGCTATTAACATGCATTTCTGATACTGGATCTAGTTAGTGATTCTAATTTGTATGTTTTCAAATGACTGGGAAAATACTAAACTTTTGCAGTGTATTTAAGGTTGTCAGTCATGTAACTTTGCAGATGTCACCATGCTATGAGGCTGACCATGCTTGTGTAGTTTGTGTTTTTTGGTTTTACCTTTTAACCCTAGTTTCCATTTTGTGTTTATTTATATTAGTTGCTGTGGTGGAATAATCTTAAGAAATTACTTCTGAAGTCAATTGTAAATTAGTCTTACTTTAGGGTCTTGCTAATGAGGCTTATCTGAATCTATTCTTCGGAGAGTAGGAAACATACAAATCTATTTTTCTTGGTTCATAAGAATAATTGTTAAAAGTCATGTCAGTATACTAGTGGAAAAGATCACATAAAAGATACAAGATGTCAACTGTTTGCCCAGTTTTTAGCACATCATCTAATTTAATAAAAATTTTCAATATTCTCATGTAATGAAATTGTCATTAAAAGTCTTTCCTCTTTTTATTACAAAACAAATCTAAAGTTGTTACTTGTTTCAATTTAAGTCAGAGGTAGTTCCTCTTTGTATATGCCAGAACACTTAAATCTTAAGAAGTGGGAGAATCAATGAATTTCAGAATTGAACTTTTTCTGTGTCATCGTGTTTTCTCAGGCATGGAGGTAGGTAGAGGACTTGAGATATATTTGAGATAAATTTGTTGGGAGATGGAATTGAAGCAGATTTTTTTTAATTATTATTGTTTACTTGTATGAAATGTTACAAACACTGTTGAATGTCAGCTTGTAGGTGGGGAAAAATTACTAACTTGTGTAACAGCCTATGCTAACATGGGACGTTTCAAACTAGCCTGAATGCCTGTGTCACTCCCTTGAAGGATAAAAGTTAATATTACAGTGAGGACAAAGGGGTGCTGTAGTTCTTGATCTTTCCAATTATGTGTTATATCTTTTCTCCACCATCTGTACGAATGATATGATGTCTAGAAAGCAGTATATCTGACACTGGTATTTGGTGAGTAGTGGTTTTTAGCAGTGTTTTTTAGCAGTTCCTCCTATTCACAAGTCCTTCTAGCAGCCTCTTGCTTGTTTCAATGGCTCCATTAACACTAGCGATTATACACATATAATAAAATAAAGCACGCAGATCTATCATTCCACCTCCAGGTTCCTGTGGCATTATTTAGTCACTGAAGCTTTGCTATTGTGCTTCATGATGTCACCAGTGTTCCTTGTTAGAATTGCAGCATTACCTCATACATCAAATGCCCTATTTAAACTACACTATGAAATTATAAAATACAAACTGGCTTCTTGAATTATTGGAGTTAGTTATATATAGTCCTCTAGGTAGTTGCATAGTACCTGGTATGTTGTGGTCTTTTTTTTTTTTTTTTTTTTTTCCTAGTAGTAAATGGTAGTCAGCAGCACACTTATTGCAGTGCTTTTTCTAAGAATTTTAGCACATTAGCTAAGAGTCCATCATCTATGCTGGAAATGAGATAACAGTTGAAGAAATGCTGTTGTTAATATTAAATGACTGAGATATGTTTTATGTTCCCAGACTGGCTGGCTGATGAAAGGACCAATAACACTTGCATTGTGGGGGGAGAGAGGGGAGAAGCAGAAATGAAGTGTAAGCAGTGATTGATTTCTATTTTTTTTTATTTGCTAATTTTGTACAAAACCATTATTTTAAAATGCAGGGAGGAGTGATAACGTGAAACAACTCTGATAACTAATAAACTTTTTAGTTTCTGCTTCATATGTTTACTTTTCATTAAATTTAGGGATGGTTGTGACTGTGTTGTTGTGATTCAGTCAACATTTATTTCTATCTGTTTTTCATATACAAAGGCATCGGGATGCCAGAAAATAAACTGTTAACGGAGAATTAACTTCTTTGGCATGCTTTCATACTTATCTTCCAAATTAAAGAAAATGAAATGGGCAGAAGCAGAGTGTAGATTACCTCCTTTTTGTCAAAAATGGTGGGAATTTGAAAATTAATAATAAAAAAGGGAACAGATGCAGTAACATGCCAGAGGGAGATTAATGTGGAGAGTAAAATCTGTGAGCAACAAAACTGAAGCAAACTGAATCAGTGGGAGGTGGTTGTACAATCAAAATCAGGATAAAAGAGAAATTACAAACAACCCTGCACTTGTCAAAGTAGTAGTAATGAAATCCTGACTCTGCCAGCAGCGAGAACCTGTGTTAGCACTTTGGGGTAAGGCCGGGAGCCGGGTGCCAGGTAGGAGGGCAGCGCGAGGCTGCTGGGCGGCAGCCATCGCGTGTGGAACAGATGGCGGGGAAAGCTGGCCGGGGAGGGGCTCCTTAGCAGAACTAATCAGACAGTAACAGATAGGGCAGCTGGGAGGACTGACCACCGAGAGGCAAGCGGCAGGGTAGCCGCAGCTTTCCGTGCGATGTGTGCAGTGGTGTGCCCGTTGGTCTGAGAGAAGACCTTGCAATGTCTTTTTGGGGCAGAAGCCGTGTAAACTTCTGATGCGGACAGAGCAGCCTGATGCCGCTGGCGGTGGAGGGAGGTGCGAGCTTGCTGCCCGGCTCCTCTTGCAGCCTCCTGAGCATTGAGCCCATCCTGTCTTGCTGTGTTGTGCTGCCTGTTACCCTCAAAAATGTCTTTGCTCTTAGTTCTGTCATGGGATGTAAGGGCCTGTGGGTTTGTGTTTTCTTGTGGCAGTGCGTTGAATGTAGAACTTGAAGATCTACAGAAACACAAAAGCACACGGATCTGGGGCCTGATCCGGCAAGCCGATGAGAGAACTTTGCTCCTGTTGACATGGAGTAAAGGCTGTCGGTCGGCATTGTCCCCCAGGGCTGGGCCCCTCTGATGAATGAAATCAGCTTTCTGATGTTTTGTTTTTGCTCAGAGGAGGCACTTCCTTCTTCATAAATGAGAGCTTGTGAGAAGCGAATCGAGGTCTGAGCCTTCTGATCTTGAGTCACTTGAATAAGTTTACTTGCGTAAGAAGTAAAGATCAATAGGATTTCTTTTGCGAGTTAAGAGGTGGTCATGTGAGAGAGGATTACTAGGTCATGCCCTCTGTTGATGACTGTCAGCTTGAAAGAGAAATTAAAACAAAATTTCCTCAAGGAAGTGGAAAATGAAATCGTGAAGTATAACAAAGGAGACCTGACTTATTACTGCCCAGTTGCATTTGATTGTGATGTGGGATACTTCCTTAGACAATTAACAAAGGATCGTACATCTCCTGCATCTGCTTTTGAACTTGTGTCTCTCTCTTTTGCAGAAGGTTTATAGCTTGGCTCAATTATCCATTTTGAGCAGGGAGGGGAGGAAACATTACAGGGATTTGAAATAGGTGGTATAACATAGCCATATGCTATTTATGCAGCAGTTTCTGCAATAAATCTAATTTGGTGCTGTCAAAAAAAAATTAGACTTATTTGGTATAGCAGCACATTAGTAAATGATCGTGGTAGCTTTGAAAGTTGTCATTCACTCTGCTTTACTTGCAATAGAATCCTGCAAAGCTTTTTTTTTTTTTTTTTTTTCCTTCCTTTTTCCCTGAGCAACTCTGTGAAAATGTCTCAGTTCTTTATCCTGCAGCTGTAGAAACTGCAAATATTTCCACAACTGAAAAAAAGGTCTTGCCTTAAGGTAACTGAAGGAAAAGATAGAAGAAAGAATAACCTCTATTGTTAGCAATTATGTGAATGTACAGGCAGAAAAATCAGTAATGTGGGGGGGATATATTTCTCCCTTGCCTACAGGTTTACATAGTGCAGCTGAAATTGTTTATCTCATTATACAGCATGTAGATAAATTAGCTGCTCTGCGTTATTATAGAAGGTAAAATATTTTACCTGCCATGATAAGACCATATGCTGCTTTACGAAGACTGATACTGAATGATTTGAAATCGGCTCTGTCGTCTTCTGGCAGTGCCTTTTAGAAATTTTGAAGCTGATAAACTTTGTGTCAAGATAATACACAATTATTTAAATATCTTTCTATTTAGTCATTTAAACATATTTAAGATCATTGTACAAACATTTAAAGGCCATTGATGAAGTTTAAAGGGAGGAAAAAAGATAAGTGAATGAATAAAGAAGAAATCCAAAACCATTTGTTAATTTTGAATATGAAAGTCATTATAAATTATCTTTTTTCATTTGTAAAGAATTGAAACATGGTTTACAATTGAATTTGTTGTCCTACAATACATTTTTTCCAGGAAGAATCAATAATACATTTTCAGATTTCAGTCTTAGATTTATCAAAATTTTTCTCCATGGCATTTAAACCGCAACTGGTCACATCAAATTTATCTAATGATTTCATCTTTTATACATCGCATCAGGTTGTTGAGGCAGCCAAATTGCTGCTGCATGGAGAGTGTGGTTCAGGAGCGGTGACAATACTTAAAGCGCTTTGGAGCGAGCAGCGAATTCAGATGAAATACAGAAGAGACTAACTGCTGTAGAAAACAAGCGTCTTTATAAGGTCTTTGTTTTGAGCAGCTATTATTCAGCAGTAACAGTAATAAGTTTATGCGTGTGTACCAAATATTTACTTTGATCTCATTCAAATTAGGCTTTCTATTTGTGTGACTAATGACAACAGGATAACGATTTTTGTTTTTTGTTTTGTTTTGCTTTTTTTAAACCATAATAATCTTTCAGACGTGTATTCAAAGCTGCTGGATTTTTTGCTGAATTTGCTACTGGAAAAATGTTTCTGATTTTTATCCTTATTCTTGACTAGTTCTAGGACTTTTCTCTTGAGTCCATCTGAAGGCTCGTTTTTACAACAAGCTGAAATATACTTTTTCTGTCAGTGCATGGTATTTGTGAACTTAATTTTAAAAGCTGCCTTGTGCTTTCAAAGTATACTGGAAGTCATTTACTTCATGCAGTCACGGTGACTGTGTTTCTTCTCCTGTGCAAGATTCTACTCCTGAAATCCTCGCCCAGAAAAGATTTCAACAGAGAAGCCAAAGGGTCCTTAATTAGGGACTTGATTCAACTTGACATATAAGAACATCAGCCTGTAGGTTGTCATCTCTGTAAATGGATGAAGAAAGGAAGGCGAATTACCTGAGCATGCCAGCTTTGGCTGCCGGGCTACTCTCACCACCTCTGTGCCCGGTGCCCTGGTGCCGGTTGCTGGCCAGGGGGTAGGGTGAGCTGGGAGAAGTGTGTCCCAAGCGAGCAGATGAGCACTGCTTCTTCTGTCGACTGCTCAACAGAGCTGACCTCCTTTCCCTGTCTGTGCTGGCAGCCTGGCAAGCTTAATAGTATGCTACCATTGGTTGCCCTTGTGTTCCTGGTGATTTGAGTATCAAACTAAGCTTTTGCAGAAACAGGAGCAACTGTTTTTGATTAGTTGCTCCTTGTTCAGACACCTTCCACAGGGCTTAAATCAAAATAAGGAATAAAAGTGGTTTTTGTTTGTTTGTTTGTTTTTATTATTATTATTATTTTTGTTTTGTTTTGTTTTGTAGTTAGATGGGACACAGCTGTATATTCTGTTTGTTCCAAAGTTCCTCTTCCATTTCCAGTGCTTTTGTTGACCTATATGTAGTTTACTATGGAAGATCATAGCATCAGAAAACATTCCTTTGCGAATGCAGGGACTAATTCCCATGTAAGGGATGTATCAGTATTAAGTTATTTTTCAGCTAAACTTATGTAG
Source organism: Nettapus auritus (assembly GCA_011076525.1). Classification (NCBI taxonomy): domain Eukaryota; kingdom Metazoa; phylum Chordata; class Aves; order Anseriformes; family Anatidae; genus Nettapus; species Nettapus auritus. The sequence continues at coordinate 36,837,158 of CM021767.1, read as the reverse complement.
TATATGTCAATGCAATTTTTATTAGAGTCAAATTCAGACCTAACATAAGTATAACTGCATTTCTGCTAATGAGATTGGATTACCTCCTGGATTTGCTCCCAGAAAGCTTTACTTTAATTCATTTGTGGTAGTAGGGTAATAAAATGGGTGGTTCATTATAATTGCTTTTAAAACTTAAAATATATATTTATATTTTTGGTTCTACAGTTAATCTTGGTGAAAGATTCTTTTTTATTTTTATTTATTTTTAAAGGATGCCCAAGATAAATGCAGTGAAATTGAAAGGTATTCCTTATTTTAGAAGAATGAGACTGTCAAGGAGGTTAGTTAATAATTCAGGAGTTTGTGGTTATCAGAATCTGTTCCTGAAAAGAGATAGGGGCGCAGGAGTTGCTAAAAATAGTGTATCCTGTTAACAATGTGAATTTAGTCTCAGCCCTGACAAAGAATCTTTACAATTCATCTCAATGTGTAAGGCAGTATTTTAACAAAGAGTTGCATATGTGTGCTTACAAGGCTTAAAAGCAGGAAAAAACATTCTGGATTTTTTTCTCCTTAAAGAGTGTTGCATTTTAAACATCTGTAGGTAAGTTTGGGAAAAAAAAAAGACTTGCAGATAAAATAATTTACAATGAATGCTGTTGGCCGCATCTAGGTTTTACTGTAAACTTACTTGGCTGTTCCCATTTTATCTTTGCATTTTTAGTCAATATCTTTGTTGCATGGTGTTAAAGTGAGTCAAAAGCTTTCATTTGTTATTTTTATTGTCATATTTTTTCCTTTTACACTTATGTGCATATCTCTGCAAGTCCTGAGAGATTCTGCCAGTCTTTGCAAGGAGGTATGTGTATGTGAATTAAAACATATTAGCTGTTGGAGCTAAATGATTAAAGTCTCTTATTTTACTTCTGTATTATTTCTCTTATACCCCAAACCTATCTTCACAAATAGAGAACTGTAAAGATCTTCATCTTCTGCTGGTTAGCAGAAGTGGATTTAAATCCACACCGACAGTTCATTTGACAATGACCTTGAGGGGCTTTGCTTCTTGAAGAAGAAAGCAGAAGCTTGCGGTAAACAAAGTTCACTTCTGACAGATGGATTGAATGACAGAAAGGTTGCGAGTGCCAGAATAGCCCTGGCAGAGGAGGAAATGTTCAGTGGAATCCAACAGGAGAGGAGGTGTGAACAGGTGCAGGGTTGCTGACGGAAGGGGAACCAGATGGAAGGAGCCAGAGCCAGTTTATTTAAAGGAAAAGGCAGAAAACACTGAAAGGCTGTGCGATCAGTGGCTAAAAGTGTGCATGGAAGAAGGTAAAAATTCACAAAGCAAAACTGCACAGTGGGATATCTAGCGCTTAACATAATGGTAGTAATTTATGAGTTTAGTTTTAAAGTTGCTATTGAAACATGTTTCTCCTTAATCTTGACAGCATAAAGCTTTATAAACTGACCAAAAAAAACCCACCACCCTTGGCTAATAAATATACCGCTTGTCCGTTATTTCTAATACTAATGTACAGATAACGTTACAATCAGGTAACACCAAAATTATGCCGTAGGTAGCCAGACTAGGAAAGAACCAGTAAAGGACATGCGAGGCTGGATTTTTATTTTTTGACTCACCTGTCATATCTAGCTCCTGTGATATGTGGGTAGATAAACGTATTTTAATGGGATGTTTCTGTAAAATCTAAGCAAATCAACATCAGGTACAATGTAATGTTAGCACAGTATTTGACTGGTCTTGCTTTTTGGTCACAACTTTGTCCATTTGCTATAATATGTGGTATGTTGATGTAGGATGGGGAAGATATCAAACTTGCCCTAGATCAAATACCCTCAAAATCAAATATTCTATTTCAGAATGTCTTCCTGATGAATGCTTTGTTGTGTGAAGCTGTTCTTCTTCCCAGGCTGTTCATGGGAGGCTTGGTCCTTTGGAAGCAGAGAATACTTTTCCTAAGTTCTCAACTTCAGCAGTAGTTTGGAAGAGTTAACAACATCAACACCTCAGACCTGCGGCTAGTGTGGTAGCGTAAACTGGAAGTTGGGTGTCTGCCCAAACAAAATGTCTGAAAAATTGGAGGTGGCTGTTCAGCAGGCATTCAGAGTGCATCTGTGATCTACTGGATCATTCAGCTGTGCTGATCTGATGTGGATCAGGTGTGGGCACACAGTCACTTTTCAATTAGGCACAGCGTGCAATGCAGTGTCTATGCTGACTTTATGCTAGCTCCAGTAGGACAGATGATACCTGATTCAGCATAAAGCTGGCTGGTACAAAATCAATGTACCCAAATAATTTTTGAAAAAATGGAAATTGGCAGAGTGAGTTCATAATTGATCAGATCTCTGCATCATTTAGCTGCATCATTTTTTGATTCAATAGAAGGAGCTTGAAGACTGAGTTTACTGTATCATGTTAGCAAGCTGAGACTTGGAGTCCAGATTCACAATTGTTCTGAGGTGGTCTGAGTATGTGCTGCTACTGAAGCATAGACTCAGATTCCCTAGAGTTGCGACATGTGGCTCTGCCTGGCCACGTATCTCTAGGCCCTTACTTGTGCTGGCACTGGAAGACAGGCACTCTATGATCAGGGGGTTCTTTTTCAAATTTAAAAAGCATCATATGCTCTTGCAGGTAAGTTGTGTGAATGCTAATTATCAGAGGATAAAAAGAGAGACCTTAAACTGGCAACACCACCTTAGACTGGCTTAAACCTGTCATGAAACTACATCATAAGAGGCTGCTGGTACCAAATTCAGGAATCACCGTAAGTCAAGCAAATTACTCCTTTATTTTAAATATAGTGAAAATAATTTTCATAGCTGTGTGTGCAAAGTAAATGCCTGCAAAAATATTCTTTGATAAGCAAGCATTTCAACATTTAGCCGTTTGTGAAAGTGGTTTGAAGGACAAAGAGCAAAGTGGAAAGAATATTCTGTAGAAAGGGGCATAGTACTGTGAAGTGTTTAGGGCTGTGTACTGACTTCACAGAAACCACTTCTCATGATGCATCCTCCCATGCAACTTCTGTATTTAATTGTGTGTTTCTATGTGTTTTTATCAACCAAATAGTTCACAATCTGATGTTAATAACCATTGCAGGATGGGTATTTACATGCAAGGAACATATCTGACAGACAAGGCTTATAGATGCACCAAAAAAGTAACATTTTGGTCTTAAGTCAGTATATTTGACCTAACATGGTACTAATGTTAGAGACAGTTTTTTCCTTCTCTAACAATGAAATAGAGGGCAGTTAATGATAAAGTTTAGCTGTGGCTTGGCATACAGAAAACCATCTAGACTGTAAAGTAGTTATTGTCTACATTGAAGAACTGGTAGTTTTCAGTATCTATCTTTTGAAGGCAAGACACCAAAGGAATAGAATAGTGTTATAAGCTAGTTGTTTGCAAATTCTTTCCTTTATACTGAATTTAAAGTGAGTAAGAAACCCAGTCCTTCCATTTTAATAGATCCATAGCAGCAGATATATCACCAGTAATGCATATACTGAAGTTAGCTATATACAAGCTTCTTCATACTATATAAACTTGCATAGGAATAACACTCTGTTTCTCAGTTTGTGTGCCCTTACAACTTTTATCTTTCACATGTCCATCAGTATCTACAGTTAGTGGTAATTTGAAGTAGCTTTCAAGTACAGTAAGTACTCAAAAGTAGAGTAGGAATCGTCTTCATGCAGAGCCATTAAAGAATATTATCTGCTGATGCCTCTGGCAGGGTTTAAAGGTCAAAGCAGAAGTCTAGACTTTGTTTTATTTTTTCCATAGACCTTCTAATACTGTATACTGCATAAAGTGCAAACGTATAAAAGTTATAAGCTGTTTCCAATTGTGCAACTACATTTTAAAATAGAGAAAGCGGGGGAAAAAAGTTTGGTGGGAACAAGAAAGTCATATGCACTAACTTTCCATCTCAGCAAAATTGAAATTCTCAGAAAGAGCAGAATATCTAATAGTGAGGTTGACATCATCTGGATTCTGGGAATGGGGATACAGTTGTATAATCTTATTTATTATTTATAATATAAAAATATTATATAATATATTATTATTATATATTATATATTATAATAATATTTATATTTATAATACTAAAAATAGTTGTAAGCTGCTTTTGTTAAATGTTCGTACTTAGTTTCTTGACAAAAGTTAAAATGTGAGCAGAGCTTAATCTTGTCCAGTTTTCTCTCCTGAAAATGATCCTTGTGTTTGAGGTGTTTTTGTGAAGTAGTAGTACCCTGGGAGGCTGTCTTTTCCAATCACTTATCTTAGGTGGGGTAGTAAAAGGTTTTGTTTATGTTTGGTCCGTTAACCTACTTCAAAGGTATTTCTATTTTAAAGTTATAGCTATAGCATCTTCTAGTCTTCCAGATCCATATTTAATTGTTGAGTCAATTTGGAGGTTTAATTTCATACCGTCCTTGACCTTTGCATAACTTTATTACTTTCAGTAGCTTCTTCACATGGTTATAAGAAGAATACTGTAACATTTCATTGCTTATGAAGCTCTCTGTATCTATCAACTAATGTAACTAGGCATCTAACATTATAAAAACAAAAATTAAGTGTTGTTTTGTTGTTTTTTTTTTATAAACTTCAATTCAAATAGGACCATGTGAATTCTTAAAAATGATGCAATCCTCCAATTCTACCAATTAGCGTAATAATCAGGTCTCTACAGAATTTGACCATACAAATGTAGCTTATACTGAAGTCCACCAAACGCAGTGTGCTGGCTGGGGCAAATTCCAGAGACCTGAGCTTTCCAGGTTTCTGAGAAGACGTGGCAGCCAGAATCAGCATCCGGTCAACTCTCAGAAACAGACATAAAGAGCAACTCAGTGGGCAATTCCCACAATGGGATACAGGAAGGGCACTTTATCAGCTCCTTGGAGAGGTTTAAAGAAGTGATCATGACGTTTTTAGAAGGTATTTCAATATGGTTCTTGCACTTATATGCATGAGCACATCTTTTTTCATTCAGTTTTGGACAACAGATCATTCATTTCATTCTTGTCCATCAGTCCTGTAAAAGCACCAAGTGCCATAAAATCTAGCCAGTCCGAGCATGCTGTGGTGGGTTTACACAGGTATGGAAAAATATCAGTACTTTTACTACAAAAAAACGGGTACTAAAAAAAAATCTACAGTGGTAATAGGAAACCATGAAGCACTGTCCAGCTATATCATCAGCCACAGCAATCCTATGTATTAACAAGGATCAATTAGATGAAAATATATAAGCTTTATAAAAGAAGAACCAACCAACACTAAGTAAAATGTTCCTAGAAGTGTGACTTAAGAGAAAGAAATCTTCTGACCCTAAGTCTTATTATTGACTTTATCCTAACATACAGACAACGTACTTGCTCATAGAGCTCTGTTAAGTTACAAGATGTGGAAATTAATAATTTTGAATCATGGCTACACTTGAAACCAACATTTACTTCTTTATCAGCAGAATTCGGGATCTCACTGTGTTGTATTTCCTTATATAAGTATCTGAAATACTAAAACTTCAGATATCATAAATCTGTAAACATGTTCTCCATTATAAATAACTGAATATTGTACCACAGTGACGTTAAATTAAAAGGCAGGTCTGAAAGCAGTTTTAAAAGTTTTACATTAATAGAGAAAAAGATTTAAGACCATTCCAGGGAAGAATGACTTCTAGGTACCTTACGATTTCTTTTTCATGTTTGAAAACCAGCCTTTAAGGCTTGTCTACTCACTAGAAAAAAACACAATCTCTTATCCTTTGGCATATGACACAGTTAAGAAAATACATATGGAGGACGGAGGGAAGAAATTTACAAAGTGTTCTGATCCAAAGTATGATCTTATTCTATATACATTCTTTTATGACCTTTATCAGCGTGGTATTTGAATGCTTTCTGATAGTACAGTAGGAGACTGCAAGCGTTTTTCTAATGTTTCGCCTTACAGAAAAGGATTATTGCAACATCTTGTTCTTTATCCCCCCCCTTTTATTTTACTGTAAGTGTTGCTATGTTGCTTGAGAGAAGAGCAAGGTTATGCTCTTATCTTCCATTCTTCCCTTGACACCTGTAGCTGAAATAATAACATGAACAACCTGTAAGAAAGTTCAGGTACTGCTTGTAATGAACAGTGCATTAGACCTGTAGTGTGGAAGGCTTGCAAAGTAGACTGCATAGAGAATTGCTGAGCCTTTGTACCCAAAGCTATTGGCTGAAATCCTTGAAGTTCTTAACAGACATAGGCTTTCAAGTCCTGTTTTCAAAAGTGTTTGAATTGATTTGAGTGCTTGCAGGCCAGATTTTTAGAAAGATAACGGGAATTAAGTGAGTAGGTACCTTCTCAAAACTGATTTTCCGTTTGGTGTATAGAAGCTTGTACTACACATTTATTTTCAAAAATGCTGGGAGAAGCTCACTTCCTCCAGAAGAGTTTAAAGTATACATAAAACCCCACAATATTTTATAATTACATTTTTAACTATAATTAACAAGAAACGAAGATGGCAGAAATAAGGTTATGATAAACTCTGGTGGGCTGCTGAACAGACATAATTGCTCGAGTTTTTTTAATTTGCTCAATTAAGTTCATGGTCCTTACTAATGGATCCATTAGCTTTTTACAAAATGTCACATGTTGATCTCATGGAAAAATCAAATAGTCGATATAGGAAGCATGGTTGCTTCACAGCATAGTTCTTTGTGAGAAGGCTTGCTGGCAGCTTCCAGTCAGAGGTCTAATTCTATGTTGAGGTTTATCTTGTGGCTTTTTGTTTTGCATTTGAACTCTTGCCAAGGCAAAAAGTCTTCCAGATTTACCTACTACTGAACTGCATTGTGAAATTCACGGTTATATCAATCTAAATTTTGTTCTTTTGCAGCTTTTTTTTTTTTTTTTTTTGTAAAATTTTTTTTTAACATCACTAGTTTTTATATTTTTTTTTTTTTTTTTTTTTTTTTTTTTTTCCTTTACTGAGAAGTCACTTTGCAGAGAGAATTAGTTTTCTATTGAAAATGGACCTGTGATCCAGTTTTCATTTACGAGTGGTGGGGAAGGTTTTTGTTTTTATTAAATTTGGTGGCTCAAATTTAGCCAGTGTACTTTTCATGTTAGCTTTGAGGTCAAGGTGAATTTTCACTTTGTTTTCAGCAAGGAGTGTTTTTCACCTTTGTGTGCTATACACTACAGTTTATTATTTTGGCCTTAGTTTTGTCAACAGTTATTTGGAAAGCAGAACTTTCAGGCACTGCAAACCACTATGCTGTTCATTGAGATACGTGAACAAGTTAACCCAGTAGGCTACTCTTGACAACAATAAGGCTCAGAGCGATGGGTGTTCTAAACTAAAGTCATGGAAAATTTGTACTTCAGAGCAGAGCTCAAGAAGAGCTTAAGCTTGCCTCCATATGAGTGAGTCTTTGGTTGCTTCTGCCTTCATGGCACAAAAATGAAAGTCGACATGAGTTCAGTGCTTCTGCTTTAGTAAAACTGAACAACGTTATGGCCAAATCCAGAATTAATTATCAGATAGGCATTTACTCAGTATTTCAGAATGGATTTCAATTTTTGCTCCTGCCTCCAACTTTGCCTGTGTGTTTGCATTCTGCTGGAGAACAGGCCAGTAGAGCAGAACCACTCCATATCCTTTTCATTGATAGCCATAGCTGGTGCTTTAAAAAGGTCTGGTGAATCTTGAGCTCTCGATTCTGATCCTGATCTTACCTGTGTCATCAAAAGCTGTTTCCTGTCTGTCTGCAGTTGATAGCTTTGCTTTTTCTAAATCAAGCTCATTTTATTTCACAATTCAGAGTAATTGCAAATAAGTAGCCACTGTCAAATCTTCTAAAGCTCTTACAGTATTTGCTGGTTGTAGCAGGAATCCTGCTAATAGTTCTGAAATTTCTTGGGCCTTCTTCTGTGTGTTTTATGCAGGCTTTTTTTTCTCTGAATGTGTAAAATATATCGGGGAAATTTTCTGTAGGAGGGCAGAGAGATTGAACTTAGGGGACAGGGAAGGTGTCAAATCAGTGTGTGGGTGATTCACCACTCAGTTTAGACAGCTTTGGCTCCAGCAGACGCTTCATTCCTCAGCAGCTCTAGACACCTTGGGTCCTGCTCTTTATGTGGCACTGGGTATGTCTCAGTCCCCAAATTTTCCAGGTGCTAAGGCTGAGACTAGTCAGCTACTATTCTGCTTAAAGATTTACTGTGTCTTCCTAGTCTTACAGTTGAGCATTTATCCGTTATGTAAAATCACCTATTTTCACCCACCCCTTACACACTTTGGACTTAAGGAACTTGCCACTGTTTTGGGGCTCTTGTTGGTTCACTCTACCCAGCAGGTACCACAGATGAGTGGCTTTTTTGGATGGGTCCTCTAAGCAAGAAGGTGTTTTCTGGTGGCATCAGCTTCTCCATTTATTTTGCTCTCTCTCATTAACATATGTTCTTGTTAGACAGGAGTGTTCCCATCAATGAGAAATGGACCTGTACAGTTTACCTTGGTAGTTTGAGCCATGCAGCTTGATACATGCTGAAGGCCGCCCCTAGCAGAAGGCTAGCCAGCCAGCTGTGTGCCAGGTAACTGCCCACAGCCATCTCACACAAAGACACTATTAAACAAAAATATTAAACAAAGTATTGTGCAAGTGCCACTTTATTTAGCTGGAAGTATCTGGGGGATGTGTTAGGTGTTGGTGCGTTTTTTTTGAGCAGTCCAGTGCTCATGACAACTGTCTGAAGGCAAAAGTTGTTTGGAAGTGGGGAAGGGGTTAGATAGATTTTTCCAGCAAGTATGGAACTGTTTTTCATAATAATGTTTTCCAGATTTGGAGCTTATACTTAGGAAGTGATGTAAGCATCACCCGTAGGATAGCCCCAATATAGTTACGAAGCAATTCTGAGAATGATGTGATAAGGTGTAGCACGATGTTTGAAATTTCCTTAAAATGTGCTTTGTTTCCTGAAAGCTGTAATATTCTTGTTATTTAAGTATATTCTCTGTCATATCAGTCTCAGTCCCACGTCAGAAAAAACTGGCTGTGATTTCAAAGGGAGTTTTTGCCTCAGGTAGGGCTTGCAACATCAGGACCAGGAATTAGTGTAATGTGCCCCACCATTTGTATTGCTTTGGGGTAAATTTAAGAGAGAAGATTTAACATAGTGTATGTCATGCTGAGATATTGCAATATCTCGGATGGGTTATTAGGCACTGATCCAAAGGTTAAGTGCAGCAACCACATGAGATGTGGCTTTATCCTTATATGATCTATGCCTGTGTTCTGTTTTGTAGTTACCTGAAGTGGGAATTATCACACATTTATAAGACTTTATTGAAACCTATCCTAAGCTATTAAATGTAGTTTCAGTAGAAAAGTGTGTACGTATTTATGTCCTTTGAAATCTAGAAATCAGTTCTTGTATGTGTGAACTCACTGAAATTCTGAATCTAGGTCCAAATGTGCACCAGATAAATATTTACGACCTCTGGGAAAGTCTAGATATGAATTTGCAGTTGAGGATCTTTTCTAATTTATATGCATATATCTTTTTGTTTCTTATTTTCCATGCTGTTTTTGCTTGGCTTGCATTAAATAAAATGCTTCAATGGAGTGTGGTAGTCTAGCATTTGTTTTGCCTCGGGAGTAGATTGCCCCATCTTGCATATCTGGTCAAGTAAATTGCTCTCTTGCCTGCGTACTTCAATAATAGTACTGGGCTTCAGACCTTCCTGTACAACCCCCCAGTGAGCAGGGCCACAACGGGCTGGGCCGGCGTGGTGCAAACAGGCTTCTGTATTGTTATGGATGCATTCATCTCCCATCTGCATAAATTAATAGTTAAAACTTGCTTGGTTGCTTAAAAAAACTCATTAGGCTTTGAAAGTAGCTGAATTATGAGCACTGTGGCAATCGCTCCCATTGACTTGTCTCCTGCTGGTTCACTGGGAACCAGTCCATCTCAGGGTCAGGTCCCTAAGTTTCATTGCAGTATTAAATAGATAACGTTTAAAAGAAAATGCAAATAAGTTGTTGAGTTCAAACTGTATGCTGGGGAACTCGCTTACGAAAAAGAAGTTGTGTTTAAAATTTTAAAAGATAAAGTGATATTTTAGTCTTAAGGGCTAATTTTTGCTCAGGAAATGGATCTTTTTTTTTTTTCTTTTTTTTTTTAATCAATTTTCTACTAGTCACTAGAGAATGTTTGACATTGTAAGAAAAAGGTCAGTTTGTATAACCTGCCATGGGAGAGGAATGCTTCATGTGAAAGCTTGGCCAGATTTTCTTCTGTTTTTATTAATTAAATATTCTGATTTGCCTTTTTTTATTTAGCATCTTCAATACATGGTTTTTATTTTCTTTGTTTTTTATAGACTGGAGAAAGAGAGCATTCAGCACAGCATTAGCAATGAAGCAAAGGCCCGAGCCCTTCAGGCCCAGCAAAGAGAGCAGGAGCTGACACAGAAGATGCAGCAAATGGAGGCCCAGCATGAGAAAACTGGTAGGTGGTAGGGAAAGATTAGAGCCTGGGCACTCACTCACAAGCCAGGCCCACGCCTTACTGTGAAATGACATCAGGAACACCTGTAACCTTTGGCTGGCCGAAGGGAGCAGATGCTAACTACACCGGAGATTCCGAATTACATATTAGTTAGCGTTTAAAAGAGAAAATGGAAAGTATTGCCCACTGTCTGTTGATTTCAGAGTGCTGCTCTCACATCTGTTGCACCATCTGGATTATGAGTTTATTTACCTGTGTTCAAGAAACGTAAAGCTGAGAGAGACCACAACAAAGTAGAAAAACAAAGGGCTTGTTTTTGGCTGGATTTTCAGGCACACATGTTATATAAAGAAAATAGCATCAGAAGCTCTGCGGGAAATGCTCTGAGCTTACAGTTAAAGTCTCCTGAATAGCATTGAACAGTTCCCACAGTACACACATTATAGCTACTCTAAAAGCTTAATGAGTTTGCTTCGGCATCCAAACTGGAGAAAAGCTTTAGCCATTAATCGGTTCTTAATTCACTGTCGCAGCTGGATGTAATTCACTGGCTCCAAATTGATATGTTCCTTTATTTAATCTTTGCAGCCTCAAACATTTTCAGCATTAGTATGTGTCCCCCCCCACACCCCTAATCTAGAAGAAAGATATTTAATCCCTTGCATACTTCAGCTTGTCATAATAGGAGACTCCATTGCACTGACTTAGCTGATCAATAACTTCTAACCTTTGATCTGGGAGTAAAATGGGTTTTACAAACAAGCAAACAAAAAGCCTTTTGTCATTGTGAAGTAATATCCAATAAAATTAATAAAATGCATTTTATAAACAAAAAATATTTTTTAGGGAGGAAATCTCTAACCTCTGAGCATGGAAAGGAGGAGGAGCTTCAGTTTAATGGAACATAGTGTATTCATATGTTCAATGAAATAGCATTCTTATCCACCAGTCGTCTAATGCCTTCAGAAAAATGATGTAGCTTATATTACTACTAAGCAGTGCCAGCTAATGCCTGAGGTAGCAGGCACATTTACATCTTCCATCGATTTTTTTGCTTTTTTGCAACATTATCACAGTACACAAGGACCTTATCTTGTGTTCAGGGAATGTAAACTGCTACGTTATGGCTACTGTCTACACAGTAGGAGAAGAAGCACTCAATCATATTTCACTGCTCTAGCCAGAACATCTGCATATGACCAAGTGTAATTTTGCACAAGAGATGTGTAATTTACCCTCCTTGTGCATAAATTGTCCCAGTATACAAGAATGAAACAACATTAAGTCTGAGTATGTTTTTATATATTTGTAATAGGATTAGAAGGAGTTGAAAATAGAAGTCATTTGTTATGTGCATAAAGAAACCCTTGTGTATTATGATCTTCCATGCATACAGGAAATTTGGGTAACAGTGGTCTGTCCTTCTCTGAATGATTTTAAAAGCAGAAATCAATAAATATAATTTTGCAATATCTTCCTTTTGGAAGAATAAAGGTCTTTAATTTTTAGGTAGTGAGTTTTGGTACAACACAAGCTAACAGTAACTGAAAATGAATTTATAAAATTGTTTCACTACAACTCTCACATAAGTCTGTCTCATTGTTAAAAACAAAAAACAAATTACAGTAAGCACAGGACACAGTAAATAAAATAACTGCTTTCTAAAATGACAAAATGAAATGAGTCTACAGTGTGAGCATTTGGATTGCTAGTGTGTCCTCTGCACCAGCTGAGTAAGCAAAAAGGCTGCTAAGGCATGGATTGCTAATTTTATTCCTTCCAGAAATATCAGTAAACTTCCAGCTAAAAAGCAAAAGCACCAGATTAGATGCATAGTCTTCATGATGATTCCTGTCACACAAGACCTTATTCAATGGTCACCTCACTTTAACACTTTAGGTTTAGCTTATTCTGACATACAGCCTTTATCTGATGAATGACAGTGTTAAAATGCCATGTCCAGACAGTTGAAGCTTAAAAAAACATACCAAGAACAGTGGGATCTAGACAAAAGAAATTAAGAATATATTAAATAGTTCCTAAATTCTCTATAAATTTATACAGTTTTAAAATATTTTTCTAGTTTTATAATTTTATAATTTCTAGTAAATGAACTGGACTCATTGCTGACCTCCCAGAATACATTCATAGCAAAATTAAAGGAAGAATGTTTTTTGTTGGCAAGAAAGTTGGAACAAATATCAGAAAAATACAGGTGAGTATATTTTCTTATCCTGTCCCCTTTATTATTAGGATATGCTTCCTTATTTTATACTTGTACTTTAATATTTGTTATTATTCATGTTGTCCCAGGTATTACACATTTTCTCAATATAATACATGACGTTTAAATAACATGGATGCATTTTTCCAGGATAGTTCTAATTTTCTACATTTCAGATGATGTTTCTGGCTATTAATTCAAATTTCCTAGATGATTCCAATGTAAAAATTGTGTACTGCATTCTTTCTGATGTTATTATTCTTAATATGAAAATTTGAAAATTGTTAACGGAGCTACAATTCTAGTTTATCTGAAATTATATTAAAAATACTAAATATTTTAAATTCTCCAATCTGTAGTATGTTGACTAAATTATTTACTTAAAGCTCCATTCATAATACTACACACTGAATAATTATCTCTGAAAAAAAAAATGTTGCCAAAATTGCTTGTCATTGAAGCTCTGATTCTGCTATGTGGTGCTCCCATTAAAATCAATAGCAGGTCTGAATACAAAGCCACTGAAAATTCTGGAGTAGAATTAAAAACTAGAAGCAATAACTGGTTTCAATAAATGCAAAACTATTAAGGTATCTGTTTGAAAATTAAGCTCTATACCACAGAACTATTTTTTAAAAAATACAAGTTCTTTAGATCCAGCCCTTGTATCCTTCACTAGTAAGTAATAGGATTTTTTTTTTTTAAGTGTGAAAACAGTCTTTTTGTTGAAACTTTCTGTGAGGTGTATATTAATACTACTAAACAAAGCTGAAATGGTGAGTGGGTATTCTGCAACTTAAGTAAATTTCATGCAAAATGAATTTGGTAATTAAAAGTAGTATTCATCTTACACAGCTTACGTGAAGTAAGAAGATGCTCAGCAAAGGTAAAATTGATTTTCAAGATAGGCTTCCTCTGATGGGTGGATTTGATCATCCTGTTGAGTTACCTCAACAGGGTCAACACTTACTCAGGGAGAGAGCTTATTTATCCCAGTATCCTGTTTCTGGGAATGGTCAAAAGGGAACGATATAAATAGAGGGCAGGGCAGACATATAGAGATGATGCTTCTCACAGGTACTGCCTCAAGTGTCAGTCCTGCTTTCCACTGAATAAAAAATGTTGACTAACTGTTAAGTGACTAAAGGTGCAAGATGAATCCCACTCTGAGTATTTGAGGAAGAAATTAGAAACTTGAAGAAACGTAAGCAACCTTCCCCTGCAAACGTTGCAGTGGGTATTCAAGAGAGAAGCAAACAGAATTTTTCTTCTGAAAAAGCAGAACTCCTTTGCTAAAGTAATACCAAATCTAAATAGATTCAAATCATATTATTATTCTAGCAATAAAAATGCACACAGACTTTGTTACTAGAGCTCACAGTCACAGACTAGTAACTGTAAAAGGATAAAGGAAAGACAGAAAACATACTGTGAAAACACATTATTCTCTGAAAATAAATACCGAGATTGCCAAGTGTTTCTCCACCTAGCAGCATTAGCTGACTATGTCAAGAACCTAGAAGGGAGAAAAGAAGCCCTCTTGGATCCCCATGAAGTGGTATACTTTGCACAAGGAATATGGAAGAATGGATGAAAGCAGTTTTGAGAAGTTGCCCAAAAATAGCTTGAGATTGCTTGTGCTGGAGTGGGAGCTGCAGGCAGTAACAAGAATGGACAGATACATAGGGACAAAACTAGGGAAGCATATGAAAATGAAAACAGAAAGGTGGAACTGGAGATGGTGTAAAATGGTAACTTAATAGGTGGCTTCAAAAATGATGTGATCAGAAGATCAGTTGCAGAAAATGACTTCAGCTAGGTTTTAAATGCATTGTCATTCTTTATCTTTTTGTAGCACCTCTCCAACTCGTTAGCGTAAAAATGCAGTTCTGAGATAGAAAGTTATACCTTTGTCCTCTGAAAAAATGATAATTTTAAAAAGATTTTAAAACTTAATTCTTATGTACATTACTAAAAGCAGATCAAGCCTTTTTAAAGCAAGATGCGTGAATAAGTTTATTTAATTTTTTTTGTTGTTTCTTGATAGGAAATAAAGGGTCCATCTGTAATGAGAGACATTTCAAATTCAAATTGTGAGAAGTACTTAAGGTGGACACCTCTGTATTGTGTGTATGTTTTTATATTAAATACAGGCTTTCTGGTAAATCTAAACCGAAATTTTCTTGTTTATATGTAAACTGGAACCATTTTTTGTGAGCTAGCCCCTATATAGGATTAGAAAAACTTCAGAAAGACAATGTCAGATGAATTATAAACCCCTCAAGCTGTGCAGAAAGAAGATAGTGTCTGGGAAGGTTTTTGTATGCATAGGCATGTTTAAAAATACAGTCCTTTGTTGATTTCTTCTCCGTTATTTTGTTCTTTTTTTTTTTTTTTCTCTGATTGTCACTATCTGAGTTTCTAGGTTGTGGATTAATGCTTAACACTGCCCACTGTGTATTTGTGATTTGCGTTTTGTAATTAAGGGGAACAATGGGAGTCCATTGGGTCTCGTTATATATAATGGTTGGTTTAATTTGTTTCACTTCTATCTTGTTAATTGTAAATTGATCATTAAGATTTGAATTCTAATCTGTCACCAGGGTTGTGAGTATTGAAGCTAGAGCAATGATCCTGGTTTTAATCACTGATGATGAGAAACAAATTTTATAATTTTGGTACATATTGCAGTTCATATATTTTAACACTGTATTTTATGGTGTTATAAATATTGTTAAATGACTTTTAGTGTAGTTTTACTGTTTGGACTATAATGTATAAATTATATTACTGTTTTGGCAACAGTAGGCATCCAACTGTGTGAGTTTAATTGAAGTAAAGAACACACACCCGGCTGAACTATTTTTCTGCATGTTTAGTTGACTGCAGTTATTGCGCTCAGTACCAGGGGTAGCGTGTTTGCTGAGGGTAGCTGTATGAGGATGTGCAGCGGAGTCTGTCTGCAGGATGAGTCATTAAAATTACATGCAATGATACTCGTTGTGATAGCAGAAAATATTTTAGAGCATATATGTAATTGCTATAAAAGTAAATAATAAGTTTTAAGAGCAGGAAAAGACAATGCTTTAAAAAGCACTGTGCTGTGAGTCCAAGTGCTGCAATGCAAAAGATGGTTCAGAGGAGTAAAGGCAGTGTTGCCACCTTCACGTTCAGAAATCAATTAATCCTAAAAATATCCTAAGACAGACTTTAAATTGCGGCTATTTAATATTTGCTGGTTCTTTGCTTCTAATCTGAATGTTTCAGTTGAGCTTGGATTTTTATTTTTTTTTCCAAGATTTTCCCAGCAAGAATGGTGGGGTTAAAAACTCAGTTTGCTTTTTTACATATTACTTGAGGCTTTCGTGGTAGATGGCTGGATCCAAAAATAGAGAGTTTTTTTGTTTTTTTTTTTCTGTGGTTGTTGTTGTTCCCCTGGCATCATCAATGATTTTTGAAGATAGCCCATTGCTAATATGATGGCTTATGAGCAGAGAAGCATTTACGCAGACCTTGTACTGCCCCTGGCTGGGTAGAATTACTACTCATAGTGTAAATTTGCTATCACTGTCACAGTGCAGGTGTTTGGGCTTCTTACAAGTTTGTTTTTATTACCCAACATTTTGAAATTTCTTAAAAACTACATTGAATTAACTTCGGAAACTGAGATAGATGAGTAGTGTATTTAAAGCTACAGGAGGAATCTTTGTTAGGTGATGATGCAAACTGTCACTATGCAGTCGTGTATTGGGTCCAGCGTTCTCTTTTTAATGCCAACATGTGAACTTTTCAACACTGACTTCAGTAGGCATTTTGCCCTTGCGCTGTCCTCCAAAATTTCAGTGTCATGAAATACTTGAATCTGGATGTTCAGACTCTTAAATATTTCAGTTAGAAAGGCCATTCTGTAAATATTTTAACCGGAATGACGTTTTTATTGAGTTCCTCAACTCAACAAAATTCTTCAACTCTTGTAATTATATTACAAATGAGATGTAGAAGAGAACACAAGTAACATGGTTCAAAGCATCAGGCATTTAGAGCTGTGTATTAGAGATAAGAGATCATGCTACTCATGTTCTCAATGAATTCAGTGCTTTCTTTTGTTCCTTTAATGGTAGTTTTCAGTAGCATTTTAGTTTTGGTTGGTTTGAAGCTCTTGGTCTTCCCAGAAAGACTTCCTGCACCTTCAAAATGTGCTGGAGACAAGCAAGTCCCTTTAAAACTTTTAGAGTTTTACCTCTTCAAAGTTGCTTCTGCTGTTTCAGTGAATCAGAGAGCCACATATAAATACAGAAAAAGAAGCAGGATCCCACAGTTGGGAAACCCTATCAACATGATAATCTACAGTATTCCCATAAGGCAAATATTGTGGTTGCATTTTCCTGGCAAAAAAAGGAACGCAAGATGGCAGATGAGTTTAATCCCTGTTAGCACTTGCTTGGGTTCTGTTACATCAGGTCGCTGGTGAACTGCTTGCAACAGACCTTTGCTTTTGTCTGCTGATTGTCTCTCACCATATCAGTATCAAGAATAGGCTGCATTCATCCTGGGTGATACGAATTGGTCCAACTGACAGTACTTTTTAATGATGACATTTCACAGCTATGTATACATAGCTAACAATACAGCTAACAGTATTTCTGTAAAAAGGCAAGAATTAGACTCCAGTTACCTCCCTATAATGTCCTGACCACTGTTAGGCAGCCATCCAGGAAACTCTTGTGCATTTAGGTTTGATGTGAACATCAGTGTGATTCTGATGTATTTTTCAGTGATCCTTAACAGAGTTGTAACTCTGTACATAAATTCAATTGTATACAGTCTTCTTCCAAAGTTGCCCTTGCTAAGTTCTTTCAGATTCACAGATGATATCATGTATTGTTCTCCATTTAAATATGAAAAGATGATGTTGTCATTTCCAGATTTGACTTGTCAGTGTAACATGTTTTTGAAGGAGGAGTATTCCGTTCTTCCTGCACTTTGTTGTGTTTTTCAGAATGTCAGTTGTTGTTGCATTCTGTAACAGCCAGGAAGGTAAAGTCTCTTCCTTCTGTAACTGCAACATATTTAAGTTGATGATTTAAAGATATCTCCGAAGCTATTTAACCTCAAGATCTGGAGTGGCAGATGCCATAAAACAAATTTGCTTGCTTTTGATTCTTACGTTCTGATGGTATAGCAGATTCTGACATGTTCTCATTAACCTTTTCCAAAGAGTTAAACTGTACAAGTGCATAATGTATATTTTATCACAATTTTATCTGAGATCTTTTCCTGATATTAAGAAACAACTCATGCCTGTTTCCCCATGGGCTGATGGTTAGAGATGTAGCAAGTAACAGTCCCAGGTCATTCATGGATCTGGTGTCTCTGCTCACCCGTGAAGAATAAGAATTGCTAGAAGTGACTAATTTTCTTAAAAGCTGGGCTGAGTCTTATGTAGATTAGAGTATGTCTGTATGATTTGTACCTTCTTGTTAAGATTTATTCATTTTCCTCTTGATGTTTTTTATCTGTGTAGTGGTATTTGGGCATGTTATGTTAATACATTTCTAAAGCAGTAGTACTATTGAGAGTTCAACCTGTACAGTGCAATAAGGGTTGAACAATTTTTAGTAGTGATTTTTAAAATTAGATGTTAGCTTTTACCAATAAAGAACTTGAAATGTATTGTCAAAATACTGGACAAATTTTTGCTTAGCAAGTATGAATTTACATTTATCAATGATGTTTAATATCGGTGCCTAATGTCAAATGAGATGCCTGTTTAAATTCAGCTGGAACAAGCATAGCCAACCTCTGACAGTAAAAGCTACTGACATATTTCCCAAATACACTGCAGCATCATGTCCTTCCATGTTAAGATTATTTGAAATAGTTTCTTGTTTCTGTAAGTTCTAGTAATAGCCTGTTTATGCATTATACATACATGTATGAAATTTTATAAATGCTGAAGCCACATATTGATGGCACGCTGCAGGATGAAATCTGACAACATCCATCATCACTGTGTTTTACTTCTGTAGATCTGAAGTCAACCAGCTTAGTCAGGAAAAAGAGTATCTTCATGGCAGATTGGAGAAGATGCAAAAACGGAATGATGAATTGGACCAACAATGTATCCAGCATGGGAGAATGCATGAGAGGATGAAGTCGAGGTAGGAGGTCCTGTTAATCTGTCAGTATGTGGTATGCTCTACTGTACCTGTTGTGTTCTGAACATAAAAATGGCACTAGACTGTTTGAAAGTAATGTTCTTGCTTTATGAAAATGACCACCCGTTACCCCTCCTCAAGCATTCTGTGAAGATTGTTGTTTTTTTTTATAACATCTTTTGCTTGTGCCATTTTGGATAAATAAAAGGAAAGCTTGAACAACATAGTCTTCCAAAGAATTTAAGCCTAGTACATATGTGTGTGGGCTGCTTCGGCTGTTCTCTGCTCTAACTTGGATGAATTGTCTTACCATATAAAAAAAAAAAGAGGGGGGGATGAGAAGAGGGGAGGCTATTCAGTAATGTGAGTGTAGACTACAGATGTGGATTCTGTAAAGCCATGTAATATGTTCTTCAGTATCGCCATTTTACCTTTATCAATAATACTTAACTTTTATAAACAGAAAAAGCTTTTTGAAGGTCTTAACCTCCAGAGAGTTATTAACAGCTTCCAGGTACCCCTAGCCTTTTCAGAGAGGTGGTAAATTCAAGAGCTGGGAGCAGCTACCGCAAAACTTGTGGGCAGTATTTCCACTGATACCCAATGACTGTTCTGGCCAGAGTGTCCAGACTGGTAGTGTCTTGTGCTGTGATTTGTGTCAGATAGCCTTAAAGACCGCTGGGGAGACTCTTCTTCTTGGTACCAGAAAGCTCATCTGTGCCCTCTCGCTCTTTTTTCCACTCTGTATTTAAGCACCAAAGGTTGCTGAGGTGTGTTTGGGGGAGTAAAAGATAAAGTAGGGAAATGGCAACTGCAGTCCTGGTCAACCAGGTGACCTCTTGTCAGCAGTGAAAGGCAGACTACAGTTTAAGCTCATTTGGGCTAGATAGTCCTGACTGGGCAAAAGTTTGTTTGCTATTTTTGACTGCTGACCACCTGACAAGAACAGAGCTTGCATATATTGAAGCATCCTGTCTTGTACGCTCATTTTTTTTCCAACTATTTTTTATCTCCATCTCTTCGTTATCTGTCCATCCACATTAGCACCTTTTTTTTTGCACTCTGCTTTCTTTTCAGTCTTTCAAACCCCCTTCTTTCCTCTTCCTTTTCAGATTTGTCTGAACCTCATCCTGTTCCGCTGTAACCCAGAATTACCATCATTTTTTATAGCTCAGAGAACAAAGAAACTCAAGATACTACAATTGTGTCCCTTGTCTATGTGACCACATAATTTTTCCATTGATCTCACCTCTTTCTCCCCACCCACCTTTTTTTTTTTCTTTTGTGTGCTGTAGATTCTTAGCATTTGGGGGACACATGCACTGAGGACTCTGTTACTTTTAGGGGGGGGAATATAAATCTTTTTATTTTTTTTCCCTAGCTGTTCCCCTGCAGCACTACTAGTATCTGGGTGGATATGAGAACTCTGTGAGTCTTTTGGAGAGTCTTTCCTCTATGTAAGAGCCAAATAGACCTTACTGGAAAATGTTGCTTGTTCTCTGCTGCAGTAGAGACTATACACTAGAAAAGATTGAAAGCATTAATCCAGAACAGAAAAGTGGTTTGAAAACAGAGCGGTCATGCTGCAGGCAGTGCCCTACCTTCTGCTGCTGTTTTGATGATGGCAAGGAGAGAAAACAGGACAGTGATGGTGTTTGTCATATTTAATATTTTAGAATATTTAAACATGGCAGAGATTTATCAGGCATTTGAATCACTGACAGTATAGTTTAGCAACATTTTAAGAGGGAATTATTTTAACATTTTTAATTATGATCTTACTCTGTATTTATTTAAAAAATAGGTAATTAATGACAAGGCTTATATAATAAACAGCTTTAAAAATTCAGTGTAATCTGATTTTAGTTTCCATGGGAAAATTATAATAGTTTTCAGTATCAGTTCCCTATAAATCAGCTATGAACTATTCAGTTCTAAGTGAAGAAAAAGGTCTTTTCCAGCCTTAATGATTCTACGATTTTATGACCTCCACCACATAAAAAACAGTGATTTTTTCCCTTCTGATTTTTGAAACTAGAGATCTGACTGTGCTATGTAGCAATAGAGAGAACAAATACTGATGTGCTTTGCCTCAGATTTCTGTCCATCACACAGATACTAATAATCACAATTTTAAGATTGATTGTTTCATGTCACAATTATTTGCTACCCATTTTTATGCAGCTACAAATAACCCAGGTGGTCTTGCAACACAATCATGTGCAGTGGGTTCCTATTTGATTTCCTATTGATTTTTATTCTGCCTCTCTTTAGAAAGTTTCTAGTAGCAAAATTAATTTGACTTAATTTTGGACTTAACATTTGCATTTGAATCAGATGAAATTGTGCCATTTGTACCTAAGAAATCTTTGTTGCTACTTCTGTTCTGCTATGAGAGCACGAAGGCCCTGCTGTAACTATTTTGTGGAAGGAACGAGATCTAATTGATCAGTCAGAATTTATTTTGAAGCAGCAATGTTTGGACAGTTTTGATATTTACACTGCTGAAAATGAACAAGATGACTCTTTTTTGCCATTCCCATTTTTCAGTCTGGCTATGTGCTACATATGCATATTGTGTGGAATGATATAAGGTTTTAAAGAATGGGATTGCTCTAAATTGCAGTTTTTAAAGGTGATTTTAAATTAGTCTTTTTAATGTAATGCAAATATCCATCCCTTTCAGTGTTTTTGCTCAGTGAAATGCAGTGTTAAAAGAAGTAGATGTCCATCTAAATGACACAGAGGATGTATACTATTGGAGCAAACTTTTATTGAAAGGTGCAATTTGCGGGACTATAGTGACAGGTTAAGACTGCAGTGGAGCTTCAGAACATGTGTTCGATTAATGTTGTTAATCTAGCAACCCCGAGGATTTTTGCATTAGGTCTGTAGATGTGTGATCATAGTAGAAATGAGCAATAGTTTGTATACTTATGTAAAGTATAAGGCTCTTTTTGAAATATTGTTAATAAAACATAAAACCGTAGGCTTCAAATTAGTGTTTTCAGAACTAATTTTAACTAAGTTTAGTAAATGGGATTTAGGGCTATAAGTTTTTCTGAAACTCCAATTTTGGTGATTGGAGTTGGTATATTTTGCTGTGGGTGCTCACTGTTCAATCCATGTAACATTAACAGTGCATTTTACGCACCGGGGTAAAACTGGGGCTTTTTGCTGTGGTAATGTGGGCAGGCGATGTTAATGCGTGTGTTTTAACTGTATTTTTGGTAGCTAAAGTTGAAAAGGAGAGCCTACAGGACTGGCAGTTTGGGGCAGATGTGTGTCTATTCCTCAGGCATCAGTGGTTGTAAGTTAACTATAAAAATGTTACAACCATCTGTGTAACAAGACGGCAGAGATCTGCTCTTGCCTGTTACTATAAATAAGAAGGAGATTTGTTTGACTTCATAGACATTGGATTTATAAAGACTATATGTGTCAAATCGTAACTACGTGCCATGTTGCTGAGATGTGTCTGCAGCCAACTACCTGGGGTGCCTTCCCCTTCAGACATGGTAGAGGAGTGCAGCAACTGTTCCGAAATGTCTGTACAGCACAAGATGTCACAAATTCTATTTGTTTTCCACCTTTGGGGAAATGTAGGATTCTTACGAATAAGCTTATGTGGAAGAGTGGCTAAAATGGATCCTTACGTGGACCTCTGTAGGAGTTAGGGAGAATAAATGATACTGAGTTTGACAATTATTTTAATGTTCTTCCACCATTAATTTTATTGTTGTTAATAGTGTTTGAGAGATTGCATATGCATGAGAGAACACAGATTTACGAGAACTAAGGCATATATATTGAGATTATACCAGCTATTTCAAGTAGCTGATACATGAAATCATAAGAGTTAGTTTGCTGTCACCATTACAATCTGAATAGAGATTTGGGGTTTATATAGTAATTAAAACAATTGATTGAAATTATTTCTTGATAACTGAAGCTAATAAGTTGCACTGCATATTTTACATTTTCTTTGTAAAGATTATGTATGCCTATTTATTTTTTTTTTTCAAGAAATGATGATGGGTGGAAAAAATCAGTTTTGACCGTTGCTTAAAAGACTTTTATTTTTCTTTCAAATCCAGTTCTTCGTTGAATATATTGTCTTCCTTACTTTCGTTGTACTGATAGGTCAGTATTAAGTAATAATGAAACAATTGTTACTTTCCACTCACTAGATTAAGCATCTGTTTTGAAATGCAATTATAGAATAAAAGATGCATTAAGTTGTGACTTTTTAGTTTAAAAGACATTAATTTTTATATTGAAAATAGTGATAAGTATATGTATTGTCCAAAATATCTTTGATTATTAGAATTGCCTCAGTGTTTAAGTAGCAATATGCTTCACTTTTTCCTGAGCATCCTTGTTCTTCCCCACATATTTTGGTGTGGTTTTGCTGTAACAGGATTGCTCCAACAATTGGAGAGAGAGTTATTTGTGTAGCCTATCATTCAGTGAGGTGGTAAAAAGCTTTGTGGTCAATGCATTCTGCTCAGCTCTGTCTAGAATTTGGGGTTATCATTCTTACTTAATTTTTAATTGCTATTTAATAGACTCACATTTTAGGTTGAGAACTGTATACTCCAGAGGAGTACCATTAAGAAGTGATCTACAAATGTTGTATATACACGCACACACATACATAGATATGTGTAACAAATCCTGTCAGAATCTGAAAATGTATTTGGCTTTTGATTAATGTGTTTGGATGTTTTAACACAGTACACATGGCCTGGAATAGGAACTAGTTGTTCAAAACTCTCCCTCCCTCTTTCTCTCGAGGTCACTGTCTACTTAATTTTTTCACTTCTCCTTATAGGTGTGTGTATATACAGTGTGTATGTATATGCATATATTTATATAGTTTTATATGTATATTATATGTATCCGTATTTCCATTCTAAATAGTTAAAGATTGTGTAAGATTATATAAGCTCCTGCATACTCTCTTTAAAGATTTATTCCCCAACTACTTGACCACTATACACATAAAGCAAAAATTAGCTCAGTTGTTAGAAAACCTGAAAATGTGTACCAAGAATAAAATACAGGGTGTTCAGAAAATGCTGCAAAATAGTACACAAGTCAGTTGTTACCTTTCTTGAGAAGTAAATGACAAGTAGAGGGAAATATCACACACAATTTTCAGATAGAAGTTTAGGGAACATAATAATGTTCTCTAAGATGTATTCTAGGTCACTGAATTCTGTGTTCCTCTACTGCAGCTATTAGTGAATCTATACATATATTATATGTTTATATATTTGATATATATACATAATTCCTTTAGGACTGTATTGGGCTCCATTGTAAGAGTCGTTAGGCTTCATTGCTTCAAGTTGGTCAAGGGTTTCCAGCACCACTGGTGTACTGACTGGGGCCTTTCTTATTTTCCATCTGGATTTATTTGTGGCCAGCTTGTACCTATTTGTCCTTGTGCCAAAAATGGTGTAAGTAGTTCTTTTGTTCTGTTTTTATTTTATGCGCACTGTATTTCTAGACAATGGTTGTACCCATTCAGTCCTACTTTGAATAATAAATGAAGCCTTTCTCTTTTGTTCTTTTTACAATAAGCTTTTCCTCTCCCTCCATTTTCTGGTTGTAGATCTTTTTTGAATATAGGCAATCAGAACTGTTTGCAGGGTATTGGAAGAAGGCATTTGAATGTCTTGGATGGTGGAATTAATATGTTTACTGTAAATTCCTTGACTGACAGATCCTATGATCACATCTGCCTTTCTTACAGCTACTTAACACTGGCAGCTGGTAATCCATCTCTATCCAAGAAGTGCATCCAGGACCTCTTCCTCACAAGTAAATCCAAATAGCAGAGACTTTTGCTGTGAACTAAGAATCCATTAAAGTCTCTAGCGTAAGACTTTGTGCTATCAAATTTCTTCACATTTCTGCTGTTCCATTCTTCTGAGTCATCTGTTTCTTTCTGTGCAGTGTCCCAGACCTTCTCTAAGCTTATGACATCTCTTAAATTTATCAGCCCACTCCCACTTTTTGTGCTGAGTCGTAATTCAAAATATTAAAAAATCTGCTTAAACTCAGTGAGAAGAAATTCTCTTAGATTTCTTCCTTAGCTTCAGTTGTTCCTATTGGTTATGCTCTTTGTTTTAGTCAGTTACTTACCAACAATGGCTAGTTGCTTAGTTAGCAATTGCTGATGTGGCATGATATGTAATGGTTTGCTTAAGTTAATGTAGGTAAGATTTATTCCATATCCCTTATTTAAAAAATAAAAATCAGCTGCCAGAGAAATTAGGATTGATGTGACAGAATCTGCATCGATCTATTTATTCTTTCTACTTCAAAATGTGGTGTACACTTTTCATGCATTTGAAGTCACATTAACAGGCCAATAATTATTGAATTACCTTATTTTAAGGATTAATTGATGCTGCATATGCTTTGATAGCTTAGCAATGTAGTCAATGGAGAGCGGAAAAGTGTCTGTCTTTGCTTTGCTTATCAGGACAGCTGGTCACCACAACTTCAGTGTTTTAGAAACTGAAGAGTAATATCTGGGATATTATAAACGGGCGGATAGTCCGTGCCTCAAAGAAAAGCTAGGTGGAAAAATAACCAGGTTTGCTTGCTTCTCTGAACAGCTATCAACACTCTGACTAACACCCCTTCTGTGAAGGGTCTGGTAATTGTCCACTCCTGAGAATATCGTCAGCTTGACTGCTTTGATGTGCTCAGCCTTCTCCAGAACAGACATGAGGATAGTTCTTATTCATGCCATCAGCTTCTGGGAGTCAAAGCCTTCAGCTCACTAATAGTAAGCTTGTGCTCTTGTCTACCGGGAATGTAAAAAGCCCTGAAATGTGTGACATAAAACAGCACAACATAAGGTTCCAGGCTGTTCTTGTTACTTTCTGTTGTCAGCACAGTTGCTGAGTTTCAAATTTAAATGTTAATTTAGCATTAACAAAGAATTCTTGATTCTCTCCTCTGAAATGGAGGTGGATAAAGGTGATACTTTTAATATCCCAGCCCAGGCTCCCGTTGATGTGTCAAGATCTAGAAATGCTTTGCCCCATGCAGTGCATCACACTGATGTTAGAAAAGGCACACATTGCAAGCCTACCCATGGTCTTCAAGTGAAAACCTTTTTTTTTTTTTTTTTCTTCCTACATTTGCTTACTTGCTACAAACTTGAATTTATTTATTTATTTTTAAATTTCATTTGGGGGTTGCTTCTGGTGATCACATACAGTCCTTCTTGTGTTAATCCACCAATTACACCTTAACCACCACCGTATCTTCCTCTTGAAAAACTTTGCCTTCAGTGTCTGGTAGTTGCCCTTCAGGACCATGACAGTAGACCAGTCTTCCCCACCTCCCTCACCAGTTCCCCAGAGTTGTGAAATAAAAAGTGAGCAGGATGGATCCAAGCGCACCTTTGCCAACGGGTTCATAGAAGCATTGTTGTTTAATTGCAAGAAACAGCACCAAAACACGTCACAGTTCATTGAAAGCATCTGCTAAAAGGTATCCAGAGCAACAGAATAAAGGTTTCTACCCAGGATAGTACCCTTCCCAAGGTATTAGAAACTCTGGAGGACAACCCTCCCTGTGTTCCTTTAGCAAGTCTTGTTCAGACCATCTAAAAAGTAAATTGCTGAAATCCGTGACTGTTATAGTTACCTTGTTTTCTTCTATGTTGTGTTGCATCAGCATTTTTAAAGTTCATTCTTCTGTACTGTATTTCTGTGATGTCCATGTGATATGTCAGAATATTCAGAAATATATTTACAAGTAGTCACTGTGAGACTAACACTGTGCAATAGATCGGTGGTAACTACACAGTTGGGATACTTAATAGTAATTGGGATCTTTCTATTGGGCCTTAAGTGAACTCACAATATTGTAAAATCTAACTACTAACCCATTTAAGCAGTAGCAGATTCTATTTTGGTTTTGCTCCCCATGTATAACTCTTAGATTTTCATACTAAGGCTATTTGAAATCCTCTGTTCCCATATAATGGAGAAGTGAAAACAGACAGATGAATAACATTCATAAGGCTTTGTGTGACATGAAAATTTACCAGTGCCATAACAAAATCTATGCACCTGCCAGCTTCCAGGGTTACTACTGAAGTGAAGGAAACCCCAAACTAGTGGCGATTTATGTTCTTAATATAAGGAGTAGATTTTTACAAGGCTACTGGAAGGCAGCTTTTTCCTGGTAACTTCACCATCTTGATTGCTTCCACAAGGTGCAGTTCTGCTCCTTTGGAAGTTGATATAATTGTGGATGCTTTCATTTTTCCTGTCTAATCTTATTTTTTTATCTTTGATTGTTCAGCCTTGATGTGTCCTGTGCCAGTAAGTTACACAACTAGCATTTCACTTAAAGGTGTTTTTTTTGTTCATGAGTTTTGGGTTTGATCTATCAAATTCATTGGAAGTGCTGTTGGTTTTGGATTATGAAACTAAAGACTTATTTTTGCACCATTTTTTGTTCTTTAAAATGCAGATAGAATCTTCTGTTGCCTATTTCTTGTCTAACTTAAACTGTCATTCATTTCTGGAACTCGTCACATTCATTATCCATTTCTAAGTGCACTCAATAATAATAATAATAATAATAAGTAACTAAGTTTTTATTGTGCCTTGTGATGGTACAAATTGGTGGTAGCCTAATAGTTACAGGCATTGTGTTAGTTTTTAGAAATGTTACCTTAAATGTGAGAAGTTATACTGAAATTGAGAGTATGGAAGTGGCTCTAAGTGAAGACAGTATGAAAAGAGGTACTTAGCATCTACATTTCCAGTGTACTCAAGGCAGTGTTGTGTGCGCTCAGGGCTTCTCAGTTTGATTCTGAATGGAGAAGAGTAACAGATTATTCTATGGTTGTTTAACTTGTTTTTGTGAACAGTAAATTCTTGTGTGCAGGAAAATATTTTTTTAACCTTTTAACCTCTAGCAGCCATATTCCACCTTTAGTTAAGTGTATGGAAATATTTGCTTGTCCCAAGTATCCCTAATTATTTAAGACTTGATCCTTAAAGGCATTTAGAATTCTGATTTGATTCAAATCAAGGTTGCCGAATACTTCCAGGTCCACAGATTCAAAAGGTTGACTTAGAGGTAAGACTGAAATTATAGTAATCTTTCCTCTGCTTATGTAAAGTGGTGTAATCCTTCTGAGTGCTACACTAGCACTTCCCACACTAGGAAGGATTTAGCCTTAGTTTTAGCTGTATGAATTATATGTAGTCAAAAACAACTTTTAGTTTGATTTATTTTTATTTTTTTTCCTCTCTGCTCGGTTCACTCAAGTGGCTGACCTTTCTTATACACGCACACAAACACGCACGCAGTTTCAGAACTGAAAAAAGCTTGTCTGTAAAATTACACCAAGCTTAGTCAATTGCACAGATTAAATATTTGGAGACATCTGACTTAAGAGCACTCTGCCTTTAACTTTTACCGTCATGAAGGCCGTTGTAATCTGCTGTGCCTTATCACACATGTATTAGATGGTGCAAATAGTTGGGCTTCTCAAACCAGTTTTATGAATAAAATGGACAAACAAGCTGAACAGAGGTATATGCATCCTGGGGAAAGGGCTTTCAGAGGCTGGGTAGAAATGGAATTTCTTCATTGGCTTTCTGTAACATTAACCCTTGTAAATAAAATCCACAGGAAATGTGTCTAACGTTTTGTCCTTTTTAAATTTCCATTTTTAATAGCAAGAAAACACTACAGGCAGTGCATTTCTGAGGGATTATTGCATTTCTCGGGTGGCTGAAGTCACTCGCCCTTCAGCCTTGTGCCTCACAACACACCCGAGGCGAGCCATAATCCCCAGCAAGGCACTGCTTGTCTTATCTTATTGCTTAATTATTATACCTATTGAATGCTGCTTAGAACATTGTCAGCTGTTGAGAAAAGGTAATTATCACTAGTCAAATGAAAAACACTTTTTTGGCTGCCTTACGGATACACATTTTACTGGTACCTTGATACATAATGAAGCCTGATAGCAAAACTTTTGCTTGTCTCTTCTTCAAGCCACAGCTGTTTCCCTGCTAAATTCATCCCATCTGTCTCCCCTTCCGTAAGGCTGTAGGCAGTATAGCATAAGTACAGAAGCAGTTCAGTGCTATTTTGGATAAACATAGCTGAAATTTGAATCTTTGCCATTTGCAATGCACACATTTTGTTTTACTGCTGTAAAGAGAGCTGTCAAAATAAAAACTACATGGATAATTTACTGAAATACAGTCAAATAAAGCGATGATCAAAGGGGAAAAATGAAGATATAATATAGGGTCACTCTTACTTTCAGGATATATTCTGAACGATGTAATTGTTGACCTCTTGACATTTCTGGGCTCAGAGAAATTGGTAGCAAGTAAGAAAAGGAAAAACCACTGAATTAGAGTATAGCATGAAGTAGCCCGAGTTCCATGCCAAAAAGGCTAATTGTAGCAGGCAGTTGTTTGCGGTAGTGCCCTGTGAGATAACTGAAAGGTACAGTTCTTCACTCGTTTTATAAGGAGAATATGATTGTGTAAGATAATACAGCATGGAAATGAAAATGAAGAGTTCTGTATGTTTCACTTTGTCTCTGAAAATTGAAAGATACCATAATGATCACTGGGAGGAAGGTTTAACCACACTCATCTACATCTCCCTTTGCTGTTTGCAGTTTTAGTAGATACGAAAAAGTGTATGTTGAAGCTCAATAAGGTCTTTTTGCTTGAGTTTGTTGTTCTAAAATGGATTGGGTGGTTAGTTATCCAAGACTTTTATTTGAAATTCCTGGACTTTCAGGAACAAAAGATCCAAATCCCTGTGACATCTGCTTGATAGTTAGCTTTGTTACTTATATAAATTGAGTACCGTGCAATATAAAGTATCTGAGAGTCTTTTGGACAAAACCATTTATAAACATCGTCTGTTCTGCCTAAGTGTTAGAAATCCTTTGGCACCTCTGTTAAGAGACAGGTTGTGACCATTACATCTTTGATATATTTTCCTTTTACTGTGTTGTTGTATGCTGTTGTGGTGGTTTTACCCAACTCAAAGAGGACTGTAGCACCATACCTATATGGCTGGTGAACACTTATGAGCCTTTTGCAGGAGAACCTTGGAAGTTCACCCAAGGTTAACCCTGGTGTGTATTTCGGATAATTCCACAACCTGTGAAAGTTAATTCTCAAAGGCTAATGGACTGTGTAAAGTAAAGGTGAACAAAGCTGTTCTTGTCCTAAGCTAGATGATGCTGTCCTTGATAAAAGAAACAATGAGATGACCTTAATAAAAAATAGTATAAATGTTATAAGCAGAAAGTTCTTTTCGGAAAAAACATTTTGGAGCATTGAATACTGTATAAATTCTGTTCTCAGTGTTCTGTGTTGGGATAGAGAAAGGGAAAAAGAATGTTAAATCATTAGATTCTTCATTTACCACAGGATTGTTTTCAAGCTATATCAAAAGCAACAAAGGCCTTTGTCATGCTACTAAGGAAGGTGATGCTACAGTAAAAGGTTGCACAGTGGTTTTTTTTGCAATCAATACTCCATGGCAAGAACCAAGACTGCATTGCTGCTTATGTTTACAGCAGTGTTGGACTTTCTATCTCTTTGTAACACTGTACGAATAAGGATGTTTTCATCTGGGAGAGCGAATGTCACTATTTAGCTCTCCCGTAACTAATCCAATAGCTGGTAAAACAGCTGCTGACAGAACTAGTGCCCCCACATTTCAGCCTAAAGGAAAAAAGGCTCCACCATTTCTAAAGGAAGCCCAGTTCTTCAAGGACTCCACCATAGCAGTATGCACAGTACCTCTTTGTGAATCAAATTCAGAATCACCTTAAATTAAAGATTGCAGGAGCCGTACTATGAAGGCTTCCAGTGAATGAAAGCTTAAGCTAAATGCAGGTAACTCTGGGTGATTTTGTTTTGTATATGTTTATATTGCCTGTGTATTTAGGAGAGCTGTCCAAGTCCACTATCTGAATGGGAACGCAGCCAGCTTTTACCTCATCAACCTGTTGGAGAAAGTTGTTGCAGGAAGATAAAGCTTAAGAAACAAAAGGAGGCTGTGGAGAGTTATGCATGGGGAATGGCATCTTCCCCTCTGTCTCCCCTCGGGCTTTACTGAAATAAAGTTGTATGGACTTGCTTGTATAATTATTAGGTTACCCAAATATTGTAGTAAACATCCGGGTACCAAGACTATCTTGGAACAATTGTTTTTATTGTAAATATATTGGGCTGCTCTTGAAAGTCCTGCTAGGATCTGAGCTTTCCTTCCAAAAATAGTGTTAGGGCTTTGTCATCCAGTTTTGTATACAGCTTGCAGTAAAAGGAGAGTGTTTAACATCTGAGAGAAAATGTGCATGCACCAGCTTAATGACTCAATAAGCTTAATAAGCCTTTTCCTTTCCAAAATGAAAGATTTACTTTTGTGCTGCATTACGGATTGAAAATTGTTATTCTCTGTTAGAATTATTTAGGTAGCCTCTGAAAGTCCACAAGGGAGGCCTGCACTTTCTTGCATGACAGATTTGACAGATCCACTGCATGTTTTTCCCAACAAAAAAACACAGTTTTTACAAAGGGTTTTACTTTCTTATGGTGTGTATGCAAATGAGAGTTAGCGATGGAGGACTGGACAAGATCAAGAGCAAAACAATTATAGTGGCTTTAGTCTTTTTCCATGCGCAAAGTATTAAGAAAGCATCAGTCTTATGCTTTTTATATTTATCATACCTTATTTTTGCATATTACCTTACTATAAGTACATGTATTTGTTGATGATGTGATCCAGAATCCAATATTTTTTGAATTCCAGGTGATCCCTTACCTACAGTGTCAGTTATGCTTACACTTCTGGGACTGTTTATGGTGATCTTGATCTAACATGGAGAATTCTGGTTTTGTAGTAATGTCAAATTTAGCACTTCAAATACTTAATTTGTTGTTTTTCTGGTCACTGTCTTTTACTGAAGTCCAGGATAATTTTTTCCCCTGCCTGTGTGTTTTTAGATTATGAAGAAGGCCCTGTATTCCACACGTTTCTTCTGCAAGATAGTAAAAGGAAACAGGAGGAAGGGGTCAGAGGGTGTCACATACAAAGATATCCTGGTAAAAAATGTGCTGAATATTTCTTGATCTTCTGAAAAAAATATTTTTGAAATGTACACAGTTAGCAAAAAATCTCTACTTGCTTTCATGCAGCTTATTTGTTTCTTCAGTTGCCTTGTGAGCTACCTCATCAAAACCAATAATCAAAGTCAAAAGCAATAAAATCTTTACAGGATATTACTACTTTTCACCCTTAGCTGTCTGCTCTCAATTTCAGCTGTATCTATTCTGGCAAATTTTAGGCTGGTAAATTAATACTTAGATGTTCTGATTATATAGAACTTAAAAAAATCCACTATTTGAAAGTAATTTTTTAATAGCAACATGACATTAACTGAACAATACATTCGACCTATATGGTACATAAATGTTTTTCTACTTTTTGCTTAGGCTCTTCCAAACAGGGAAACTGTTGCAACAGTTTTAAATGTTTGCAGGTCATCTGTAAAACGATACTAAAATCCCTTGCATTCAGCAGTAGTGAAGGTTTTGGATATGCACTGTTAAGAGAAAAAAAGCTTACCTTATGTTGTGATAAAATGCTTTCCTCTTAATTGCTCTCTGAACTCAGAACCCCCCTGGTCCATCTGAGCCCCACCTTACTTACAGAAGTGACACCAAGTTTTCAATGACAGGGACTAATTATGCAAAATCAGAGGAAAAATTAATATTGATAAAAAGCAGAACTGATGAGAGTCCTGACATCTAAACTCACTACCAGAGCTCCCAGTTCCACTTCATATAAAGCAGTGTTCAAAAATAAGTGAATGAGCCTTCCCATGCTATTTTCAGTAACCAGTGGAACATGGGCTGCTGGAAACAGCTGAATTTGTTCAGTCCCTTAAATGCAACAAAGTATTAGAACAGAATTGAAAATGAGGGTTACCTGAGATGTTAGTGTTATTTGTGTGAAAATATGTTAAAAAAATCTGTCCTACTAAAATCTATTTTCTCCTATTAAGTTAGTTTCTGTTCATATTTTCAAATAGTACATTTGGGGATTCTTTTCTTTGTAGTCTTTATGGGAAGGATTTTTTTCGTAATACGTCAGTGATTTTCTGCATCAGATTGGAGGGTACTGTTACAGTCAGTAATGTTTACATCAACAAATGTAAATTCAAATTAAATCTATTATTTAAATAGCATAATGGAAACACATGGTGCTTTGTAGTCATGTAATTAAAGAAGATCTGTGCCTCCAGGAGTTTATGATCTAAAGATCAAAAACAGTTCCACATGCAACAGACCTCTCCTAAATATCGGTGTAGAATTTGGGGATTTAGTCTTGCATCTATTTCAGCATAAATTTTACTCCTGTACAGAGATTTCTCCCAGGCCAGTGCTGTGCAGTTTGAGATGTAATGCCTAAGTATTATAGTTCGCTGTTTGTGCAGGAGCAGTAAACTCTTAACACAAAAAAAAAAAAACACGGTGACTTAATGTCAAGATTTATACCTCACTTACTTCACAGTAACACTGTGAGTTAAACTTTGAGGATGACATTGGTTTAGTTAAGAAAAAACCTCAAATCTCTGTCTGCTGTATCTTCAAGAACAAGGAGTCTGGCTAGCCATGCTATTTTTTTTTTTTTTCTTCCCCTTCCAGTTGTGAAAGTGATTTTGTGCAAAACTGCATTTGAGTTAAATTATTCACTCATCCTGGGGCAATAGCCTGTATTCACTTACCAGCTGAGCCAACTAAAAATATGGGTAACAGACCAGCCTAGTACTCCATTGATGCATTATATAATGTGGTAGTTTGGAAATGATGATGAAGACAACTGGGATGTTTCATGGGTGAAACAGTAGCATCATAAACTGAAAGGTTTGCTTGCTATATGTAATGTTTTCTCCCTCCCTTATTTCTGTGCCCTTGTTTCAGAGATGTTGCTTTTATTAAAAAAAAAAAAAGCCTTTTTATTCTCTGAAGAAGTTTTTGCCTGAATTGCTGGCGGAGTTCCCTCCAAAGTCCTGGACTCCCTGAAATGAAAACTTGGAAAAGCTCAGCCCTCAACTGGGTATGGCAGTGTACTTTGTCTAGTGTACTTTAAGTCTTCGTTTTCCCCTCACTCTATGCTACAAAAGAGATTGTTGTAAACATGTAGGTTGTTATTGTCAAGTGCAATGGCTTTGGATATCTTCCAGTTAACATCCTAATTAGAACACCAAGTTAAAAAGAGAATTTTTAATTTCTTTTGGGTGTGGGGAGCTAAATGGAGACTTGTCGGTGAACCCTGTTACTCATGGCTGTGAACTATTAAACTCCTTTGTCTCTGGGATGACTTAGCTGTAAAATAATTGGGCAGCTCCAAGAAGCAATTTTTATCTTCAACCTTCTTGCTTGAGCATTTTCTTTAAGTTAAGGTAAGGAGGTTTTTTTGTTTGATTTGTGGTTCTTGTTGTTGTTCTTTGTTTGAAATAATGTGCTAGAACTATGAGATTACAATGTTACAAAAGAAATTTGGTTTTGGGGATTGCTGAACACTGATTTTTTTTAATCACAAGTCCTTCATATGAGACTAATACTAACAATATGAGATCCAAATACACAGGTCCCTGGCACAATGCTACACTGCCTGTTGTTTTGGGCTTCCTTTTGTACATTACAAAATCCAATATGTCAGTGAAAGATAAAAACAATGAGAAGGAAGAAGTGTAAAACAAATCTTTGTTACTAAGCTAGCCCTCCTGTGGCAAAGGTTCATGTGAAGCCACATACCATGTGACCCAAAGGGTCATTTTGCTCAGAAAGCTGCAGTTCACTTAAAAAAAAAAAAAAAAAAAATGCAAATAAGCTTACTTTAATTTAGGGGAAACACTCAGGCAAGGAGTTTGAAGGTTGTCCCTATCAATAAGCGTAGCTTATTAATTTCAGGTGCTTTGGGTGGAAAAATAAGGAAAAACAATAAGACTTCCTATGAAGGTGTAGCATTCATCTTACAGCAAAGCAAAATAAAACAAAAAAGAACAGAACAACAACAAAACAACCAACCTACAGAGGTCCTGTGAAATTAGGCAATAATACTGACATCAGGCAGCTAAATAACAGACTCAGATGCAGAAAACTGTCCCAGTTTCCAACATTCCTTTCAGATGACATTAGAAAACAAGGTAGACTTAGCATGAGAAATAGTGTCTTTATATGAAGAGATTGCTCTTGTTAGGCCCATATGTGAACCATATATCCAGATTCTCTCTACATCCGCTCACGTCTCCCTGTCAGCATCTGAAGAGAGATCCCCAAATGTTCAAATATACCTTTCAGATCAGAGTTTAATTTTAGAAGACTTTCTTGGCTTATTAATTTTTATTATAACAGTGCTGTGATGGAGGAGACACCACCATGCAAGTAAAATTTCAGAACTCAAAATGCTATAGAGAGATGCTGCAATAAGTGAATGTGCAACAACAGGTCATAGTATATGAATATAGTAAAATACATCTAAATATAAGATGTGTCATTATTGAATAAGTAATGATTCACTGTGGTGGTACAGTTCATGTGTACTTTTTATGTCACAAATTGCAGCGTGGAGGACGAACACTTCCATGATCTATGTGTGTAAGATGAAGGGAGGCAAGGTTTACAAGTCCATGTAAGTGTGGTTCCAGACCTGAGACTTGCTGAAATTTGGAACTTCAGTACTGCGGAACTGAAATTAAAAATGTTCTTAGGTGTTTTTGCAATTTCTTTATTTTCTCTTATTTAATTTTGTATACAATCTTTTCAATTAATGAGAAGATTTTGAACATAAAAGCAAAACCCAAACTTGTCAGGCTTCTTTAAAAAAATTTTTAAAGGCAGAAGAAAAATAAAGTAAGAAAAAGAAAAAATATTTATTATTTTGGAATGTTCAATTCACATAAGCACAGTAAGCACCTAGAAAAGTCACTCTCATTATTAAAATAAGGTTGGTAATACCAAAGAGTTAGAATAGTAAAACCAATTGCATTGGAACAGTCTGATTACCCTGAAGCTTGCAGAAATGTTCATTGAAATCTTTCAGTTACCATACTGTATACTTAATTTCTCTGTGAGGTATGTTTTCTTATTATATCTTTAAAATTAAATGCATGAAGTCACCATCCAAAACTAGAAATGATACTAAAACAGGAACTGTGAAACAAAAAATGCTAGTTTGAAGTGTTGCCATTTTCTAATGTGGTTCTGTGCTTTCTGCTTTGTTAATGACCATGTTAAGGACATTCATGTGGTTAGGAGGGAAGACATTAATTCCCTTAGTAATATCCCCACTTCCTCTTGTAAAACCTTTTCAAATTAAAAGGGCTTTGCTTTGCATTCCCCATTTCTCTTGGTCTCAATAGGAAAAGGACATTGTGTTATTTCTACAAATGACTGCAGTGCCCAAGATGATTTATATTTTGTTGTTGTTGTTGATAATCAGGTATTTTAGGTATACCTAGAGTATGAAAACCACAAGCATTGCAACAATATATCGTGATTATTCCATTGTTGTGGTTAAAAACAAGCAAATATCTTGTTTTGTATTTGTAGCTATGCCCAAGATATGGCAGTAAATTAATCAGAACTAATCCTTTTCTTAAATGGTCCAAACTGCAATCCAGTGAACTCATGGGCACTTTTGACCTGAAATCATGCAAGGTGAGCATCTTATGAGGCAGTGTAATTGCACCCTCCGGTCAAGGGAGAAGCCTGTTCCCAAACAAGATATAGCAGGTGTACAAGGTTCACTTTCCTTCTCATGACTAAAAAAAACCTGTATGTTTTGCCTCTCACTATAAAGATAATGAGCAATGCTCACAGCAAGTGTCAATTCTGAAACGCTTAATCCAATGCATGTTTCACGTAATCCAAAGGACCTCTGTTGGCCAGCCCCTGTTTCTGAAATTCCATTTCTGCTGTCTGCACTGGCTCTCACCGAAGGGAGGATGTACCGAAACTTGCTGCCGAGGGACTGGAGCGGTGCGTGGGAGGCTGCGTGACAGCACTCGAAGCACGCTGCCTGCTGGAGCTGCTGTCGCAGCTGATGTTCAGAGACATGCCCCGTGTAGTTACAGGTGACTGCTGCTGGCTCATCAGTTCAGGAGACATCTGAGGTGGTAGAGGCTATTGCTGTAGTATCCAAAGCAAACAAATAGGTAAAATAGGAATTTTTGACCTCTTACTATTCAGATTATTGAGAATCTTCCAGGAAAATGCAGGGGAAAATCTGTCTCCACTCCTTCATCAATGAAAATAAAGGAAGCTATGGCCGTCAGAAGGTTGGGAAAATTTTTCTCTTGCATCTCCCAGAGTCTTCAGAGAAGGCAGGCGCAGGCGGCTGTGCCTAGCTGTTAACACCTGAAATGAAAATCAATTAATGATCGGGAATGTGTGCAAAGCAAACAAGATTTGAAAGACGTTCATCCAAGAGGTGTGAGGGGCTTTTTGTTTGTTTCAGTTTTTGTTGTTTTTTGGGGTGTGCGTATTTGCATATGGGTTTTTTGTTCTGTATTTTTTACATTTAAGTAGTTCCATAATGTATAAATTTTGAAGAGTATGCATGTAAATAAAATCTTACTCAGTAGTTATTTATGAACGTCTCCTGTTACAGTTCTTTATTTATTATAGCTGGTAAATCAAGCCCTATCAAATTTAAACTGAGCTAAATTGCTACATCATTGAATACATTGCCACGTTTTACATTTTGAAATTCAAGTGTGTTTTGAACTTCTGTCATCTTTTTCATAAGGAAAAGAGAAAAAAAAAAATGAATTGTTTGAGGAGAAAGTGGCCCTTTTGTTTGTTTTTTAGTTAAAACTGTCCATGGAAGTTTTGATTAAATTTAAACTAGCCTTGAGACAGAGAAGAAAAAAAAAAGAAAAACGTAAAATAAACAGCTTAGAAATTGGGCATTGTGTCCTCAGAAATGCTGTTTTAAACCAAAGCCTCGGCATTGGTCTGCTCTTTCAGTGAGGGTAGGACCTGGCCTCCCCACCTTGCACCTAAGAACTCCAACTGCTAAATAGCTGAAGTTAAAAACAAGTTGTACCCTCCATAGCCAAACACAAGCATTCCCATGTTGTAAGGAAAGCTGGCTTTGTTAAGGCAGTGAAACGCCCTATGCTTCTTAAAATGGAGAGTTGGTGTGGGGAGATTATTGGGAGCAAATCCATGCAGAGTTTCTGTCCTTGAAAAGCACTGGAACGTACACATGTGCTTCGTGTTCCTCATGCTACGTACTGCTGCTCTCTGTACAGATTGTCATATGAACAATGCATGTGAGCAGCGTTTGAGGTAGAGCTGTTATCTTTTATCTCTTTGATGTCTTATTTTACTGATGCATGAAAAGTTGAATGAGGAAATAGTGTTTCTGAACAAAAGGTGCTGCAAATCCTCAGCAGACAGAATTGCAAAGCACCGTCTGTCCTTACACATTTCCATCTCTGCCTGTCCTTCGTTAACTGAGATCATTATTCATCACAGTGGTTGATGAGAGTTTTATAGAAGCATCTATTTATAATTTCTATTCTAGGTATTTTTCTTTTTAAATTTCAGGCTCCAAAGCGTATATTTTCTTTTCTGTTATAGTCAATTATGTCATAAATGGTCAAATGATAACTCATCACAAACAAAATTATTTTTGCAGCCTGTCTTCCTAGCGTCTGGATTCTAAAGAGACAACCTGGATGCCTGCATGCCAGTGCAACCAGGATTTCAACAGTGTCAATAATCTTTGCTCATCATACCACAAAATCAGTGTGTCAGTGTATTCCTGCAGAGTCATTAGCATACAGACTCACTCTGCTTGCTTAACAAAGCATGGTTCAGTATATTATAGTTTCCTAGTCTGCTTGTCTAATTCACCTCTGACAAAAGCAGAGAGAAAATTCAATCCCTTACTTCAGTGGCACAGTAATGCAGGAAATAAATCTTAGGGCATAAGGTCTGAAATGGCAGTCATTTAAATAATTCAAATGTAGCAATCATTCTGCCCATGTGCCTTTCATTTCTTTGTTTTGTTTCTCTGTATTTCTCAAATCATGGAGAGACAAATGTTCTTCTGCAGCAATCTATATTTTTAAATATCTAGAGCTAAATAATTCCTGTCCTCTTTAAATGCAGTTTAACTGGTTACATGTTAAATAATTATTTGCTCTCTCTTTTGTGGTGTGGAGGGGGGAGTTGGAGGGGAGAAGTAACATACAAGCAGATGTGCTGCTAGATCTACAGGCTTCTGCCAACCATATGGCATCTTAAAGAAAGATGGTTGGAGCGTCTGGATTAGCAAAGAGTCGGGATGGAAAGCCATGTGTCGTGTTGGTACAGGCAGTTGTTTTAGCTCTCTGTAAAAGGCTTCAGGAGATTGTGTAATGGAACAAATGGTACTGCAAGCCTAGTAACAGCCTTACCGCTGCTGGAGAGGCAATTGGCCCCCAGGCGGGTACTGCTTCATCCTTGCTTGTTGGTTTTTCGTGAAGGATTTTTATATCATTATTCTCTGCTCTTCTTTGAACACACGGGAAACTCGGAGATCTAATTCTGAACTTTATCCTTGAAAGAGAACTATTGTGTGTTTAGGTTTTTTTCACACCCTCGTATTTTATAATGAAAACACGCAGCTTCCCTCTGTTTGAAATGAGAGGCTCGTGCCCTTCAGATTTCCTGCATCCTTCGTGAACGCTTTGAGACACTGATTCATTGCATTTGTAGCCAATGCCCAGATTTTGGGGGGAAACTGCTCTCTCTGGGATTTACTTAGTTAAAAACAAGGTTGGGGCTATTGTGCTGTTGGCTATAATGTACCAGGTTGGCATTCGTATTCTGTTCGACAAGTTGCTCTTTATGCAAACAAGGGGCCTGCTCCTATTAAAGGCAAAATTCCTTTTGTTTTTGTAACACAGGATTGGGCTCTCGATGGGCCCACTGTGTGCTTTACAGGAGTCTCTGTAGTTCACCCTGCAGCTCACGGGAGTTATTCTGGATCAGGATGAAAGCTTTTGTGTCTAGATCTGTAACAGAAATAGGTTTTAGTAATTTCTCTGCTGTCACAAAATAGAATTCTAAGCTGCTCTGTATGTCAATGAAATCTTGCCTCTTAGTACACCTGTTAAGTGCAGTTTTATCTCCCCAGTCCTCTTTGTTTCAAAGGAAATTTAAAAACCTGATGTTGCAGTCAAGGAGTTCAATTAAATTAGGATTATTTTATTTGAAGAGACTTTAAGTACATTATGATCCCGTATCACAATTTTTATGTAACAAGATAACACGAGGGACACCTAAATATTCACTCATAGGTAAATACCTGCTGAGCAGGTAACATTATGGTTTCAGAGACATTAGAAACAAACCATTAACTACAGAAGCATCTTCCCTACTGGGAATGTTTGCTGGAAAATGTATTATCTTAAACTGAGACAAATGCTGCTCTAATGTAGCCTAAATTCACAATCATTTAGAAGCAAAACTATGATTACTGCTTTTTTTTTCTCTTTAATTCTTTCCTTACTCTCCAGAAGGGTCCTTATCTGGAGCTTAGGAAGCAACAGCCTTCAGCTTAATCTGCAGTTTAGTTACAGTAGAGCAGCGCCTGCTTTTTGCTGAGCTGCATTTGTGCCCCCCTGCTCAAGCCCGCATATGTTGCTCAACACTGATCAAAAGTGGCCTCCCTGGGGAGGGAGGCTTGGGTTCGTTTTGTCGGCCTGTTCATTACCTCGCCGCGGCCGAGCCAGGTGTGAGGTGGACAGTTGTTAGCCAGGAGCCGTGCCAAGACCACCAGCATCTATCTGGAAGGCTCTGGGCAGCCTTCACGGTGGCTGCTTAGGAGGAGCGGGGCCAGGCCGGTGACAGCCCGCGGGGATCTGTGGTGCTCTGGTGCTCTGCTGAGCTCCCACCATCTTTCCAAAATCCAAGAGGGTTTTTGTGCTGTGAGCATGTGAGGTCACCATCATAGTGGTGGACACATTACTGGAAGCGCACATTTCATCCAGAAATGTTCATTTCTCTGCAGAGGTTGCCCAATAATTATGAATTATGAATAATAGTATATTTGTGCTGCAGCTGCACTATCAGAGGTTACCACGTCTAGAAGCCACATTATTGATTAGTAGTAGGTGGAGTCTCTGGCTTCTCAGTTTGCATTTGTCTTCTGTATCCCAGCTTAGAAGAACAAAAAACGTGGTTGTCTTTTTAAATACACAGGCACAGCTTTGTTTTCTTAACTTACTACTCGTGATTTCAGGCACTTAATTTTAATTGTCCAACCACTTATGTAAGTGAGAATGATCATTTCCCAAAAGAATAACAAGATTTCTGAGCTTTCTGTTTAAACATTTGTTTCATAAAGTTTTTCCTGTTACTTACCACTGGAATATAGAGAAATAATGTGAGAAAAGTAAACTCATCCAGCAAAACAAAGGTCTTCTGATATAATCTAAAGGGAAGAGCAGTCTACCTATAGTTACACTGAAGATGTGTCAAGAAAATTAGTAACACTCGTAACTTGAAGAAAAGATTAATAGTTTTGTTGGACTTTTTGACAATAATTAAAATATCATGGAAACAAACAGAAGAGTATGTGCATGCGCGGTCCTGGACAGAATGATTTTTTCTGCGGGAAATGCTGGTAGTCTTAGCATGGTGGGATGCATGTGCAGGGTCCGATGATGGCTGACTGATAGGCCAAGCAGTGATAGGGGAGAGTCAGGCTGGAGCCACATTTGTGCTTGTTGTGCATGGTACTCCTGACAGCCCTGTGCTGCTATCACGGAGACCCAAGAATGGTTATTCTCATCCACAAGCAAAGCTTCTGTCACCAGAAAGGCATAATTGACCCTTCCTGCTGGCTGTGATCTGTGTGTGTTGGTACTTGTCTCCAGACTGCTTGGTTGCAGTCATATTCCTTATTGTGGAAGGGTTAATGGCTTTCTGAAGATAACTCTAATACTATTCGCCTCTAAAGCAGGAACAAAACTCCTCTTCTTTTGTAGCAATGAGTTCAGCCTTTAGGCTTGGTGCACCATTCAGAGCACAAATGGACTAATATATATACATCATGAAATAGCTACTGTTACAGAGAATCACTTTTAAGATGTATTTTCTCTGAAATGCTTCCCTGTTTTCCTTCAGTGCTTCTAAGCAATTGCTGTTTTCACATCCTTCACATGCAAATTCACTGCGCTTTTAATATAGTTTAAAACAAACATCAAGTGGACTTTGTATTCATGAGAGCTGAGCCCCATGAAGGTCAGCTGACAGTACTGCTCAGATCCTTCACAGATCCTCCAGCTTTTTTTTTGGGGGGGGGTCATTTTCTGATCTCTGCTTTCTCAGGATGAAACTCTGTTCCTCTGAGCTGCTTCCAGTACAAAAGCTGTCTTTGTAACCCTCTCTATCTCCCCTACCTTTGGTCTTCCATGTTATCTTCCTCACTTGGTGTTTGCTTGATGCTGTGACTCTCCCTTCTCTCTAACAGAAGAGCTTTATGGCACACCAAGGGGGCTGGGGAGATCGGCGCTGATCCAGAGTGCTGTGCTGTGTGGAGAAACAGAGGCTGAAACCTCCTCAGGTCCCCTGGGTAAATCCATGCATGCCTGAGCACAGCTCTTCCCGGCATCTCATGCACGCCCTAGGCTCTTCTGCTAACCTGATCTCTTGGCATGACATGTTTCCCAGTATCTTCTCCATATCTTCACTCAGTATGTTCCCCCCTACGCTCATTTTTGTTTCCTGGATGGAATAGGTTTGGAAAATAGACGTGATAGAGCTGTATTTGAGGGGAGGAAATAAGTCAGGCAAGGGGCAGGTTCACAAATGGAAGCAATCTGGTCTGTGTGGAGAGAGCAAGGGCCTTGTATGGAAAACATGCATCTGAATATGCTGCACAGAGAAATTGTCTCTGTCACATTCATCCTCTGGTATGTCACAAGCATAAAACTTTCTTCTCTACAAATCTACATCTATCATTACTTTCACTGTAATTTTTGAAAACCACAATAGCCCTGTGTGAACCCTGGAAGTAAGCTAATGTGCATAGTCCGCCAGAGTTTGTGAGCAATATCCTGCATTTGAAGTGATGCTGGAAAGAGGGGCGTATTGGCACCTCTGGTGTGGAAAATAAGGGTGATGGTGTTTAAGCAGAGGAACTAATTAATGAATGATGCCTGCATAGATATTTAACGGTGATTGATTTTTTTTTTTTTTAATAGCAATCAAACTATACAGTATAGCAGCATTGTTTTTTTATAGTGGAGAGTATTTTTGTAGTGCTATGATATATAAGTATTAAATTGGGCAGACTCCCCTCCAGATAATCGGATCAGAAGGACCATACCTGGCACCACTGAGCTCCCATTTGCAAGGTCATTACTGAGAGACATTTTACCTTTCAAACACAGGTACTAATACAGGTACTAATAGCTATAAGCACAGAAGCTTTATGCTCTCTAATACGGTGCCTGCAGTCCATGCTGATAGCAGCTAGGGTTTGGGCTCAGCGAGGACAGCAGGACTGAACCCAAAGCTGTTCTGCTAGCCTATAATTGCAACTGTCAGAAACAACTGAAGCAGTTGTAGCTCAGCTGCGCTATCCTTTCTAGCAGTAGTATTTTTTTAATTAAGACAATGTTTGAAAAAGTAAATTAACAGAAGCTGATGCTTTTATCAGCTTTTTTGCTTCAAATGCCTGATGTCAGCTTGGGCCACATGTACATTCTGCACATGCCATCGGATAGAAAAAGTAAAGACTTTTTTCAGTTCTCTGTTGCCTGCCCAAACACCACATGTACTGTCTGTTACATGTCGCTTCTGATGAGGTTCATGCTGGGAATTTCCTTTTAAAGGCAAAGTGTTTCTGAAGGAAGGAGTTCAGATTGGGCAGATTGCATTAAAAAAATTATCAATCTCTCTGACTCAGATATAGTGGTTTTTTTGTGTGGACACCTGGACACCAACTAGCAATCTGTAAAGGGTTGAGTTTGTCTGGTTATAAAAGAAATAAGAGGAATCGGTAGGCTGTGAGGAAAATGGAGCACACATTTTTAAAAAGTGAAATAACCACAGAAAGAGTTGAGACTAGTAAGACAAGTACAGAAAAAAATACTTCAGTAAGGTAGACATGTACCTTGTAGAATGATCCATATAAACACTAGGGGGTCACATTTGAAACCTTGGTAATATATGGATCTCTTAACATATCAAGACAGTTTCTTCACTGGGAACTTGTGTAACATCTGATCAGCAAACCCTGCCTCCCTTTTCTCCTAAGGTGTTCTAAATTAACAGGCAGTCTGAGCAGTTTGGAAAAATTTTATTAAGCATTTTTCAGCAATAAGCAGAAAATATTAACAAGAACTATTCTTCTCTAGAGCAAAGTTGATCCAGAGTTCATATTGTTATTATACATTATATTATTTTGTATTATTCTGAAGGAGGAAAAAACTTCTTTAGCTGAGGGACTTGAACAGAAATAGATGTTATTGAAGGTTTCACCCGTATCTTTTACAGCCTCCTGTCCATTCTCTCGAATTGTTTCCTTCCTGTCAAAACCCAGGAGGGCTAAAAGTGACCATCATATCAGCTAAGCCCAGCTGCTACACCCCCTACTAAAGAGCAAGCTGATAATGCTCTTGCTTCAGCACTTCAGACGTGAGCTATTGGAAGCCCAAGAATAGATCCAGACTCAGGTTTCCTACATGATCGTTTAACCTGTTGGGCCAGCTGTGGAAGTGAAGATAAATTCTCACAGTCAGTGGTGAAATCACAAACAAAGC
Organism: Nettapus auritus; assembly: GCA_011076525.1. Classification (NCBI taxonomy): domain Eukaryota; kingdom Metazoa; phylum Chordata; class Aves; order Anseriformes; family Anatidae; genus Nettapus; species Nettapus auritus. The sequence goes on along the minus strand of CM021767.1, from coordinate 36,792,375 downwards.
AGAAGCTACTGGTCCTATGTAAACTTTCAATTAAAACCTATTTGCAATTGTTAGTATGGCTTGTTATCTTCTTGGAGAAGATGTAGTGTAGACAATTTTTGAAAAGTGTGTGGAAAAATTAAGAGTGCCTTTAGTAAAGGGAAATTTTGAGGTTACCCAAAACACATGTAGGAGGGGGGAAAAAAAAGCTTAATTAATAACCACTTGGGTCAGGGGTTCCATGGTGAAATGTGGACATTTTCTTTTTAACTGTCTGATTCCAAGGAATATTAACCTCTAGTTACCATCTGTTAATGTGAGCTGATTGTCTCTAGTGTAGGGAATTGCTTACCTTGCTAAAAAAGAAGTGGTACTGATTGCATTCCCTATCTGGCAAAACAAATGATAGTCATTTCATGTTTCAGAGGAGTGGGAAATGCCAGAAATATCTTTTAACGTGTCCTAAACCATCTTTCCATGTTAGAAGCCAGGAATTCCAGTGAGACAGAACTGAAACACTGTTAATCAAGGATTTTTTTGTTTTGTTTTGTTCTTCTCTTTGGATTTATTTCATTAACTTGATAAAACTGCATCATGGTGTTCTGCTTTTGAAGCTAGAAGGGAGTATGGAATTCAGTTAAAGGATAGGTAGTACAGATGTTTCTCTTTAACTTTAGGGAGCATACGAGGACTTCTCAGAGATGCTGATCTCACCTGGTCCTGATCTGCACCTCAACATCTTAAGTCAATACTAATTTAGGACAATATTGAAACCTTGGCTTATAATCCTCTCTTTATCTGCATTTCAAAATGTATAGACTCCTACTTAGTTACCTCAAAATGTAGTGCATGAATTTGTGAATGTTGCAAACCACAATGAAGATGCAGCTGTTGAGAACTAACTTTTACTACTGATTTAACTGTCCTAGCTGTCCATGGAGCTGGTTGAAGACATGAAGAGGTGGTCAATGTAAATTTTGCTGCCTTTACAAAAGAGGCAACATAATTTCTGCTACAAAAAGGAAAGCAAGAAAAATAGCAGAGCTGAGCTGGAAAGCAGAGGGGAACTGTGCTGCTGTCCCTGCAAGAGGGACTGGGGAGTGACAGCAGCTGGGGCTGCTGAAACAAGCCGTTCCTGTCTCACTGTGAGCACCAGCCGTACACCCGAACTCTTCCCGTGGCAGTAAGTCTGGCTTTCCAAAACTCTCATGTAGGCAGAGCAAGCCTGATCTTTGATTTATGTGTAGCAGTTTTTTACTGTAGGCAGTGCCTGCTTTATCTGTGTCAAGAGCAAGCTGTGATCACCAGTTTGTATTTAAGGTTGTGTGGTGCTTCTTGTTTTAAGACACTGTTAAGTTATTTGTGATTTCATTGGGCTTGCCAAAACTTGCACTTTAGGCTGAAACTGTTCAGCAAGCTCATGGTGGGCCTTCGGGAGAGGTGAGAGAGGCCAAGCAGGGGAGCTGCAGCGGAGGTGGAAGCTGGAGTGGGAAGAAGCTGCACAGAGAGCTTTTGCTCTGGCATTTCCTAACTCTGAGTATCTGAATATAAAAATTCAACGTCCTTTAATGTGCTGTAGTACAAACACAACTTAAACACTTCCCTATGATTTTAGTATGATAGCTGATTTGCAGGATGACCTAGAAAAACCACTAATAGTGGGTAGAAGTTTGCTGAAGGAAAATCTACTGGGTTTTGTTGTCTTTTCTGACTGCCTTGTTCCCTCTTGTTGTAACCACCTTGTTTTTAATCCTGCATGTGATTTCAAAGTTCACAGAGCGCTAGAAACACCTGAGGTTCACAAATGGCCAGCCACCAATCCGACATTGCCATCATTTGGGGGCAGATCTTCCTTTAGTAGCATCTCTGCAGCCTTGCGGTTCCGTGGCCTTGCTCCTGAATTTCCCCCTTGCCACCAGAAGCAGCATCTATCTGATCTCTGCATCCACCTCCAGGCCCGCAGGCACTGGGAGAGCGCCATGAGGAACTCATAGCCTGTCACTCTGCCTTTCTCCTGCAAAGGGACATGGCATTTCAGGCCTCTTGGCTGCACCACACCGCCTTTTCATGACTTGGGCCTTCTGCAGCCACCGGGCCCTTATCGCCAGCGGGCGAGCGGCAGGGGCCATGCCCGGTGCTGCTGTGGCTGACTGGGTGGGGAGGCCCCAGCTCTGGGCCCGGTGGGCCGCCCTCCATTTCCTTGGCAACCGGCAGATGGGGGGCTTCGGCGGGGGTCAGTGGGGGGCGGCCGCGCCGCTCAGTAACAGCCCTTTCAGCTCTGACAGCTCTGCACGGGCTGGCCAGCGGTAGTTATCAGATTACTTGTATTAAAACCTAATTAAGATGTGTGCCAGTAAATGCAGCGTGGTTATTGGATTTGGTGATTTAGCGGCTGTAGGTTGCTGCAATCCAATCACGCCGTTTCAGCAAATTCAGCTCTGCAGAGTAGAGGGAAAGCGTTTTACGTTAGTACCCTGACTGTACTGAAAGAGTAAATAACCTTTTAATGCCTCTGCTTTGTCAAGGACTGATCCCTGCTGCTGGATGGATGGACGCTACCCACAGATCCTTGCATATTAATTTATTTCAAATCAACTTTAAAACCCCGAGGAGGGCCGACAGGTTGTATCGGCTTTTGTTGTACCAGCTTTTCCCTTCAGCGCTCGCGGCTGCCTGCGGATTAATGGACCTGTGACTTCCCCAGGGCAGGGGCTCGCTGTGTACTCACTGCTGGAGCCTGCTGGGTGCCCCTGCTTCAGCAATGGGTCTTGATAGAAAAGAAAGAAGCTTTTATTTTTGTCTGTAACACACAGTGCTAGTCCAGCTTTGTGCTGTTGAATGCTGTGGAAGTTAATTCTGCTGGGTGTAATTCACCTTGGTACCAGAGGTCTGCTCTGTGCTCCATGTTTCATGCAGGTTCTGTAGTGTCTATAGGTTGTCTATTCCTGCCTGTCCAAATTTAGCAAAACATCTCTCTCTTTCCATTTTGTTTCAGGACAGCTAGGTACTAGCCTAATCTCACATCCAAATTTAATTTCTGTGCTGAGTGAGAGATGTGCTCTGCTGCAGGTTGTAGCATGAGCTGCACAAGATGAGCAAGGTAGCTTGGAGCCCTGCTAACATAAAGCTTCATTCAAGCTCTAAATACTGAGAATCGTAATGAAATGCTCACCATGAAGTGCTCATTGCAGCTTGTGATGCCTCAGTTTTGCTCTTCTGTAGATGCAGTTGCCTCACAAAGCTGTCTCTCACCTGCTGCCGTATTGAAACAGGAATTATGGTTTAAACTGATTAAGTTTGTGTGAAAAATCATTTTAAGGGTATTAATATTACTAAATATGAGCTACTCCTTGGTGTAAGGTTATCCTGTAAGTAGTCCAAATATCGCTTAGAGTTACACATCTGAAACTTGTGCTTTTAAGTTACATGTCAGAGGGTGGAGTCAGGCCCTACCCTTTGGTGCTCCGAGGCCACGGAGCAGCAGTCGCTGCCATCCCAACTGGAGAGCTCTCGCCACTTTGGTGGAAAATGAACTCATTTGGAATGGAGGGGAAGTATGAGGTGGTCACACAGATGCTCAGGACGCAGCGCACGTTTGCCTGGTCGGTGGTGTTGCCAAAGTGAACACGGTGACTGTGCAACCTCACTCACTCGTATTAGCAAAATGTGCAGAAGGTTCTGTCACCCAGTTGTAAAAATGATGGCAGGCATCGATGTGCAGTTGTAACATATGGGAAGTACAGTGAATGTGGGTGGAGCTGTTCATTTCTCATCTTGAATCATTTACGAGATCAGCAGGCAGGCCAGATACAATGCATATGGGAATGTGTGGCTGTGCTGCACATGTCACACGTAATAGCAGACACTGTGAGAGGGCCCAGAGCCTGTCCTCGGGAGCTAAATGCACCGGAGCAGGCTGGTAGTCCCAGCGTGCAGACCAAGGGCCAGCTTGGCAGCAGTTTTGGGAGAGCAGACTGGTAGACAGAATTTGGGAATTCATAGACTGAGATGTGTGCTGACTAGATGTACTCCCTCATTATCTGTTGTGACCCATAACTGTAGAAAGGAACATTATTAACCCTGTACTTGAGCACTGGAGCTGGATACAGATGATTTAAGTTGTGGCCTGCTGGTCAAGCCTAGTACAGTGGCTCTGTCATTTTTCATCTTTGTTCAAGAGGACAGTCTAATGTAACATGGTGGGTGATAAAGTTACAAAACAGAAAAGTGTGGTTGAGTAGTATTGCCGTAATTAAAGAGTTCTTGATTTGGATGAACTATTGTAAATAAACTTTAACAGGATCTGATAGGATCCTGTAGATAGAGTCTTACAACAGAAAGCTCTAAGGCTCATATCCAGCGATGTTTTGAAATTTGCATGTGCTGCCTGTGAGTATCTAGTAGAAAGTGTTGTTTTGATGTAGAATTTACATGAGCTGGAACTTACTTCAGTCCAAGTGCCAGAAGTGGAGGAAGCTCCTTGCAGTGAAGTGGTGGCTCTTCAGCTGGAGCCTTCTTCTTGCAGAAGAGATGCCTGGAATGGCCCTTCCTCATGGGCTTCTTTACTGGGGCTGCTCTTGCATCCAGAATGGGCCCTCTTTGCAATGTTCAATGCAACTCATGTTACTGCAGAGATGCTGGTTGAGGGGCTTACAGGCTTAACCATGTCTTTAGCTGCTAGGAGTCATAACATTGTGTAAGATGGTCTCTTAAAGACCCTTAAAACAAACTGAAGCACTAATATAATAGAGAAATTACTAATTAAATATAGAAGTCAGCAGAAATTTAACTTTAAGGGCTTGAATCCAGACCACAGTTGGTGGTTGTTGACTGGGGCTTTCATGCTATCTGAGAAAACCTTGTGTGAAGAGGATTTCATAGCCTCAAGGCTTCACCTATGGAAGGAGGCACTGGAGTTTTTTCCTTGTCTGTCTGAAGACAGCACGTTCCAGTAACATTTCCCTACCAGTACTATTACCAAGTAGTGAGTACACTATAAATAAAGGACTGGAAGATGACTTTATTACAAATAAAGGAGTCCAGTAAGCTCACAAATCCTCAAGTTAAAGGAAAACAATGGCAAAATAGTAAGCAGAACTCAGCTCTCCAGTCTGAAACTCTTGCCACATTGCCTCCAGGCTACATTGCCTCCAGCAAACAGTACCACTGTTTGTGCACTCAGTGGGAGCAATCTGATGCTCTTGGAGGAGCTAGTGTCCTTAAAAACAGAACAAAAAAAAGTAGAAGTTAATTCTTTTGGTTTGTGAGGGAATTTTGTTTCTCTTTTTTTTTTTGTTGGTGGAAGCGGTGGTGGTGGTTTTTGTTTGTTTTGTTGAGTTCTGCATCTCTGAAGTCACCCTTTGTAAAGAAATCAAACATAAACAGCTCATGTATCGACATGTTATAGTTCAGAACATGCAGGGACTGTGAAATTATACACACAGCATGTAAGTGTGTATTTACTAGAATATTCTATGCTATCAAAGTGATCTTTTTGTTTACTTCATTGGATGTTTACAACCAGCTGTCACTGTTTGCAGCTAGCTGCAGTTACTTTTGTTCTGATCCCCAGGAGATGGTCCTGCAGCTCCCTCAAATCCCTTTTTGCAGCTATCCATTAGCAGAGTAACAGGACAGGATGAAATATGTCCATTCACAGTGTTTGCTGCATTATTGTTGCAGTTTGACTTCAAAGAAAGTATCTGACAGAGATAGACCATTAAGTACCATTTTTTCACATAAATTTTGGCAAGTGTGTTTCAGCTAAGTTTTATTAGATTTTTATCAGGAATTTCAGGGATGTTTACTAATGCAGTTACTTGAACAATCCTGATTAAGAATGTGAATATTCAGAACGATTAGCTTAGCTGAGTTATGACAGCTGTACAACTCAAAACTACCACATGGAGTTGAAAGTAGGATTCAGAAAATCACATGCCTTATTGTGAGCATGTAACTAATTCTATTAAAAACACAGACTATATGAGAGAGACAAGCCTAAGTACCTTGTTCAGTTGAAGCTGTATTTCGAAATGTGGAGCAAGAAGTAGTTTGCAAAGCAAGTGCACAATTTAGATCCTGAACTAACCATAACAAAACCCAGGTTGGTTCATGCTCCCTAAGTACGTAGTGTTTAGATGTACAGGCTTTTCTCTAGAGCACAGATACTTAAAGAACAGAAGCTTCTAAGATGTCTGCAGGGACTTGTAGTTAAAGATGTTTCCACTTAAAGAATGAATGAAATGCATTTAATGTAAAAACACAATTTTCAGCTTATTTCTGTTTACTTTCCTTGTTACACATCCAAGCAAACTTTTAAGATTTTTCACAGCAGGATTCAGAGGACTAAACAGTCACTGGGGACATTTCAGGTTTTGTGATTCAAGAAGTAAGGTGCAGTTGCACTTTCTACATAGGTATTGTTACACTTGTTTCTCAAGCGTAAGCAAAGCCTTTGTGTACCCCTGCTGACACCCACTGGCTTGTTCCCCCTGTTTTGCAGCCTCTGATGAGAAACCTTTGGAGTGGTGGGCTCTGACATCCTTCCAGAGGAATCTCTGTTAGAGATTAACGTTGACATGCTTAATTAACACTAAGCTCACTTTAAAATAATGTTGTGCTCTGTAATGAGTTCTGGGCATTGACCAGGTTGTAAAGAACAGTGGAGTGAAAGCTAACCTTTCTGTCACTTCAGGTCCAGTTTGTCAGGGGGTTGGGATACTTGGATTTATCATCTGGGATAATGTAATTGAAATAACTGCCTAAAATCAGGAAACTGGTTTCTGAAGGAGCTACAGGGTGCGTAGATGTGCTGACAGGTTTATTGCCGTGTCCCAAGAACAGCCCTGAACAGACAGCACCCTTTTGGTAGAAAAGAAGAGCAAGGCATGGCTTGCTCAGCTACAGATGTAAGGATGCCGTCCTGTGGTCTTTACTGATGTCACTGAGTGGCAAAACTGACTTGTCGTGTCACGACAGGGCTTCTACGTTAGAAGTGCAGGCATTTAAAAGTGCTCATTAAAGTGTCAAGATCAAATGTATTGAGTGCCCATCTGAGACGCAATAATACTTCAGTCTCAGCCCAACACCAGGCCGAGCTGTGTCATCTGGGAGCTTGCACCTGCCAGTGCAAAGATCAAAGCTTCTGCAGAGAACTCCAACTTCAGACACGCTGCAGTCTTTTTATCTATTTTTTCCAGGTTGCACCAGCTTGACAAGCACTGCCAGGCCACTGCCCAGCAGTTAGTGGAGCTACTCAACAAACAGAATCAGCTCTTCAAAGAGAAGCAGCTGCTAACAGAAGAGGTGCAGTTTCTGCGAATCCAGGTACTGTGCCAAAAGAAAAGAAAGTCTGAGGGGAATATTCTGCAGCTTTAGCAGAGAAATCCACCAGCAGTCTCTTTTCAGCTCTTGGGTTTTATTGTTGTTGTTCTAAATAAGGCATTGCCTTATGAAAAAAAAAAATTCCATGCAACTGGAGATAGGCTGGTTGCTGGATCAGAGTCCCACTTAAACTAAATGAAGAGACAATAGAACAGCAGTAGTTATTCTTGGTTACAGTTCCTAGGTTTCTTATTGGAAGATTTTGTGTTCCTTTTCCAGAGAAAAGGGAAATCAGTTCTTCCACAGCATTAACGTTTAAATGGTAGCTTGATGCTGATAATTTCTTGGAGCGTTTTGCTGACGTTTGTCAGCTTAAGTCCCCCTACCACTTTGTGATTTTTCCCCTTACTTTTAAATGTTATTTGTCTTTCCTGCTTCTTCGTGACCACTCACCCAAATGTGAGGTGGAGAATGTGAAATCAGTCCACCTGAGCACTACTCACTGTAGTGCACTGTTGGCAGGACCAACTGTTGCTTCCAGTGGTCTCAAGGATGCTGCAGGTTCTCATGGGCTGTTGTTGCTTGGGTTTATGGCCACTGTTCTTCGGTTGTTGCTTTAGAAATAAGGGGGAGGACTGCATGGCTTGTTTCATTCTTTCCCTTTCATCCATTTGTTTCAGAAAAAAGAGGAAGAAAGAGAAATAGTAAGTATGGAATGAGGTTTTCAGCAAAACTATTAAATAATCAAACCCTTGTTTTGTGACTGACTGAATCACCTAATTCAACCATATCATGATGTTTTCTAACAAATAACTGGAGTTCTGTTAAAAAAAGTAACAAGTTCAATGGAGAAAATGTTGTCCGGTAGCACACTTAGCAGTAAACAGAAAATAGATGTCTTACAACTTTCAAGTATTTACATCACCCTATTTTTCATAGGCTTTTTAGCTGTAGGATTTAATAAATGTTTAACCCAGGCAAATAAAATCCATATTTTGTTAGGCTTTTAATCATGTCAGTGTGTTTGGTTTTACAGGATTTGCTGTCGGTAGACAAACCTGGTAACCCAAGGTAGTGTCAGGTTATCAGCATGTAGTAATTACTGACAAATTTTAGGGCAACCATAGTGCTCTCTCTACAAGGTGGTTGAAGAACATGTGCCATTCAGAAAAGAAAATCAAAGTTGCTACTCTAAGGGAAGCACTCTAGGTAATATGAAGAGACTTCATATGTAGTCTGCAGATTCTGTCGCTGATAATCTGTTTTATCTGGAAGATAGCATGTTTTTATGAGGTTGGGCGAAAGTACTAAAACCGTACAAAAGAGGGAAAAAAATCATTCAGATATCCTATCAAGACTTGACTAGCAGAAGCTTCCTTTTTTTGTGTTCATTATAAGTTAATTGTGTTCCAGAGGATGCATTTTAACTGGTGAATATTCAGAAGAGAAGAATAATTTTAAAAAAATTATTACAAAGTGAGTCCTAAAAATCTGTTTGCTGCTATAGAAAGCAACAGTGATTCTCTGGGAATTGGAATTCAGCCCAAAAAAGCTGTCTGGAATATCAGACAATTGTTTGAAGAAAACTGAAGGACATTTCACTGTAAATTGGAGATTTTAACTACAGAAAGATGTATGTAGCTATTATAGAAATATATGTTAAAAATATCAGTTGCGTAATCAGTATTGATCAGAGGTGAAAGTGACTGATGCCATGTTTCACTGTGTTATTCAACAGCTATCCTCTGCAGTTAGTTTGGGGTTTTAGGGAGAGGGGGAGAAACCACTCATACCTAATGCTTTAAAAATTATGTAAAATACACTAACTGAAATTTGATGTTGTATCTTGTAACATAAGCCACTAGTAACTCTGCAATTGCATATTTCAGGAAAAGAAATGGGATGCAGATCTCAAACAGGACACAGATGGAATCAAGTAAAAACCTGGATGGATAAAGACAAATGAGCATAAGTAGGTATTTTTTCTATACACTATATATAGAGGAAAGGGAGGGAGAGGAAAGGAGGACTAAAACTATTTGCAGATGTGGGTTGAATCTGGCAAACACTTCAAGACAAAGGGAGAAGAAAGTGTTTGAAATGTTTTGGGGCTAGAAACTGGGGGGGGGGGTGTAGTGTTGTTTTTTTCTTTTTATACTGTTAAAAATTTAGGGCAAGCTCTCCAGAAAAGAAACAGGTTTACCTGACAGAATTAAAAAAAAAAAAAATCTTATGATTTAAATTGGAGAGAAAGGAGGACATACAACTCTTGGCAAGGTGGGGGCTTTTACAATTCAAATTTTACCTCAGATACCTTTTGGGCTAGATAACCACTGTGGGTTTCTCTTTTGATTTGAAGTTGGTTAACTTTGTCACTTGCAGTAGTGTTTTCCTTCTCAGAAAGCAAAATGCTATTTCTTTAGAAAGGCTTCAGCTTGTTCTACAATGAATCATAAAAACTCAGTGTCATGTTGTAAGAAACATTATATAAATAATTGCATTTGGAGTGGTGCTGTTGGAATGACAGCACTGCTATAGTTTATAGCTGTTCCTATTGCGTTATAAGCATTACCTTTTTTTTTAAAAAAAAAGTGCAATTGAAGTCCGAGATTTTATCGTTTCATTATTTTAATCTAGCTGATTTACAGGGAAAACAAAAACAAACAAACAAAACTACTGCCAAACCTTTAGCCTTCATAGGATTTCCAGTGCTTGTAATTGTCATATCTGGGGGAGAAAACTGAAAGAAAGAGGTCTTTAAATCCTGCTACATTTTGGTGTGTTGAGAATCTGTTTTTTCATGGAAAACTCATGTGGTACCATAAGGAAAATTCCTGGTTTCATAATGAAGAAAAAAAAGAAAAAGCCATTATAAAAGAAATACTTGATCCTGCTACATACTGAATTCCTTACAGGCAACATGAGCTAAAAAGCTTTTTGCATCCTTGCTGAAGGAGTAACCAAGGCAAGTACCATAGGATTCAAAAACACCTTTCTCATCCTTGGCAATGAATTACAGGCTTTTGAAATAATGATGTTAAATCTCATGTTACTGGAGGAACCTCAGAACTATCACCTGCCTACAGCCTTTGGGCTGGGCTAAGTATTTACTTGGAAAATATTTGTCCCACTGACAGAGGATAGCAGAAAGCTCCCATGACCCTATACCACTAGCACAGATTGATGTCACTGTCATTGTTTTTCCAGTTCACTTCCTTGTCAAACTTCTCTTGTGTATCTTCCATTCTAAAACGTAAAGTAGGCTCCCTGAGAAACAGAGGAGTGAAATTCTGTCCTTCCAACTGAAAGCAGTAATGGGTACGTGATGAAGATGTTCACACCAAAATTTTAATTTTCAGAGAGCTAAAAAGGATCAGTATGATAATTTGGCCTGACCTTACAGCATGTGCTGTAGATGAAGCTTTCACATTAATATTTAATAGATGGCAGTAATATTTAATAATGGTATACAGCTTAACACAGGCAGGTAGTCAAAAGTTTAATTACAGGATTTATACCTCTGATTTTGGAAGCGTTTGAAGGATCCAGGTTTTGTGTTCATACCTTTGAAAGTCTCTCTTACACGGCAAGTTACTGCAAATCAGGAGAGCAAGACCCTATATAGTTACTAAATACAAATGTGTGTAATAGAGGGAAAAAAAATCTAAACTGCGATGACTAGAAACCTCAGCACTGTCCATCCAGTGTGTTTGTTTCTGAAGGCTGGAATGTTCTTCGCCTGCAGGATCTGTCTTGGTGTCCCTCAGTTTTACAGAAATAGCTGTTTGTCCCAGTTTTAATCCCCTTGCAGACTCCAGCCAGCTGAGCCCGCCACCGTGCCGACCAGCTGACAGGATTGGGACCTCGGGGATTACCCCCAGCCACGTCTGCTGTCCCACGCCGCTGGTCTGTCCTCTCCCCTGGACATCTTCCTGTGCAAGTCTGCCCTTCCCCATGCTCTCCAGATTGTCGTGCAGCTAAAACTGCCTCCTCCCTCATTTCAGATGTCCTGTATTTCAGTGAGCCCATTGCTCTGTGAACAAACCGCTCCTTTCCCAAACAGAACGTAAATGTACTCACCCTTGAGCAGCTTCCCCTCCTCACCCCTCTTGTTGCTTAGTGGGAGGTACGGTCAGAATTACAGCTGGTCCTGGGCTGAGATTGTCTTTGTTCTCTTAGGTCTGCATGAATTTTCAGAGGGGCCCCAGCAACAAATGCAGTGTTTGATGGGCTCCCAAGTGTCCGTTTTGTTCGCCTTTTTTTTTTTTTTTAACTTAAATGTTAACGCTACCCTTCTGTATGTCCAGAAAATGAGTAGCCTTTCCAACTCTGAGGTCAGAATTGATCAGAATTGATTCAGGCTGATCCTTACGTGGGCTTTTTTTTTTTTTTTCATTGTGGTCTTAATGTACAAAAATGTGCATCTGTTGGATTTTTTTAACAGCCAGTGACATTCTACAGACAAGGTGGTTTTTTTGAGCAGGAGAAAGTAAGGTTGTCACTACCGCTTAGCTGGAGTTTAGTGAAGTGGTGACGAGCATTAAAGCATGGTAGGTGGTGCTTTGGGTTTTGTGATGCTGCGGCTGGGTGCAGGAGGCTGGAACCCCCCAGGAGGTGTCTGGTAGGGGCAGCAGCAGCGCAGGAGCTAGGCCTGGCCCCTCTGAGAGCACCATGCTGGGGCCTGCAGCTGTGCAAAGGGGCACTCGGGCCCCTACACCACCTGAGTGCTTTCTGACCGAACAAGCAGCTAGTGGCTGCTGTCCCTGCACGTGTGACTAGCATCGGTTAAAACACTGGGGTTTCTATGGCTCTGCTACCTACAAAACTGAAATCTGTAAGAATAGCTAGCCACACAGTTAAAAGCGCTGCCCCTGAGGGGAGGGAGCATGGGGAGAACTCCGAGCACTCTGTGCAGCAGCACTCTGCGCACTCAGCTGGGAGGAGGAGAGCGGCACATCCCAAACAACTGCTTTAGCATCCAGTTGGGCACTCTTAAACTTTACCGGTATTTGCACTTTTATTTTTAAAGCAGATGAAGCCTGGCTGTAGTCAGGTGGAGAAACGCCGACTTCGTCAACCATACTGAGGTTCAGCAGCTTGCAAAGCATTAACTCGGTGTAACTGTGCTGATAGAAGAAACACAGGCAGCCTGCGGCGCTAGAGGTGGCCGTCTTGGTACCTAACCTGTTTACACGCATACGAGCAGGGCTAACGAAAACCTTTCTGTGGCTTCAGGTGGTAAGGAAAGAAAATGGAGCTCCTTAGTTAGAGGCATAGACAACTGTGTGAAACTTCTAGGTAGAAATGTTTTCAAGTTTGGTGTGTAAAACACAGATGTCTGAGAAGGGGTACCTAAAAGAACGAGCACCAGTACTGAGGATGTTCGTCCAGTAGCCAGGGGAGAGAGCAGTGCGCTAACACGCCGGGCATTTGGCTGAGCCTCAAAGGGCAGCTGCAGGGCACAGGTCGGGGCTGGGTACGCTGAGAGACACAACAGCAGCAGTGGCCAGGAGACTTTTTCAGGAGCTAGGTGGTGTGTGCTTTGTCTTTTTAATCTTTTGTCCATATTCTAATGCTGGCCCTACACAGAGGGTTCATGCAGCACAGCGCAGGCTTCCTCTGGATGTCAATAACCAGCCCCCGATGCTGAGTCTGACCCCTCCCTAACTCTTCCAGGGATGCAATTCATTTTTCAGTGCACTGGTTGTGGATACAACCATAGCACTGATGTGGTGCATGTATTTTGGGGACAAAAAAGTACCATGTTATTGTTTTTAATTAATTCTTTAATGAACTGCAACATTATAAATCCTTTTTTAACTCAGCCCTCAGTACCTTACCAACCCAAAAAAAAAAAAAAAAAAAAAAGCAAAACTCTGTAAACCCTCTAATGCAAAACCAGCCCAAATTGAAAATTTATTTTTATTTGAGGTCATTTACATCTCTTAAATTCAAATTTCAGAACTGCAGTTGCTTAATTCTAAGTAGCTACCCCAGCTCCACTAGAGTTTGATGTCTTGCCCTTAATTAAGTCGTGAAGTGCTACTGAGGAGGCACAAACAATAGCTATGCAAGAGCTTAAAAACTGCAAATTAGCCTTCCCACCAGAGGTTTCCTAACAGCACACAGGCAGCTTCCTGTTTTGCTACAGCTGCCCACCCCATATACAGTCTGTACAATTCACAGTAAACAGTCTCTGGCACAAACCTGTCTCCTCCTTCCTGGAAGGGAGAAGGGGCAGGATCTTAGACGTGCCCCAGAACAAGAGCTTGGTTATTTACTGCTAAACATGAGCGATGGCTAAAGCTCATGGAGATCTTGTTTTTCAGAAATCAGATAGCTCTTGTTCTTGCTACCTGTAAGATTGCTGATCTTAGAAAGAGGCGAGGAAGCACAGGCTTTGAAACAACGTTTGTTTACATAGCATTGCCACATTCTTAACCATTTATGTATTTCTTTTCTAAGAACTCACCCACGGGCTGAAGTGACACAAATGAGAGATGCAAGCAGCACCATACAGACTGCTTACTTACACTCCCATCTCCTTCTGTCTTTCAGTTCTCCTCTGCACCCGTCTGAAAGTTGGGCTTGTTTGAAGCTCACACAGAAAAACGTTCGCAGAAAACAGACACGCTGGCTAATTTCAACTGGTTTATATTTGTTTTTAACTACAGAATCATAAATATTTGGAAACATTACTCACCTACCAAACTTTCTAGGAAGACAGCTGAGACTTTTCTAAGAAAAGGCTAAGCTTGCAATCCAGTTTTAACAGCTTTTATGAAGCGTCAACTTAATTCATAATTTGTACAATTTTTTAATAAAATGTTTTTATCTATTTTTGTAATTTAACATAGATGTCTTATTTACAGATGGCAATACCAATAAACTTAATTTGATTCATTATTTTGCCTGGTTGTGTCCTTTTGCATTCAAGGGAAAATGTGTTTGGGGAGGAAGAGAGTGTTTAAAAGTCTCACAGAAATCACAGTGTGCTTGAGTTGACTCATGACCGGAACCTACCTGGGAACTTCTGTTGTACAAGCTATTTGCCACCTTTATACAAAAGTCAGAGTCCTAACAACCATTAATCCATCAGAAGGGCATAAGAATGATTGAGAAATATTCCCTGTAACGTGGAGTAATTTCCACAGGGCAGGTTTCCCATCCAAACAGTTACTGGCTAATGTCTTTGAGACAAAGGGACCGTTTGTTAGCAAAGACTCATACATACGTGAGGTGCCTGGCTCTCAACACTGAAGTGATCTGGACTTTCCCCCTGGAAGATACTTCTCTATCTTGGGGATGGGCATCAGCTGAACTCTGCTTCAAATTATGGAACTCAAAACATTTGGAGGACTTCTTTCCGGTTAACTTCATATTTGTAAGGGTTACTTTCCAAATACCAGGCTGTTTCAGAAAGAATTCATCTGAATCTTTTGCTGAACTAGTGCATGATAAACTATGTAAGAAAAAGGTTTCTACATTCAGTGTAGTTGCTGAATTGCACTGGTAAAAAGGAAAAAATGTGCAAAGAACAGTTCCCAGTCAACAAAGCTACTTCAGCCAGCATGAACACATAAAATGTAACAGAAGTAGGAGTAACAACACATGCAATAAGTTACCATTTGCTGTGGGACACAATCTTTCATTCCTTGTATTTTAAGAATTACTAGTGGTACAGCCTTAACATCAAAGTGTTTTTTCTTCCCATTTCAATTTCCTGCCATATGAAACTGCCAAACACATCTGAACTCCTCCCTAAACTGCTTCACCACTATGACAATAAACATGCTTAAATCGCCTCGGGTCTTTTGGGAAGGGAAAGGCTGCTGATGAAAATTCCTTTCTAGCACAACTACGGGTTCTCCACGCTAGCCAGGTGTACAATTTTATTTTATTTTTCACTACTTTATAGATGGTTACATAGGTAAGAATATATGTTTATAAATCTGCAAACTTATTTCTTTTCCCCACACCATAAATCTGTGTTTAAATAGGAGCAGTGCCTATCAGCTGCACACGCGAAGGACCTCAGGCACCCAGTCCCAGCACTTAGGCTTCACTGAGATCCTGGAGCTGCAGTGCCATGGCCTGGGGCACAGCTGGACCCTCAACCCTTCCGGACCTACCTCATCTGCCAGGTGGCTCGGGGTGGCTGTGTGCAGAGGACGACTGCCAGCCACCACTGCGTCTACAAGGATCAGTTTCTCTGCAGCAGCTACTCTACCTCGTAGCGATCACTTACTCACTATGCACACAGAGCACCAGGTCTGCCTCACTCCTGTTCTCCCCACCCCGCCCTCTCCTTAGCCACAAAATGCTTTTACAAAGTTTACAAAGTTCAGATCAGGCGCTCGCTTCCAGGAGCTTCCATGCCCACAGCTAGAGCATCTCCCCCTGTACCTCCATGCAGAATGAGTGGGCGATCCTTCCATGGCCACAGATGAGTCCTGTCACTGATCTGTATTACTGCAACTAATGTCTGTCTGTCTGTCCCTTTCTCATGCTCCTTCCGGCCTACTTCAAGGGGAAAACAAGAAAGACCCAGCTCACACACTTACATTCCAGGGAAGGGTTCATGTCTGAGAACTGAGCTAAAACCCAGATGACCGACTGCTCCAGGGACACTCAGCCCTCCTGGCCGGCTGCTGCAAATGGGCTTGGGCCAGCTGGCGGGCGTCAACGAGTCCCACACGTAGGTGCCCTGCAAATCACACCTTCCCCTTGCTTCCTTGAGCATGCTGCCAAGCTACGACTTGAGGCTACAGATTTCATTCGATGACAACTCGCTTAAATGTTGAGTGTTCTGATAGGAACATAGCCCTGCGTAATCAGTACTTGAAAAGTACAATTCAAATTTACTTTTAGAAGTTACGTACACCTCGTAGAGTTAACACAGACCACCTGTATGGAAATAGCGTTGGGCTACAGCACAAATACATCTTGCTTAGCCATAAAAACCTCTTTTTTTTTCTTTTTTTTTGACAATACTGTAACTTAATTTACAAGCTGAAACTGATCACCCAGTATCTGAAATACGTCACATCAAGTTACAGTTATTACTAGGACTTCACAGCAAATAAAAATTTGAACTAAACATGCACAGATCATTATATATACAGTGATAAAAAAATAACGATGTACATTTTCTTGTAAGAAGAAATTAAGTAAATTCTTTGTGCATTTCAGGATTGAAACATCTAACCTATATAAAATTACTTTAAAATATGAAGTAAATATTTAAACCAAAACTTGAGAAATCTTTTGTAATCTTCAATATAACCTTCTCGTTTCAGATTTTCTTTCTCTGACACAGAACAGATTAGGAACTTTATCCTCTAAGATATTTAATAATAATGTGCAGATATAAAAAAATACGTCCTTTGTGGCAAGCTTGAACATATATATATAATATATTTACAAACCTCCAGAACAAATTAGCATTAAAAAACACAGAAGTAGCAGATTGACATAGTGTTTTATTTAAGCTGTCTGTACGAAGGAAAATAATGTGCATCCCTATCATATACGTGTAAAAATACTAAGGATGTACAGTGTACAAAAACAGTTTCTTGTAGGTATTTCACATCCTTGTGGGTCATATACTTAAGGAAATAAACAGTTTAAGTATGACCAACAGTAATACGGTTTCTTGGGTTCATAGTCGTGTCTGCTTAATATCCTTAACCATATGACTAGATCTTGCATGGATCTAATGAAAGAACTAGCAAGGTCAAGAAATGTCACAAACTCTAAAGCTACAGGGAGGTAATTCAATTACCAATTTAGAGGTTTTTATTTAAATAAATACTTTACATTTCATGCTTGCCTGTAATGCACTACCAGGAGCAAGATAAGGAAATTCTACTGTAGACAGTACAAACAGTAGCAGCAAAGTGTGTACATTGAGGTGTAATATATAGACCCTGCAGTTAGTAAGGAAAGACCTTACTTTTGTACTCTAGGAGAAGCACATGGCCCCTGCAAGAACAGTCAGCTTTAAGAAGCCGCAAGTAAAGATGGAAAAAACGTAAAACAATACTGGAATAAATGTTCTGTAAGCAACAGGAATGTACTGGAAGATGGATTAGTGTGGAAAGCAAAGCCGTGTGGAAAGCAAAGCCGTGTGCAAAACTGCCAAAACCCAAACAGAAATGACCTATTTCCTCCAAGATGGCTGCAGTACAAGAGGGCATATTGTCTGCCGTGGAAGTCAGTACAAGCTGGAGTCAAAGTCTGAAATGTACTGTGCTCGAAAGGCTCATCAAGGTAACCAGCCACCACCACGCACTGTCCAAACCCAACTACAACTGCAAACAGGCAAAGAGCTTTGAGAGTTTCTCCAGCGCAGCTTGTTAATTTCTCTTTCCTCCATCTCTAACACTGCTAAGAGGGAACTCCCCAGCTCCGGGCAGCACTAAATGACTGCTGACTCTCTCCATAGCACAAACTTGATCTCTGATATTTTGGAAGGCAGATAACACAATACACGCTGATTGAAGCCTTAAAAAGTTTTCAGATAATTCGCCCACAGATACTTACTGCGAACTGCGCTCTAACTAGCTACATGGTGATGAACCTAGCCACAGGGTTTCTTTCTTCTCAGCACGAGGAAGGGTTGGCCAGAGGCACAACCCCAGTTGGTCATTAGCTATAGGTGCCCTGTGTCAAAATATTTATTGCTGTTAAAAGCTGGGAAATAAAAATAAAAAACACACCACAGTCATATAACACAGATTTTGAATCACCATAGTTTTAGTCTGTAAGTACGAGGCCTTTGCAGAAAACTAATTAATGCCCATCTCCTAAGTAATCTGTTATTTCAGTCACTCACTCGCTGTGTCAGTACAGACACTTCTACAGACCTGCAATGCATTTACTGTGCTCGCTCTCTCTACAGAGGGATAATTTCTACACGTTTAGTGTTACAAGGAGACAGAATGAGATCCTATGTAGTTAGCATATACATCATGATATATTTCTGACTGATTATCCATCCGTTACTAAAGATAAAACACGAAACATGAAAAATTGTCTAAATTAGTCTGCGTCTTTAGCTGCCTTGCTAAAATGCCCATTTGCCCCTTGACTGTCCCAGCATATGCACTGCCAGCAGTGGGCTTCACGCCAGGATATTCAACTTTCCACATCAAGAGGCTAAGGCATCTGCGTATGAACATCTCCTTTCAGACTCACCTCCTCACTCACACAACGCAATCAGTAATACTCTGTGATATCACAGTCTTCGTGGGAGCTAACAAGATACGGACACAGAGATACTTCAAATGATAATCCCATGGAGTCAGGGCTTTCAGGCGCCGTTAGCAAGGGCATGTGCATACCATTACTGCACTGCAAAATATCCCAGCTCCTAGCACCAAAGGGTTTATTATTAAGATTATCATTGCTGAAGATCAAAGCTAAAGCTTGTGCACATGTTCTGTTACATACAGATCTTCGGAAATGGAAAGACGTTTTCCTGTCAGTGGAGTGTTTCTCACGATGCTTTAAATTCAGTCAATCAGGTACCACAATCACATGTAATGTGCTGGGTTTCGTAACTCTTTTGGTTGAGGACAAACTTTCCTTGAGAATGGCTGATCCCAGAAATTTACAATTTTAATTATTAAAGTGCTTTTCTTGTAATCACTGTGGTCTCATTGTTCAAATGTGTTTCCTTCATATAGGATAGAAATTTTCTATTGTGCCATCAGGCTTTTACAGTATCTTTATCCTGAAGAGAGCACAAGATGTAGCTTTTTTGTTTATTTGTTTTTAACCCTTTGGCACATGAAGTTGGAACTCCTCACCTCCACTGCCAAAGAATTAAAAGACAGTATTTCATTCACAAAAATCTGATTCTAAGCAGTATGTACAATTTCAGAGCCTTGTTAAAATTTCCACATGGGATAAAAGTGCATTATTCCCTTCAGCTTGTACAGTCCTTCCATATATTACAAAATAAACTGCTATAAGCCTGTTCTATCTAAGATGTAGCAGCATTTGCAAACATGACACATACAAACCTTATCTCTAAAAATAAATACTACCGCAGTATAACCAAAAAAAAAAAAAAGGAAAGGAAAGGAAAATAAAAAAAAGAATATTCAGAGTTAAACACCTGGAGAAAAAGCTAATTCACAAACTCAAAAATAAGTAAGGCAAACAACTGTTTACCTTGGTGCACACATTTTGGTGAAAAGCAATACCATTATGCCTGTCTACATTCTTCAGCCATCAGAGGTGATGTATATCATGAAAGAAAAAGAAAAGCATGAGAAAGATGTTATCTGGTGCAAATTATAAGACCCCTAAACAACTTCAACTGCTGCTTTTATGCCTTCATTTCTTGCATGTATAATGTTCGATTCTCCATGATTGCACATGAACCTGGAAGTTCTAAGTGGCAGGCTGGGTGAGCCCAGCCCTTCTGCTTCTTCTGTAGTATCCAACAGTAATTAAAAAATAATATATATATATTTATATATATCAACAGTTTAAGTCCTTCTCTCAAACGTTTCCCAAGCAAATTCCAGACAGATGTTAATGACAGAGACCTGCTTCAAGTAATGATATGCCTAACAAAAACCTTGCATATGTACATCACCACCCCTACGTTTCCTTGTTCTAACCAGCACAAACAGATGCAAGAAAATATTATAGACTAGTCTTTTTAGACTAATTACAATTTTGATTCATCTTCTAGAAGAAGATAAGCTGGACCAACACGTTTTCTTGTTTAGCCTCCACTGTGAGGAAAATTAGATGACTTTGTGCACAAAGTGTACAACGCTGAAGTAAAGTCATCTACCTTCAAAGAAACTGTTAGTAACTTCTTGACGTTGCTATTATACTGAGACGGTGGGCAGCAGCAACAGCAGGAGAGCGTAGAGAGATACCATATTTCATGCAAAACCAAAATGGATTTTAGGTAGGTTTGGGAAATAAATTTGTTCAATTTGGAATGGTCTCTGAAAGTGCCCCTGCTACCTTAAATAGTATCTAGTACTGGTGGTGATGTTCAGGAATCATTTTCAGTGATAAACCTAAGATGACAGTGAAGCAGCAGAAAAAAAAGTTATTCCCGTCCACTTGCAGAGTAGGAAAACTGGGGGAAATGCGGCCGCCTCTCATTGTCCATGCAGTCCATACCATCCTCGTCATCTGTGTTAAGGCAGAAGTTCAAAACATCATTATATTTACAATAACATTTTATTATTCACCTGACATGCAGCCTATCTTTCAGAGTTCAATGTTGGAGTTAAAGGCTCAAGTTAAAAGTACATCTTCATTCACATAATCTTATGATCATACAGTAGACTAATGCTCATGGAAAAGATATCCTTTCAGTAAGTCATCCCTACAGCAATGTGGGGATTTTGTTTGTTTGTTTATTTATTATTTTATTATGACTATCACGCAAGCACTTCAGTCACTATTACCCTTTCTAGGCTAATCAAAACACATTAGCAGATATATTTTCTGGTAGCACAGAAGAAAAAGAAGTCCTTGCTGATTGAAGCAAAGAAGCAGTTTTCATTGCTTCTTAAACTGAGTTCAGAAAATTATAATCTTGCAGACATACTTAAAATATTTCTCCATTTTGAAGGGAGTTAAAAGGGAGAACACCAACAAAATGAACAATTTGTACAAGTTCTTTTTAGTTCAATTTTTACATACAATTATTTAGTAAACTATTTATTTTTACAGTATTTACTGGGATCAGAGGAAACACGGACTAAGCCAAATTCATAAATATTTTTATTTACACAATTCCTGTATTGCCAATGGAAACCAGACACCAGATGTTGCCTAACTGTGAGCATTTGGATCTACATTCTCGCATGGATTTTTAAACAGTGTCCTTAAAGACACCTATTGAAATTGTTATCCTAACAATAGATTTATACGCATTTATATGTCTTATTGTGATATACGCGGTTTGTTTACTGTAGATAAAAGATATACTTTCAACATTTGTGCACTGCTGCTGGCAATCACCCCTATTTTATTATTTTTATGACCAGGGTGGGTTGTAGCCTGTGCTGTTTCAAGCTGCATCAGCTACGCCATTACAAGAGGCCAAGACAGGTATTTCAGGGAGGAGGTCGTTTCCCTAAGTTCTTATTAATTGCCTACTCTGAATTCAATAACTTTAAAGCTGAAGTCATGATAGCATCTTTGTATTTTGTATTGCTTCAACATTTGATGGCGAGATATCCATTCTAATTGCATATATGGAGTTTTAAGAGATAATGGCTTTATAGGATCGATCCAATAGTCTCTAAATTAATCCAAACTTAAAATTTGTTAAAATAACAAATATGAACGATTCTTATACTACTAATACAAAACTGAACCACTATAAAAACAAAACACAGAAAACTACTCCAGATTTTCTCAGCAACAGAGAACTGTGGCTAAATCTGAGAATCCTAATCCACCAAAAAAATGAGCTAGCTCTATGACAGGATAATCAACCTTAATTATAGCATTTACTGTCTACTTTTATGATCCTCCCTTCTCATCCTCCCAATCAAAAAATAAAAATAAAATCTCACTTAGAAAGTAAATTCATTCAAGAATTCAACAGCAAGATGTTAACTACGCTTTAGCACTGGCTTCATAGTGACTCTGTTAAGCCCTAGTTTGTCCGATTCCTGCGTGTGCAGTGGAAGATGAAGAAATACTTGCTGTAGTGAAGTGAAATTCACTCCTACAAAGAAGGTCTGTGCAAACCTCCGTGCACCAATTACATCTATATTAATAACTTCTTTAAGTGCTCTGAAAAAGCACAGGATTTGATAAGAAATTTAATTTTCAAGTAATGGATATCTACACAAGAGACATCCACTCATCTCTGTCAGTCTGGGGGGGGGGGGGGGCCCAGTGGGGGGGGGCAAACAGGGAGATGAGGTTGGGGATTGGTGGGGTCTATAAAGTATTTTAAAATATGTCTGTCTCACTAAACCTAAACAACCTACTGAAATCAATAACAGTCTCCACATGCTTATAGGAGGGTCCATGTTCCAATTTACTTTGCTGAACTGGGACCTTTACTGTCACCCAGCAAACACTTGAAGCTGGTGTTTTCCCTAAGAAAAGAGTTACAAAACTGTGAACTATGTTAAGTAATACTAATATAACAAACAAACAAAAGCATGCAGTGATCTAATATTTCAAGCTTTGTAATTATTCCTTCTTCAAAGGAAAGCTTTGTTTTTTGGAGAGTTCTTTTACACATTTTCATAAGAAGTTTTTTGATAGTAATAGTGGGAATAGCTTTTCCATTAAAAAAGAAAAACCTGCTTACATAGTACTTTATTATAAACTGATCATTTTTAAGGTATGCTTATGTATAATTTTTGACTTACATTTTTCAGGCGGCGTTATTGTAATAGTCTGAGCTGTAAATTCTTCATCAAAATACCTGGTGTCTGTCTCAGATGTCACTTGAGGTTTAAAAGGAGGAACAAGCTAAAAGGAAACAAGAAACAAAACAAAATTACTATACCTAAAGCCAACCAAATGACTACCAAGAAAGGCATTAAAGTTTCCTTTTTTCTCTACACCCTAGGTCAAACAAGGAGTTGCAAGAGGGTCCATCGAGAGACTGCAACTCCTAGTAAGAGATACAAGTCATCAGAATCAAACCCAAAAATACTAGTTCAGAATCTAATAGCCAGATGAGGCTAAATTCAAAGTATTGCTTTCACATGATTTGCAGATTAATTGAGCTGCATACGATAATTACCTAGAAACTCTTCAGGCCATTTCAATTACCTACATAGCTGTCAGGCAAAGGCAGCTCCAGGTACTTGCCAGACCTGCATGGCACAAACAGCTGAGGCAAAAGGGACAGCACAGAGGGTACAGTAAGCACACTGCATTTTATTTTATTTTATTTTTTTCCAGCAGTAAGGCCTTTACCTTTAAAAGAAATCATGTAAATGTGAAAGTAAATTTTATATTTGAGAAAGGTCAGTTCATGTTTAAGTAAGTTTCCTGAGCCCAGCATTTCTGGATCTGATCCTGTCCCCTACTTCCACAACAAGTGCAGTGCTTCCCAGCAGCAGATAACTGGTATTTGCTTGTTGCTTATAGACAGCACTTCCTCACATTAGCCTCACCTTAAACCTTCTCCAAAAGAACATCCTATAGGCCACAGGTTTTAACTGGAAGGCACATTCGCTATGGGGTTTCATGCTGTATTGTGCCAGTCCAAATCTACACAGCAGTTTATTATATATGCTATTATAATGCAGTTCATGGAGGGGCGGCATTTTGCTTATAACTTGGAGCCCTTCGGAATTATCTGCTCAGATACAACTGAAAATACAAACCCTGAAGACATCATATTGATATTCCTTTCTGTATAAGAGCATAAGTTATGTCTCACTGATGTTATCAGAGCTTGTGCGTGTTTTTCACTAGTCTCATGTTATTTCTCTTAACTCCAGAACACCAACTCTGAGCAATTAAAATCTTAATTTACCCCACATACGAAGAAAAGCTGCTGTTAACCTCCTCCAAGACATGGTGTACTTTCAGAAGGTGTCTTTTGACAATCACTTTTTACAGTCGTATGAGTCTTTTTTATTTTACTATGTTCAATGCACATTTTT
>CM021767.1:36621742-36768345 GCA_011076525.1 Nettapus auritus | reverse complement strand
TTTTTTTTTTTTTTTTTACACAGCTAGACTGTCCTATCAGGACTGTATTGTGCAACTATGTAATGATATTAAACCAGCCAAAGAAAGACCTTGTTCAAGAAAGAATAGATCTCTATCCAGAAAATTATTTATTTTAATTCCTAAAAGTTTACTGTTTGTTTTTATTTATGGCAAAGAAGGCATAAAGGAAAAGAAAAAAAAAAGATTGAATTGCGGAAAAGTGTATAAAATGGGACACTTAAAATATAGTCAACCCATTTCAAAACAATAGCAAAAAGAGAAGAATAAAAAGAAAGAAAGAAAGAAAGAAAGAAAGAAAGAAAGAAAGAAAGAAAGAAAGAAAGAAAGAAAGAAAACCAAGTACTGTATTTCTACTCAATTTCAAGTGCCCACCACTACATATGCTTTTGTAAGATACTTCTATGGTTTTCAGCAACTGAGGTTAACATTGGATAAACTCAGTATGAAAAAAAAAAAAAAACATTAGCTAACATACTATTTGAACAATTTCACTGCTTCCCTGATTAGGGTTATCTTCCCAGATCACTTTTTTCCCCAAATTATAATTTGTAAGAAGCAAAACTTTTAATGTGAAAGCACCAGCTTTTGGAAAACTTTCTTCCTTCTCGATCAAGGCCAAGAAATGATGTCTTTCCAATGGTGCAATACATATCTCCAGTAAAACAAACCACTTTTGCAACAGAGTAGACCAGAGGTCATTTATGCTACAGCTATTATGTGAGAGTAGAAGAAAACACTGGCTATGCAGTCTTTAATGATTACTAGTTAGATCAAAGTAGTAAATGAAAAAGAAAAGACAGGCAGGGTAGAGATTAAAATATATAGTAATGTATGGATTTGCAGCTGAAGAGGAAAAAAGTAATGCATTAGCTGACAGGTTCTTCCTTAAAAGAAAATCTGGCTAATTACTGATTTACTCTTATTTTTTTCCCTCTCTTTTTTGTCCACTGAGATCAACAGGCTTTGCTATGACGTTAGTAAGAGAAGTGCAGTACTCAGGACTCCTGAGGAACAAGTAACTACAACAATAATTTCATTCAGGCTTTAAAAGCACTGCTAACACAAATGTCACCAGCCACAAGCACAGGAGGAGTTTTGGTCCTCCAGTGCCATGACTGGTAGCCAGGCTTCCAACTGTTTAATAGGAAACTGTTTATCAACACCATCCAGCGCCTGTGCCACTAGTCTAGATGTCTAGGGAAGTGAAACAAGAAAAACACACAGAACTCCAGTCTATAACAAGAAGGGAGGAACCTGATGCAAATTTATGTCAATGGTGTTACGTGATTCAGTCATCTTAGAGAAGTACCTTTCGTATTTGAGACATGAAAAACAGTCGGAGGCTTCAGTGGCTGTAAACACAAACCCTGCAGCCACGTGGCTGGTATTTACACAGGCTGTTCCTTCACGTACACCGACACTGACAGCCTAGGGGCCTAGGGGAAAGAGAAAATGGCAGCTGAGAGCAAGAGGCACAAACACATCACAAGAGAGAGCAACAGGAAGGTATTTTCACTCTTCCCACAAGCTCTGCCTCCTTCTCTCAGCACCACCATCCCAGCTGGGAGGAATACCAGAGACAAGGCTCATTCCTCTCGACCTGCTCTACCCCCCCTCACACTAGAACAGCCCAGCCTAAAGTCTCAGAGTTGCACTGCAGGGGCCTGCTCTGCCCTCACATACACACCTTCCCCTCCAGAGATAAACTCCCCCTCTGACCTCCACATAATTGCTGGGATACCTTCAACACAGACTCCCCAGTTTAAAGGGGGAGCCTCTAAAATAATTTACCAGTTGCTGCACAATTCCTGTCAAGAAAAAAGGAACTGGCATGCAGTGCTTGCATATCACCTCCAGAAGAAAATGGGACAAGTGGGATAAAATGCTTTCCTTATGCCTTTCCACATAACGCAGAAGCAGGGAGCACGGTACAAATGATGTGCACAAGTGCACACAGAAGGACACCATACCTCCACAATACAGTCAGGAGATTAGAGGCAGAACCATTCATGTGAGACAGATTTTGTAAGCCATGTCACCAACATGCCAGGCCATGCTACAGAAATTTGGCAATTATCTTTCTGGAGAGATGCCACCTTTGTTCATTAATTGTCAGATTTTATTTAAAAGCAGAAAGTAAAAATCTCCCAAAATTTCAGCTGTAATGAAACTGTTAGAAAGACGAATATGGTGCAACGGCTGCAGAGATAACCACTTACACTGACACAGGGCCTGAATAATAACCCAGGAACTTCTCCATACAACCCGAAAACTTTAAGCTCAGAGGCTCAATGACAAAGAACAATGCACACCATACTGAGCACAGCTCTGATGATCACAACATGAAGATGTCTCTCTGTACCCAGTGGTATTTTGTGCTCTGGTGCCACAAGGAAATGGAACTTAGCTGCTCTCACCATAGCTTCTCCCCACTTCTGACCCAAAAAGTCAGAAAGTCCAAAAGGAGAATGTGAGCACTGCAAGGCACACAGGGTAAAGGGTGTCCAAAAGCAACAATACCAGCTTCGGTTAAACTCAGCCTTGTCAGTCTGTGCAAGGCTTGTGGTGCTCGGTCCTGGTCCTGGCTGCCTAACTTCACTGTGTGACAATTTGCCCTCTCATAGCAGCCTGGTCAACTTCAGGAGGAGGACACGACCAAACAGAAGAGTTACATGTTCAGCACTCAGCAGT
This sequence comes from Nettapus auritus, assembly GCA_011076525.1. Taxonomy (NCBI): domain Eukaryota; kingdom Metazoa; phylum Chordata; class Aves; order Anseriformes; family Anatidae; genus Nettapus; species Nettapus auritus. The sequence continues at coordinate 36,765,633 of CM021767.1, read as the reverse complement.
TGCCTCTAAGGACCAGAAATACAGATCATGTACGTTCATGCATTACACACACACACACACACACACACACACACAGATTGTACATACGTACAAGTGTTGAAATAAAGAAATGAAAAACTAAATTCAGCATTGAGTTAACTGGCTATAAGAGATGATGTTTAAGACAAATCCTATTTCGTACCTGTCAGTCTGAATCTGCCCCAACCATTTCCAAGGTTTGATATTAGAAATGACAGCAGAAGTATCAAATTCTCAGTATCTTTACTACCTTCAGGGACAGGCATTCCCCCTTGGCATCCATCAAGAGCAGCATGTTCAGGACCCAGGAAACTTTCCACCCACTTCTTGTAGGAAGAAAAGGGACAGGTACAGGTCACAGGGATGAACAGACAGACTGTGCTACACCTTCATCTTTTTCACGCTGACTAAACAACTACACAAACACTTCAGTATGAGAGAAAATAGAATCACAGAATGGCTTGGGTTGAAAAGGACCTTTACAATCATCGAGTTTCAACCCCCCACTCTGGGCAGGGTTGCCAACCAATAGAGCAGGCTGCCTAGAGCCACATCTAGCCTGGAAAATAGTAACGTTATTAGGTCAAGGATGATCAGACAGGATCGGTTAGTCTTGGATTGCACAGGAAGTGGCTGAAGCTACTTTCCAGAGGGACTGAAGCTACCTCACAGAGTGACTGTGAGAGACCTGACCTGCCGAAAGAAAATTGTCATGCTTAAGAACTGCAGTGTGATCTTCCTTCTCCTTTTAATTTAAAAGGAATTTTCCTTCCAATGAACTCAAAATTAACACAGTCATAAAAATCTCATCCACCAACAGCCTGCAGCTGAATAATACTCTGAGATGAGTGTTAAAGGCATATGTGGTGCAGATATACATGACCCCCACTGAATTACCCAAGGCATTTAAATAAACTAGGTAACTAGATTATAACCCCAAAATTCACAAACACACTAATTCTTTAAGTGTCATATAAATATTAAAGAGTGAGCACTGTTGTCCTGTTTCAGTCTTTAATCATGAGGAATAACTGACTCTTATGTATGGTTCAACTTGAATATGACATTGTGAGTTGTCCTATTTAAAAAAAAAAAAAAAATTGCTGTTGCATCCCAACATGTTTTCCTCTTTACTAATTACAATGAATTACAATGTATGAGATGAATTCTGCTTTTCTCACAGCTTATGTATTTTGAAAATGTATTATAAAAATAACTACAAAACAGATATTTTAATAATGCCTTGTATTGTCATCATATGCTGTATTTCAACAGTTGCCATCTAATTTATTATTCAGGTCTGACATATGTCAAAAATTGTGTCAAATGTTACAGTTCTTTCTGGCTATGAAAGTTAATTATGTATTGGTAGTTAAGTGTTCATAATCTGATGTCCAGAAATCAAACTTCCTTCTCTGTTAACCTTCCCTTGAGACCTATGTTACCAAAACTGCAAAGCTGTTATTCTCAAGAATCAAGCAGAGAAGGATTAGCCTAATGAGAACAGCAAAACACATGCATTATACGGCGAGAAGAGAATGGGGCCGCGTCACTGCAACACACCTTCGTATTTCATCACAGGCAGGCTCAGTTTTAAGTGCTGAAAACATGTCACAATTCGCAGACTTCCCAACTCAAAGAAATATATATTTGCATTAACAGACTAAATAACTTATTAAATGACATTCCAAGTAAACAGCCTATTTTCACATAAACTGAAATTCACTATATAAATGAATATAACAACCACATAATGCAATAAAGAACCTTAAAAGGACACTAGCAAAGCCTTTCTCAAAATCTGGGGGGTTTTTGTTTGTTTGTTTGTTTTCTGATGCATATCTGACAATGTGTTTCCTCATTTATATCTTCCAAGCTCCCTTCGAAGCAAATAGTTGGTGATCCTAAAAATCAGGCAGAGATACTAACAACACAAAATCTTTAGCTCAGTTTTCAACAACAGGCTGTCAACAACATTACTTTAACTAAAAATATGCAAGTTTTTTAAAGTACTGGTTTTCCTCTCCTAATGATATTGTGTGTCCTTTTTCTGACACTAGCTCAGTTACCAAAGGAAACAGGAGCTAATGAGATTATGCACTTTGTCAGTCTATACCTCCTTCACTAATAAATTCTGAATAGTCGGGCAAATGCACCGCGATGGAGCAAAGACACAAAGAACACAAAATTACTGAGCTGAGCTCACTGAAGAGAAGAGCCATCCCCAGCCACATCCCACTCCCAAACTGGTTTCCACTGAGAGCAAGACAGTGACCAGAGCTGAGCATCAAGCTGCTCAGAAAGTACTGCCATGGGGACTGGTTCCTCTGCCCCATGTGGGTGGCCAAGCCAAAGGACAGCAGGGAGCCAGGAATAGCCTACGAGCCCTGGAAGGAAACCAACCACGTGTGCTGTGGGGTCAGAGGTGGTCCTAGGCAGCCTGGAGGAGGCAGAGCTGGGGATTTAGCACAGGGACACACACCACATACCCACAGGTTCATCGGGGGGTTGCCCATGGTTGAACCCATTTTCCCAGCAGCTGATAAGGCAGAGGGAACTCACGAGCCTCAGGGCTACAGCAGCAATGGCTTGTTTAAGGATCAGACACCCTTATGTTATACTCTCCTCTTTGTAAATTCAAGCAGCTGGGCGAAGGGGTGGTAATCAATCACTAGCTGTGCACGTACAGTTTATAGTATAACTGGAAACACAATGAAAAGATCAGACTGGTTAGCAGCTTTCTGATCTTTTTACTACTTCGCATGGCAACAACACAAAAGCAAGCAACAAGGGTCATTTCAGGCTTTATTACACAGTGGGTAATTGTGCCAAAATAGTACGACTCAAACAGCAACCGCTTAGAACCAGATGTTGGCATTTTCGTATTTCCCCCCTGCCCCTTCCCTTAAAATCTGATACACAAAAGCACTTAAATACACATTCAGCGTTGTAGTTATGTCACAGATTTTGCCAGACCTGAACCCGGAGCTTTAATCACGGGATTTCATCATCTGTTGTGGTTGTGCCTTAAGTAAAGCAAAAGCCATCACAGCTGGAGGATAAGGAACAGCTTTGTGCAGCTGTCCGACCTCACGCTGCTGTAAGAGAGGTGCCTTTGGCAGCACTGCTCCGTCAGTCCTCAGCGAGGTTGGGCATCTCAGCTGCAACCACTGCTGCCACTTGCCCCTACTCTCTTCCCAGTACTAACAAAGAAATTTGCTCCAGGAATAACCAAAGACACTAGCAGAAATCAGAAGATATAAGCAACTCAGCCCAAATTCCTGCACAGCTTCCTCCTCTTTTTTCCTCCAGATTACATGCAGGAGGAAACCCAGAATTTGCTAAAAGGTCTGGATCTCCTCTGACATGAGGCTACCCAAGTGCTTCAAGCTGCATGCCTGAATACATACCCAAATTCCTACCTTTAAATTAATGCCCATGTGTTTCTTGTTCAGTGAAAGATCCTAGACAGAACATCTGACAATTTTAGAATATTTTTGCAACCCAAATAAAAATACTCTAAAACTATTCTTAAATGAGTAACAGAGAAATGTCAAAAAGCTTCCTGGTTCTAGCTAAAAATAAAACAAATAATTTATTTAGAAGTATACAGGCTTTTGAAGTCTTCAGAGTTTGCCAAACTATTCAATTTCTCATACTCATGCACAGAGATGAAAACTCATCAGGGTTGAGCTGATCACAGGAAGAACCTGGCACAGACTGCTCTCTTTCATATGCCCTCATGATTTTTCTGCCAAAAATAAACACATCTGATCGCAAATGCTAAGTACTATACATTTTTCATTTAAAGGCAACGACCTTCTCTGCTCCAGTGTACCATGCAACATTTTAATATCATTGTGAAGTACCAACTTAGTTGAATTAGTTAGCAGTATCAGAGAGCTAATAATTCTGTTTGACCATTTGGATCCATTTGACCTGACAGAGCTACTGTTTGCTGCATGAAACACTCCAAGTTTACAGACAGAGAATTCTGTCTCTAATTACACCAGTAAAGAGATACCCTTGTAAATACAGAGATGTCCTTAATCTCAAGTAGAAATGATAAAATCAGTGGCACAATGGCACAGCATGCACATGCACAAAACTATTCCCCAGAAACTACTTAGAATCCACATGATTTTTTGGTTCCCATTACTCTGAATGTGAGCCTCAGTTCTTCCGTTACTAACAGAAACACATGCCTGAAATGCAGCCAGAAAATTATAGTTTCATGGTGCATAAACCTCAAACAAGAATACTGTGAAATACTTTTACTATGCAAATAATTATATCAACTATAAATTTAATCAAGTGACCCTACTACTAATAATAAACAGCAAAAGAGAAGCAAGCATAAAGGATAAAGCTATTTGAAAATCAAATGTGTTTGATGCATACTCCTGAGTTATTTTAGAAATTGTATCACGCACCAAAATCTCAGAAATATTCAAATAAGCATTGTAATAAAAATGCTCAGTTAAAGTTCATTAAGCTTATTATTATGCTAGAAGTTTAGATTTCTGAGCACGGTCTTCCACTCTGCATACTTCAGAACTGGTAAGACAGTGCGTGCACAGGAGGAATGACTGGACATCACAACCAACCAGACAAATGGCTTTATAATAGCAATAAAACTATTTTTGAATTAAACAGAAAAACGTACTGTCAGAAGTAATCTTACTGAGCTATTTTTCCCATAAAAAACAGACTGCATGCCAATACTACACAAAAATAATTCCTGTGGTCCTTGAAGTTAACTGAGGAAATCCAATTCATTTTTTACTAGCAAATTTAGTTTCTCAAAGCAGCAGTGGACAGAGTAAACAAAGAGTGACTGCAATTTCTCCAGTTACAACACTCCAATAAGCCATATCCACCTCCATGAGCATAAAGGCATACATAATATCTGCGTTTATGTAGAAGCAAAATACCTCCATTTATTTTAATAGCTCAAAATAAGATCATGACTGTGAAGCACTTGCCATGTTGATTTGGAAAGATTCGAAGCACATGCTTGTAATTTAAGAGTATATATATTTTCTTAACTGAATTTGATGTTGAACACAGTGTAGAATTGAGAACTCACTTTCTAATGCAAAACAATTACGAAATCTTTTTCAACAGAGGAACAGTAATGTAACAGCTTTTTCTTTCTCATTCAATCATAGCACATGTCGATCCAGCCAATTCCAGGTCCTCAACTTCCCTTTTCAGATTTTATCCTCAAATACTTCTCTACAACGTCCTTACACAACCAACCAGTAACCTGATCAATATACTTGTTCTGATTATTTATTATCAAGGTTCTTGAAACATCATGATACTGCCAGGGAAAAATCACACTTGTATCAAGTAACTTCAGAGAGTACCATATTTTGTATCATAATATAAGGTTCGCATTTCAATTCTGGTATTTGTCAGAGAAATACCACACCAACAACCACACATTTTTAAAATTCCAGTTCAACAACAACTGAAAAAACAGTTTGTAGCATTGACATTGGAGCATAAACATATTCTGCTCATTCGTATGTCTTCCATTTTCCTTTTTTTTGAACAAAGCAAAAGAGGAGAAAAATTTTAAAATTACGCAGCTCAACTGGCAGATTAACAATATATAACAGTTGGAAAAAAAAAAAAAAAAGAAAAAAGACTTCATCAAAATAGAAGGGTTTTATAGCAACAAGAAACTTCTTACACAAGTACTGAGATAAAATCAGCTTATGTATATAAAAACAACTTAAGTCAAATTGAGTTTCACTACTTAGTAAGATAAATTCATTTTCTAAAATCATTCCCCAAGTGTTGATCATTACGGGAACAGGACTGCATTTAGACAAAACTGTTCAAATCCAATTCCCAGTACTCTCTTTCTCCACAAGCTGTTTTGACTCAGAATTATAATGCTGTTTTAATTTTCTTATATATTTCTCTAAAAATTAGTTTGAAAAATATACCTACTTAAACACAAAAAATAAGAAAGTAGATTTTTGCTTTCAATCTCTCCTCTCTCTCCATTATAAAATTTCAATAAAATCAATATTTCAATAAAAGGCTGAAATAAAGTTCAGGAAAAAAGTACTTTTTTTTTTTTTTTTTTTTTTTTTAACAACTTCTTGATTCATACACCTACTTTTTTCTCTTGAACACCCAGGTAGAAAAAAAGTAAAGGAAAAGAACTGGACATTAACAGAAACACACACAAAAAAAATCTTTGCTGAGTTTAGTTTAGTTTGGTTTGCAAAATTGATTTTTGGTCCACAGGCAAATTGGAAAATGAAAGATTAAATAAGTTCACCTAGTTCAGAATAATTATTTGCATGTATTAACATGAAAAGTTCCCAAGAAAAACACAGTTCCAAAGAGCAACAGTTCTATGACTTATCAGTTGAAACAATCTAACAGAAGCCAGATTATTCAATGTCACATAAAGACATACCTTTTTATCATATACATCTTGCCAGTTTACTCCAGCAAAGAAACTATGACGCATGATTTCTTTTGCATCATCTGGGCCTCCACCAAGTCTAAAGGGAGAATTTAAAAAATCATATTAAACAATCATTACTCTTAAAAGATTAAATTACTGTAATTGTAACAACAATTTCTGAATATCCAGGAACAACTCCAACCTATTTAATATGAAATTCTCACCTGTTTAACATGAATTCATGTGATATCAAGATAAAAAGTGGTAACAAAATTGTCCAAACCATGTTCTGTTCTATTTGATTATTCCAACTATGGTGTTCATTACTGTCCACAATCGGTTTTAAATAATTCACTCATTTAAAAGACATAATTAACTTTAGTTTTCTTGAAAGACCAACTAAAGTTCTGGCACTATTAAAAACCAAAACCAGCCTAACAGCACTGACACAAAATTTTGCCAGGGAGGTGCCAAGCACTGAATCAGTAATGATTCACACATCATTTTTATACAGTGTTCACTGCTGTTGCATCTGGGTGCTGTAACAATTAACCAATTACCATAAAATAGTCTCAATCTGAGTCAATTAGTATAAATTAATAAATTGTAGGCCTGCTGAGAAGGTTATTTAAAGGCCATTGTAAATAACCACACTATTCACTGTGGCCCATAGCTTGCCAAAGCCAGACTCTGGCAAATCATCTTAGGAAGTGAATTCCACCTACTTTGAGTGAACTTGCATGGGGTGATTTGAGATCATGTAAACAGCCACTGCTGCCAAAAGAGGAGGGTCCCATCCCTGCCCATACCTCTCCCCTCTCACTTCCAACTACAGCATCGTTTTGATCGCAATACTCACTGGAGTCCAAGAGCTGAGTCAGCTCACTAACATGGAAGAAAACTAATCCTGCAATGAGAAAACAAGAACGAACTGGCATTTTTTTTTGTTGCTTTAGCAAGTCAAATTTGACTCAACAACATTCAGTGAGCTCCCTTAAGCTGTTGTTGTTGGAGATAGAGCCACACATCCAGGGGAAGGAACCTCTGCCCCTTTCAACAGCTGTTGGACTTCAGGATTGCTCAGCTTTCATCTAACTTCTTCCCAAGTCCAGATATCCTAGGGTCTAACTGAAAGAAGTTGCAACAGGAAAAAATAATAATAATAATTGTAAGTGAACAAACAGCCCATAATTGTTAAATACTAACAAGGAGAATGACACAGGCAGTTTGTGTTTCATTATGATTAATTGCTAAAGATATAAAGAAAGTTTGTAAAGCAACCTTTTAAGATAAATTTCTCTCTAAAGCATTTATTGCAAGGAGCAATAATTCACAAAATTACAGAAACATTCTGGACAACTACCTCAGTCCTGTAGTGACTGGGTATGAAGTTATTCTCATTTCCATGCAGTATTTTTATTTGTTTCCCAGCTACCCATTAAAAAATTTGCTATAACTCTGCTTAGCATCCAAGTCTGCAGTCTCCAGACTTCTCTCAGTATCTTCCCATCCAGCTGCTCTGAGAAAAGCTGTGGCACAGTTAACCTCTGTGCTCCTACTCTATTTATCAGTAGCTAGCACCGGAACTTGAATATGAATAAGCTTGTAAATATAAGTCTGTATTAAACACTACTGTCTGCAAAGATTAATTACAGGGAAGTATCTTTTCAATTCTAAAGGTTAATATATTTGATGGGTCAAATTGTTTGGAGGTTAAAAAGCATTAGGAATTACTACAGAGAAAAATTTGTACTTTACTTTCCATGTATTTATTTGGTTGGTCACAATTTGCTTTTAGTACATAGAGTAAATTTAGTTAAAAAATATATTGATGGGCAGCAATGGAAAGGCTGATTTGCTTGTACTGTCCTGGCTGCTACACCTGGCTCAGTGAAGGCGAATCCCTCAGAGGCACATGGTGACTGGTCCTGCCCTGAATGCCAGCGAGCACTTGCCTGCTACTGAAAACCTGAGTACAAACTGAGGATGAAGGAGGACTAGAGAGGAGAGACAGACACACAGAAGAATGCCTGTGGCCTACGGGATAAGAAACTTGCAAGAAGACCAGGGAGACTGGGAAAAAGAGACAAATTTCAGTGATTTACAGAGACAGAGATTTGTTTTAGAATCAGAGAGACTGGACACTGTTGGTCTACTGTGGGAGCCACTGGAAAATAGCTCTCCTAGACAATAATCCCGCAGGAAAAAGCCCACAACAAAGGGGCATAGGCAGCAGCTGGGTGATGCTTGTTACAAACAATTTAATCTCACACATAAGCTGTATTATCTAACAAGTTTATAGCTTACATGATCTGTGTTCTTTCTACATGCTTTAATAAAACTTAGCTGTGGCAGCTTTTACATGTCTTCAGGCATGATCACTTCCAATAAAAAGTGGTTTATTCCCATTAGACACTATCACCAATTCAGGGCTAATTCATATTCTGAAAAACAATTCCGAGCACTCCCTTTGTTTCAGTACAAAATCTAAATCTGAAAAGATCTCTGAGTTTGTTGTGAAGGATTAAAAAAGTATTCTCTTCCACGTCCCTTTTCTCCTTTTGCTTGTTAAGCTCATTGTTGTATATTATTGCTGTATTGACAAAGTGGAACGCTGAGACTGTCTGGTTGTGTATGGCCCTTTCCTATGACTGAAAGATCCTTTGGTCAGGAAGACCAGGCACCACTGGCCTACTTTTACATTACACAATATAATCCGAGTATTTATTACCACTGTATACCTAAGTAATTTCACTTACCGCTTATTTGGATCTTTTATCAGTAGGCCTGAAAGTAATGATTTTGCATCTGCAGATAAAGTCCGAGGAAATTTTATGTCTTCCATTAGAATCAGTTCAAAAAGTTTCTCATGATCTTGGTTGTAGAACGGTAATCTTCCGCACATCATTTCATACATGACAACGCCTAATCCCCACCAGTCCACTGCGCGACCATAGTCATTATCTTCCAACACCTATGACGGAAATCAAAGTCAGCTGTAATACATGCACTACTTCAGGCATGACCATTTCAGTCTATTCGATGCATCTCTATATGAATGTTTTCTTCCACACCATGCAACGAGGTTCATTATGTTCCATGAAGTAGTCCAAAACAGCTGAACTGTACTAGTGCATAGAAGTATGGCAACATTTATACAATACTATGTTTACCACGATACTGTATGTTTATATGATATTATATGATCACAGAGATATCAATTGTTAATATGATAATGCCTCCAACATTCTGTGTCTTATCTTAAAAACAATTGCTTCACAGTCCTCCTCCCAGGAGCCCTAGAAAATTACAGTAAGGAATCTAAACAGTATCTCTTGACCTCAGGTGATCTTTATACTGAATTACAGAAACAAAAGCAACATAACAGCAGCATACATCCATAATGAAACCGTAAGTGATAAGGAAACTAAAGGTTACTGTATATGTATGTATACAGATCAGATTTCTGTGCATTACTAGGTGATCATACCCTTTCACTAAAAGACACAAAAATTAGAAGTTCATAAATGGTAACTCAGAAGGCACTACAATGGTGTATACCTAAATTGCCAGTATTTGCTGTAGAATTGTATATTAAAGGGGCAAAAACCTTAAAACAAGAAATTACATGTAAATAACGAGCAGAAAGAAAGACCAAAGAAATGCACCTAATATTGATGGACTGTATTTATAATGAATTAAAGAATTTTCCATGGTTTCTGTATCACTAAAAGGCAGATTCTGAAAAGCAGCACATATGACTGATTAAAAAACATATACTAATCCACAGAAAACAAATGCCTTTTGCAACACACCACTGCAGGCAACCAAAACCACCAAGAGCTTACCCCAGTTCAAACAGGAAGAAGACACACAGGAGCTGTCATTAAGATACATGCTAGAGAAAGCCTGGTGACATGTAGTAACACCTTCAGGTTTCAAGGAATAAGGCAAACTCTAGCAGATCAGAAATAAACTTTTTACGTGAGCATGTTATATTGTGACTCTCTAAAAAGTGTAAGAATACTTCCAATAATTTCCTGTGAAGCAAGGACAGACACAGACCTCACCTATCAGGGGACACCAAGTGGCCATGACCACATCGTATCATACAAGGACACGCGCACTACACCAGCCAGTCCTAGTGTGGGGTGTAGAGCTCATTTATCTGCCTTTCCTTTTTCTTCTGCAGTGAATCCAAGTCCTGCTCTGATGTATCTCCTACATGCTATTAGTAGAATATACATCTGATTCAGTATGGCAATTTTGACAATCCCACAGTAATTAATGCATTCATATTCCAAGTTTTCACTGTCCTTAAGGATACGTAGTAGAAACATGATGAAATGTATTGCAAATCCCTCTTGTGTATATATGATTAAAAAATCATAAATATTAACACATTAACACATACTATATACAACTGTGCCAAAACACACAGACTCGTTACATCATTGATATTTCTAAATAGAGGGTGAAATTTTGGAAAGTGTAAAACACAACAAATTATCTGAGTAAGTACATATGACAAAACCAACTAAAATAACTCCTGCATTTTAAATTAACTAAACATTCTATGAGTTTCAGCATACTGAAAGCTATTTGCTGAAAAAAATATATATATATTAAATCTGTGTCACTGGTCTTTAAATCACCATTTCTTCTGCCACAGAATAAAAGCATTATTGATTTTTCTAATACATGTATTACCACTGTTATTATTTCTCCTATTTGTACCATTAGCTATTCTTTTCTTTTGAAGTTACTAAAATACGTAAAATTGCGGGGCAGTGGTAGATTCTTTTTACAAGCAAGCTGAGGTGTGTTTTGCACATACAATTTACAAAAGAAGGCAACAGGAACATAAAACATTTCATTCTCTGAGCAAGACAAATCACATGCCCAAAAGCTAAAGCAAACCGTATCTGGGGCTTTACCTAATTTATGCAGGACTTTACCTAATAATAATAAAAAGTATGAGCAACCTTTTGCTGCATTCCCACAACAGCAACAAAACAGTGGTACAAAGAAAGAGCCAAATGTGATTTTTAACCTCTTTTTACATAAAATCATAAAAAAGCATAAAAGCTGGATTAACTGCCTCCCGAACCCGCATATCACCAGCCGGGTTCTCATCCCCAGCTGGCAAAACTGGCAACTCTTTATTTTTGTTTAAATACCTGGTTTACAGCCAGCCAGACAAGCAAGAGCATCAAAAGGGTTTCATTTAGGCAAAAGGAAAACAGCCTGAAACAGTGTACATAAAGGAAAATGCATTTCAATTTTTTTAATATAAATGGAATAAAATTGTGCTTTATGTTTTCACTGTAAATACCCACAACTATTTTCTTTAAGACATTTCTATTCTTCATGGTGTTAAGAAATCCCAGGATTTCTGGACTGTGAGAAATCAATGAAAGTGTTGGAATCCAGCAACTCCTATGATGAAATAAATCTATACAATTACAGTAGGCACAAGAACATGTCTATATGCACACATCTATAACATTACAGGGTCCTTTTCAAACAATTCTTGGACTTTAGGGATTTAGTTTTAATTACACTGAACACAGGACAAGAAAGCTTCAGCCCAGTGCTAAACAAACACGACACAGTTGCATACTTTGTACCTATGAGTAATTAAAGCTTCTGCATATCAGGAGATGGATACCTGCTGTTAGAAACATCTCCTTAGGTTGTGTGGGCTGGCAAACAGCTATTGCTCTCCTCCAGTATATATGTGGTACTTCTGTATACATGGGGTGCCAGTCTAAGCACCTGGCCAGCCACAGCAGAAATTTTGGTCTCTCCTAACTGCACTGTCCTGCACTGTCCTAACAACCCAGTTCCTTCTAGGTTGCAGCAGGAAAGGCAGCAGGACCACCAAAACCATCATAAAAGGAACATGCTCATCCACTCTGATACCTGTTACAAACCAATATGTTATTTTCTAGAGGTATCAAACAGAAGGATCACATGGAACTCATAAGCTACAGACAAAGCGGCTACACTGAGTACATACTCCAGTCAGGTGCATTTTCATGAAGTACAGATGAAGTTTACATGCTTTCTTCCCCCAAATTAAAATAGTCAAATCATTCAAGTATACGACTTCTCTTCCTTCATCTACTTCTTCTACCATTACACATGAGGTATGAAAATTCCAAGCCACCTCATCAAGATCTAGTGGAGGTTCTAGGAGATGAGAGCTCCAGTGCGATGCGATTTCAGTGTCTGGATAACATTCATAGTCACTCATCCCTATTTTACACCTCACATCCAGCACTGTACCAGTGACTTCCCAGTGTCAAGTAAAGCAGGAGGTCTGCTGAGTGATGTGCAGTTTGGATGATGCCATGGGTTATGAGAAATAAAACAAAAGAAGTGACGATCACTTTTATTACTTGAGGGAATCTTACTGTTTTTAGGGCACTAGCTCAGTGACTGGTTCTTCCAGAGTTTCTCTTCCCTCACCACAACTTCACTTACCTTGCTAAAATTATGCAACACTACGTCAGAGAGTAGAGCAGTACTATGAAAAAGAAAAAAAAAATATGTTTCACCCTTCGTTATTCAACCTGAATCAAGTCTTTGAGCCTAAGTCACTAAATTATTATGTGAACAGCTGCAGTAGCACAAGTGAGAAGGCAGAAGTGGAAACCCCAGGGCAGGTGGTGTGGAACATGGCATTGCCACCGAAAGAAATGCTTGTCACCCTCCACCCACAGTCCTCACCACAGCAGTTACAGAGACGCTCCCAGCTATTCCTGCACACAGACAGCTGCAGCAGCCTTTCTCACTTAATGGCAAGATAAAGGGCCTGATTCCCTTCCCGACCTGTATTTCTCTAAAGCACTCTGGCAGTACAAAAGGGCTCCAAAAGTGGGCAAAAACTAATTGCTGCACTGAATCCATTGCCATTTTTATGGGCATTGATGCTGCTTTAAAACTTACATCTGTAATAAGAGGACATAGCCTGGATTTATATGGATGCTTTTAAAAAGCTGCACAGGTGCTACTAAAGTTTGTATTTTTCCAGTTTAAGATAAACATGCAAGAGGTTAAATAACATATACACTTTCTAACAACCAAGAAACATTAGTCAGACATCTGCTTCCAGGCATATGCAGGTACTTTAGTGCTTTTATGGATCTTTTAGATGCACTGGACAATATTATAGTTTCAGCTAAGGGAAAGCTAGTTCTTTACCTTATAACTTCATTTGTATTGTGCACAGAAGGCAACAAAGCACAGCTCTTATGCTTATTTTACATTAAAATCTCAACACTAGCTGAAACAGTATTTGTTTCATTAGTCAGGAGCTGTATATAAGAAGCATTACATCGCTATATATACACACACACATACATATATATACATTTTAAAGAAAGCTAAACAGTAAATACGGCAGTAGTAGTCCATGCCACGAGCACTGCTCCCAACTCTCTCCAAAATTTACTGGAATAGCAGGGAAAAAAAGCCACCTGTAAAAAGTGAAAAGGAAGCATTCAGCAGAGATTCCACTTTCCTGAAGGGTGTCTGCACCCTTCAGAGTTGCTGGCAAGCATAAGCCAGTAAAAGCAATGGCCAAGGATGAGATAGTGCTTCATAAACAGAGCAAAGACCATCAAGCCCTCCATAGAAAACTCAAAATTCATTTTCACAGACTGAACTTTGTGTCTGCAATGACCCAGGCAAAACAAACACACTGCAGGGCAATAAAGACTGCACCAATACAACGTTTTGTTCCTTGTATGTAACGATTTGTTTTGCTGACTAATAACTACAGATCAGAAAAAAATCTTACTGTATTTTAATTTAGTGGAAGAAAAAAAAAGTAATCTCCTAATACTATTCCCCACTGCTGGAAAATATTAATAAAAAACATTAGTATATGGCAAGTTTTCTCTCTCACAGAAAACAAAATCCATTAAAAATAATTCTTCTACTTCATTTGTGGTTGTAGATTTTCATCTTTAGGCTCATCAATCAATACGTCTGCAAGCATCCTTTGTTTTTAGGAACATTACTCCTTTAAGAATCATCATAAAATGGCTTGGGTTGGAAGGGACCTTGAAGACCATCTCATTCCAACCTCCCTGCCATAGGCAGGGATGCCACCCACTAGATCAGGTTGCCCATGGCCTCGTCCAACCTGGCCTTGAACACCTCCAGGGATGGGGCATCCATAACCTCTCTGGGCAACCTGTTTCTGTGCCTCATGTCCATTTAATTCTTATGGCAAAACTAGTGAAAATGTTGATTTTATTATATAGGCTCCTTATACCTTCGGTAGTAGAGCCAAAAGTTTTCTGACCTGCTGCAGCTCTTTGTAGATACATCTACAAACGCTTATTTATAAGAGTCTGGGACAGAGACTTACGAACCAGGCAGTTAAATGAATCAGACTAAGATAAGTCAATACAAACACATGCAATGTGCATGATTTTGTGGAGGAAACAAAAAAAATTGGAAGGTTAGCAGCCTATATGAAACCTATGATCATCTAAAGTCAGTAATGTATTTCTCCTCGATTTCAGTGAAACTAGGATTCTCTGATACGTCCGTAATCACATAACACTGGACAAGATGTGACTGCCTTGAACACAAACTGAGCTGAATATAGAAAAACCCTTAATTTTATTTTTACTGCATTTTCTTGAAAGAAAACATCTCTGATAAGCAGCTCCTGGAAGATTTTTTGGTTGCATACCAAAAAATCACATAATAAAGAACTATACTTCCCACAGGCCACTAAATATTAATTATTTGCTATAACGTCTGGACTCTACAAACTGACAAATATAGCAGTAACTGTAAATGAAAGGCCTCATAATTTGTTGTTGATCTTCTACAAATGGTTGTCAGCATTGGGTTTTATTTTTAAAAGGACAGCTTCAAAATCTCATTTTGGTACTTTGTGCTAGATAACTAAGGCAACTTACTGGAAAAACAATTACATTTTTGACCTAGTTATGCTTACTCTTAATATATTATATGTAGACTCTCTGATAGGACATTACAAACAAATAGCTTGCTCAATCAATAAATTCGACAGAACAGATGGAAAAAGATTTAAACATCTAAACAAACTGTCTGCACACCTATGTTGTGATAGAAAACTGAGAACTTGGATACACCAATGTACTGTTAATTTAAGGGGAAAAAACTGTTTACAATTAACCTTACAGTTCAGGTGGAGTGTATGTTCTGTAAGCGTTCCTGGTAACCCTTCACACATTTTTATTGCTGCAGGTGTTGGTCTGCTAACAAATATTCATCCACATATTATTCAACAAAAGTTAAAAAGTGTATTCGCTAGAACTTTCTAGCAACTGCAGTAGCTACTGCAACAAAGAGAAAGTTTATGACCTAACACTAATGAACTAAGGTTATACACTTTTTTTTAATAGAAACAGATGTTTATCCTAAATGTATGAAAATCCTCCCTAGAAAAGGGTATGTTTGCCCAATATTATACAAATTTAGTTACTGTAAATGCATCTTCTTATGAACAGGGAAAGCACTGCTTAAATGGATACTCATTATTTGTGTTACAGAGCTGAAAAGACAAAATGTCAAAGTTATAGATATCCTGGGAAATGGATATCTGAGAAATAAATAAAGGAAAAAAGTTTTCCAGTACTGCTCTAAGTTTTGCAGATCATTTTTCTCTATTCTTTATCTGGCTTGCACTACTGTTTTACTTCTAGTCATTACACGATCTCCCTAAAACATTCTTGTTCTACAGATTTATCTACATCATACCTAGTCTCTCCTAGTGTAACCTTAAAATAAATAGCAAACTAAATTTTTTCATTCACAGGCACATGTTGAGCTGTGTCAGAAATTTTACGTCCTGATATAAATATGAATTAAGCAATGCCTCCTAGAGCAAAAAGCATGCAGTACTAATAGTGTTCAACCTTCTAGAAGGGACTGTACCTGCAACAGAATTTAAATAGAGTTAAAGAGTTCAGCTATTGCATGTGAAAAAAGTATTCTAACAAAGAACTGTAAGACACCAGTTTAAACCCAGCAATCAAAAATAATATTCCAAAACACACTAAAAAGACGTCCCAAAACTAAAACCTATTCAATGCACACACACAACCAAACCAAACCAACCAACTAAACAAAACCCAAAGATAGTAAAATAACTGTTTAGTCTGCAGAAAAGGAGCCTGTGGGGAACCTCACTGCTCTCTACAACTGCTTTTCTGGTAGCTACTTTTGCTACCTAAGGTTGCAGCAAGGAGGGTGGTGGTGTAAGGAAAAATTTCTTCATGGAGAGTGGTCAGCCATCAGAACAGGCTACCCAAGGAAGCAGTAGAGTCCCCATCACTGGAGGTATTCAGGAGATGTGTGGAGGTGGCACTAAGTGACACGGCAGGTCAGGCTAATGGTTGGACTTGATCATCATGAAGGTCTTTTCCAACCTAGATGATTCTCTGGTTCTATGATTCTGTGGCAGTTCTCTCTCATGACTCTGCTAGATTGGTACCATTGTACGAAAAACTGCAGACCTGTTATTATCTCTATTAATCATTACTGTACTGGCAGTAAAATCCATAACATGCACTAGCATAAGATGCAACACACGTAAGAAATAAATAATAATATTGTGATAATTCTTTCTGGTTGTTCATAATTCATGCTGAAATAATTTTGAGTTTTTACCCATGTTAAACAGAATTTATTCAGCTTTTGCTTATGTTTAATTGCTCTCAATTTTTTGCTGAGATGGAAATCATGTGTGTATTGATTAAATGATAATTAATGAAAAAAGCTTCAAGTATATTATTGAGACAGTCTTTATAAGAATTGTTATTCTTGTATTACACACAAATGTGTTTTTCATAAGAAAATTACTCTGTGCTTTTAAGTCCTGGTTTGAATACAACAGTTTATTTATAGGCAACATGGAGCTAATCTGTTTTCTAGTCTTTTGTTTGTTTTATTATTTTTGCTTATTTGTTACATCTTTCCCCTTGAGAGGTCTGATATTGTTTGTGGACAATTAGTTTTTGTGTCTGGTGAGACTAACCAGATTGCATGAAAATTCAAATTCATGTTACATCATTCGTTATCCAGTTTCAGGTGAAAGTCTAACTCCTGTACTAATTTCTCTCTTGTTGCAGCAGCTCTTCTCTGTGTACAACAGAGCAATGTTTTCATATACTCATCTTTTGATTTGATGCTGGTGATTGCAAATAAATAAATGTTCTGCTCTGGATACCATGTCTTGTCCACATTCCATCATGTTCACCTCGGGGCCCTGCTGGCAATGCCAAGCTGACAAAAACACTCAAGTTCAAGTTACTAGCATTTCTGATGACTTAAGCGTGTAAGATGACACAATGCAGTACACTAAAATATAGTCCATGATAACAAAACAGAAAAAAAAGGCCACATTTGAGTTTTTCATGAGCTACTAGCATTTCAAGATAAAACATCTTTTTGCATTTCCATTTCCTTTCAACATAAAAATCAATTTGGTATTTGGAATTCCAATGAAAAGAGAAAATTCTGCATTGTAAAATCCCTATAAATCAGAAGAGAAACTATTATCAGGCATTCGTGCTCTTCTCCTCCCACCCCCAACTGGTCTTCACCCAAAAGTGAAATGTAGCCAAATATACAACAGACAGCTGTTCAAGAGCACACGCCAACACTAAACCACATTTCCACAGGTAAAATAAATTCTATTGTGTCTCTAGTAAGAATCAGATTATGTATGAAGCATCTTGGTAAACAGAGAGTAAATAAACTAAAACTATCCTTTTGAAGCCAAAAGAAAATTGGTGAACCAGAATATAATGCAACTACAGTGTTTTGGTACTGAAGAAATTAAACGTGCTTTCAGGAAATTGAGTACCACTTTTTAGAAGTAGAGGGGGGTTGGTTTTAAGCAAAAGGTATTGACCACAAGAAAAATGTTCTCTGTCACCATGAAGCAGTAATGCCTCATGCTATAGGTTAAGACAAACACCTATTCAATTATCAAAATAAAAAATAATGATGACATCAGTGTTTGTAGAAGACTTAGCAATTAAGTATTTATCAGATCAAATACTTTTTAATTTATCAAGCAAAATACATTTCATCCACTAAATTTTTTTAAAGGTATCTTTTTTTTTATTTATTTACATAACAGATATTTATTTTAAAACTCCATTAAACTAATGTAAGGGAATAAGCAAATGTTCAATTTGCATGCTAATCGTAGGTCTATTGGATGTGGCAATCCACACACAAAACAGCATAATTATTTTTTGTTGCTTATATCTTCACTTCTTTCTCAGCCTTATATTTATCTATAAGACAAATATGTAATACTGCCTATTACAGATTATTCTAGTTATACAGCTGTCCCCAAGAAAAGTATTACATGCTCATATACATGCAACACTACAAATAGGTAACATCAAAGAACAACTCTTCTGACAGCACTCTTTCAGCATGTAAAACAATTGATTTGAATGCATCATTTTAAAAGGAAGAAAAAACATGACTTCCACCTTTTCAAGTCTCTGGCTGATAAAAATTAATATTCTGTCCTCAGACAAAACACCACCATATGACATATTTTCTTAAAAATACAGTGAACACTTGTAGGTTCCATTTATTTCTATCAGTTAAGTTTGAGGGTGTTGTGGGTTTGCTGGTTGATTCTTTTTTTTTTTTTTTTTTTTTTTTTTGGTGGTGGTTCAGGGGGGAGAATGGAAGGGGGGCACTCGATTTTGTTCATTCTAACTTGGCGATCAAAGAATTTTTATTTTTACACTATTACAGAAGTGCATTTTTCTAGGTTTCCAAAACCACCTTATTCAACCTTCCCCATCTGTCACCATCTGCTTCTTTTTAGCATGTACTTTTTGTGTGATCACATAAGCATGTGAAAAATAACTAACATTCAGATGATTGTCTGCTGGTACATTTGAGGACTGGGCATAATAAAAGTGAACTGCCAAAACGTACTTAACACTTCTAATTTTGTTGGGTCTTGCATGTAAGCTACATTTGATTTTCAAACTGTTTTACAGTTGGAAAGTTGATCAGGTACTCTAACTCAACAGTAAAACTGAGACTACATAATTAGCTCAGCACTAAAAAGATTATATTGAAAGACGGGAATAAAACTCAGAAATACATCCACACGAGTTCACACATCCATCTCGCCTGAGTCTGTCTGCACAATGTTGCCTGAGGCATCGGATAAGATGCTACAAGAAGCTTACTTCTGGACAGTCGCAACCTGTCTTCTTTCTACGCTGCCAGAGGACAAGGAATAAAGGACTCCTATAATTACAAGGGTGTATGAAATCTCATGGAAACACTGGAGGAGCAAAGAAGCTAAGACAAGAGTAGGAATGCACAGAAATGCAATGCATTCTTAACAACACAGCAGGCACTGCTTCTAGGTGCAAAGTAATTGGAAATTGCCACCAAAGCAAAAAATGCCCTTCTTAATCAAATTTTACTAGAAAAAGAACAAAAAAAATATAAAGCTAAAGAAACATATTTACCTCCTAGCCTCCAAAACAAATAACCTTGCTTTAAGAAAATTTAATGTATGAAATTATTTCCAGCCCGCTAGAGCACCACTACAGGCTTCAGGTTTCAGCATAACCACTCTGCGCATTACAAATATATTATAAATATATATAAATAAATACTAACACAGACAATTTGGTGGACTGTCTCCTTATCCTTTCCTGAAAATAGAATTGAGTGAAGAAGATAAAAAGAATCACACTAGCAACTGAAACTATCCCATCCCCCAGATAAACCCCAAAAGCCATCAAGAAGTAGGCTTTATTAATGCTCACCAGAGGTAACTCAACATGAGTGAGAACTCACTCTCTACAGCATGATGGAAGATGGAGCACAAAATAGTCTATTTTTCATTGTTTCTCCAAACAGCACTGTTCCAACTCTTGAAATTCATTCTGTTCTTAAAGCCTTGTGAATGCAGCTGCCATCTAGCAACATCTTAACAGATGCCGCCTTACCTTAACTTATGTCATTTTCCACAAATTCCTTTTTTCCCTGTTTACCTTTATTATCCAGGAGTTCTAGAGATGGAAAATAATGGCCCATACCTATTATTTATATAAAAGCTGCAGAGAATTTTAAAAAGCACATTACTTAGGTGCCTCCATTATCTTTAAACTCAAATGAAATTTAAAGTAAAAGGAGATAAAAAGGAAAGTGCTTAAGCCACAGCAAAAATCATCCCATCCTTCAGTTCTTCTATATTCCTGGACAAACAACTCCCCAGCTAGCTCCTCTCCATTTTAATTTGCTCATCAATTTCTACTGCCTTTCCTGTCTCTCTGCAAAACATTCTATTAATTTCTGTTAAAATTAACAAAATGACATAATAGTTTTTAGTTTAGCTCAAGCTTTCTTTCTTGACCACAACCATGTTTTCCTCCATAAGAAAAACCTTCTCATCTCTAAGCTTTGTTTTCTGGCCAAGCAATCTACCAGTGAGATCATGAGATTCCTTTCCTCAATTCCCTTTCTCTCCCGTTAACCTTCCTCATTATTCTCTTCTTTAGTTTACTGAAATTCACCTCTCCCCCCCTTTAAAAAGTAAAAAGAAAACTTAAAAAAAAAAAAAAAAAAGTTTTGGCTATATTAGCCATGAAACTTATTTTTCTCTGTTGTGTAACATGCCCATCTCTTTACATCCTCACCTTAGTTTATCCCTCTCAATTGGTACCAGAGTACCCAGCCCTCTCTGTCCATGATGCTGGTACCTTGATACCTTTATCAAATTCTGTGCAAACAAGCACCCTCATGCTTTTCTCCACACCTGAAGGAGCTCTTCAGTAATATTCACATCACAACTTTTATCTGTGTTAAAATCCATCTTTAACACACGGTTTTACAAGAGCTTAAAACACCAGTTTTCATGCTAGACTGTTTCACTGCATTCTAGGGGTTCCCTCTCTGCCTACATCCGTTAATTTCAGCTTGCATCAGACAACCTATGTGCTAGATCATCTTATTCTCAGTATGAAAATTTACCAGACTGCCTTTGCTAAGTAGCCTGATCCAATATAAGCAAGCACTAAAAGAATGAAATAAATGTATAGCTGCAGCGGTGACAAAATGCTTTTTCTGCCTCTACCACCATATAATCTGCATGCACCACAACATTCCGTGAAAATTCAACTGCAATTACCATAAAACACGGCAAAAGTTTTTTCTTGTTATGACAAAATCTGTAAGACAAATTGCTTTGATTCAGACTGTGCCTGCAGCACAGGGCACCATGCTCCCCATTGCTTAAATTCAGCCACTGACCTTCAACGGCCAAGTTCTGCATTCTGGATCACTCACAAAACAAAGCCATATCCTTCCCCAAAAGTAAAAGTTGTAAATAAGAAATTAAGTGAAATGTGAGGAAAGACAGTGGTTGCTTCTTGATAGAAGAGTTTTACCTTTCATTTTTATGAGGTAACATTCAGGGAAATAACTGATTACGTATCAGCTCTCTCACTCCTCTTCCTAATAGAAAGATTATTTAAAAAAAAAAAAAAAGCCAAACAAGTTTCAGGTGACATATTTTAACATTTCTTTCATCTCATATATTCATAATGAAATCATCCAATGGTTTTATTACAAACCACGTTATAAAGCATACAGTCCTTCTTATGCCTATGGACAAAAGTATGAATCTACTCTTATCTCATTTATTGTTGTATACCTTTAAGTGATCATAAACTGCATAAACTATATTAAAATGGTCTTGCTGGTTCTTTTTGTTTGTTTGTTTTAAATAAAAGACTACTGTTCTTACAGGAATGTATTCATCTATCCACACTGTGCTTCTACTCTGATTAAACTTAACTAGGTCCTACTATTTTCCTGTTATTGAGAAACACATAAATATCATTAATCGTCAATGTCTATGAGGAGTCATTTGAATAAGCATGGAAGTCTCTTACAGTCTTGTTCACAGCCAAAACATCCCATTTCCTGTTAGTAAAAAGATAAAAAATTAATTACTGGTATTTCATCTGCCATCTCCCCTGACACCAAAAATTAGTACCACAGTGACTACCCTACTCTTGCTAAGACTGTACACTTGCTGTTAAGGGCTTGAGCTGAAATGCAGAAAGTGTAATCTCATATAAGAAATTACCTTTATACATGATCAGAGCTACAAGAACTTTTATTTCTCTGCCCGAGTAGCTTAATTTCCTGAATATTCTGTTAAAGAAAGTAGACTCCAGAGGTCTGTAACTTTATTAACAAGTATTTGATCCTTGATGATCAAGATCAACTGTAAACCATCAAAATCCAAACTGCTTTTAAATGTCTCACAGGTATGTTTACAAGTACAAGTACTTTCTCAGTTTTATTCTTTATTAAGCAAATGATACTGTTTGGAAAACACAGACAGTCCTGTCCTGCCTTTGCCACTGCAAAACTGCAAAAGATTTTCAGCTGATAATAAAATTCAATTTTAATGAAGAATTTTATTATTAATCAGATAACCAAATTGTTCTCAAAAGCCTATACAGTTTCACAAATAAAAAGTTACTCGTTCTTCAGTAACTGTGACCAAGATGTACATCTGTACTGTAAATAGCCCTGATATTTGACAGTAGCAACCGTTTTCTTCCTAGAAGATGCATTCTATACCAACCCTTTTTATGGTTGGTACATGATTATCTAAGATATCTAAGACAAAGCACAGTCAATGTTATTTTAGTTTTCTTTGAACTGTAGAATACTGGGGTTGGGTAACAGCGAAGGACTATGAGAGGAAAGTGGGAAGGGAATGAACACATAGGCCACCTAGCTTGAAAGCCAGCACACCCCTGTAACAGCACAGTGCTTGGTGAAGGTATGCATAAACTTCCAGGTGGTTGTCATGAACAAATAAATCATTGACTGTCCAGAAAAGAAATTCCAGCCAAAGTGATGAAAATTGGTTCCAACCTGGCAATCTCATTACAAATTTTTTTCCTGTGACCCACTATCCATTTATCCTCACATAGACATTATTTTGGCTCTGCCAGATATCAGCAGTCAGTCTCGGGGTGCTGTATAAAAGGTCTTATCAATGTAAAATGAAAGAGTATATTCCTCACTGGATGGGACAGTCTCAGAGGCATAAGCTTTGCAAACAAAACACAGCAACAGGTATACTTATTTTCTGATTAAGAGCAATTCTGAAATCACCAACGGAAATAATTCTGTATGGATCCACTGTGACATATATTTGCATGAAGGTCATGTAAGAAGAAAACCCCCTTACACGGGCTTTGCTACTTTATTTTTTCCCATTGAAGTGACTGCAACCTGTCTTTCACAAAAAGATGGAATAGCAAGCAGGACTCTGCCTCAAACAATGCTTCACAAAGCATTCAGAAAACTAAGTGAATCCATAACACTGAATGCATATAAACAAAAATATTAAATCAGTTCCCAGACTAGATGTAGTTTCTTGACAGTGCAACAGTTTCTGGGTCAATCAACTGCTTCCTGGCAGATACACAGGAACCCTGGGCTATCTCTGAGTGTTATAGAGGATGAAAAGGTATTATTAAAAGGACAAATGCTAAATGTAAGTCTCTGCATAACTGGAGAACATCTTGCTAGTGAAGAGAGGGTATCTGCCTTTACACTTACCATGACCAGGCAAAATATAAGTATATGCTGCCGTTTGTCTTGGGATAAACAAGCAGGAATTCACCATGGTAAAAGGATTAAAGTCCAGCTGTAACATTAAGTTCTCATGAACTGCAATTTGTCAAAAAACAGTAAGTATTTGCCATCTGGTAATGATTTCTGTGGCCTGAACAACAATAAGTGATTTTTGCATGTTCTTTCCCTGACACATGCCCATGAAAAGATGGAGCACCCCGTCTCTTGACAGGTCCAGTTATCAGTCAGATCTCCCAGGTATGAAAACAGACACAGTCGTCTCACATGAGCAACTGGTAAACACTATTGCAGCAGCAGAGAGTTCAAAGGGAAAGGCTTATTTTTTCTAATGGTATTCTTTTACTGCTAACTTCACCCTTTCAAACAAGAATGTGCCGATAAAGGTGTTGAATCTTCTCATGCTACATCAATAACTGAAATCTTGTCCAGTTTGACAGAAGAGAGCTAACATGTTTCCAAAAGTGAGAGATGGAAAAGTAGATGGAAGCAACTGAATAGGATATTTGCATCTTTGAGAAAGTTTTTAGGACTGCTGACAAGAAGACAATTGGGGGATAAGAGCTGGCAATGACAACTGTGGCCTGTGCCAGAGATGACAGTATCATCCCTTGTGCTCTTCTGGAACAGATTCTGGGTATGGAACACTAGAAGAGTGGCCACTGTACCAAGCCAAACAGGTGGAAGTGCAACTTCTTTTAAGCCGTCAAATAAGATTCAAAGCAGGCTACGAACAGCTCTGGAGTCTATAAATTCAGATAAATACCAGGTACCCCTGCACTAAACGCAAAGGTGCTGTTAGAAATTGTCAAAGAGAACAACAATCTGCATCCAAGCCTTTGGAATCTATGAGATGGAATTCTGCAAAGGAGACCAACATTGGTGAGTTTGCCTTCACAGCTAGAGCAGGCTCACTAGACAGCTGAAATGAACAAACACACTTAAACAAAACTGTTTAAGTTCTTCAAACTTGTAGTGTGAGAGTATGACTACTCAGATTTCTCTTCACTGCGGAAACAGTTAAGGAAGATGGAGCCAGAAAGTTAGTGGCTCCTAAGAATGCCACTACTTTCTTTATAGTTGGAGAAAAAGAATGTATCAAAAGATCTTGCTACGATGCAAAGTGATTTCATTAACTCTACATGCCATGTTAAACTCATAACCAACTATTAGCAGTTTCAATTTCCTCCCTGAGCGCAAACTGAAGGAGACTTCATATTTGCTTTAAGACATTTCAGAAGACTCTCAGACCCTCAAACATGTCCATTCTTACATCTTCATATCCAGCCAACGGTATCCAGGAGGTGATGTTTACCTGTTTCCTACACATCCCTTAACTGCAAGGTTCAGAATGAGAATTCAAAGGCAATCTGTACCAGCTTGCTCAAATAGGCTCCAGGGCTTCTTGCTGCTGCTCAGGATTCAATATTCCCAAAACCAGGAGCACGAAGAGCCATGCTGAATCAGTGATACTTAATCCCATCTCTTTAAACTAAGGCGTATTCTTCTTCAAAGAAGATTTTGAATAGAAACTTTCTGGTAGCGCTGTGTTGCTGCAAGAGGTGGGGAATCCCTTGATGAATGCTTCTTAAAAAGAACAGACAGACTGAAGAACCCTGTAGAGTCCTTTGAGTTACCTAGAAAATTGTCTCAGTATCAGGTGTGTCCTGTGTCAATTTGCAATCCTTCAATACAGATAAGAAGGGGACTAATGGCTAAATCAGGATCCACAGAATCCTTGTCATTAAGAAAAAGTGCTACCTCTCATGTTAATACCATGGTGCAATTTCGCAACCCCAGGGGAGAGGCAGAACGGCCTCTCCTAGCACCACAGTCAGTACATGTTAACTGAACCCAGAGAGGCAAAAACCCAATGTTCAATGTGCTTCCCTGGCTTTTTTTTTTCCCACAGGCATCATCAGTAGCAGAGCTGTCAGCACTAATATTGGAGCAGATTACTTGACTGACGAGCTTTCACAGCAGATTCTGGAGTGGCCAAACCAGAGTTGTGAAGGGAACCAAAACAACATTCTTGTGTCTATCTTTTTGGCAATCCTTAACAAGTGTGATGTTTTGCACTCCAAGCACTAGCTAATAGTAAAGACGGAGCTGCACCATCTGGGATGGCACTTCAGCACACAAACTAGGAGATGGCTAGTTCTTGGTGCCTACCTCAAACAGTTCAGGGGTTGATACACTCAACTTTTTAGCAGAAATATCTCAAATTTCAACTCCCTCTCCCTGAATCAGGGGAATTCAAATAAAACCCAGCAAACTCAATACTTTCCTCTTCCCCCCTCTGGTCCACTAAGACTACATAAACTCTAGTTATACAGCTCAGTCAAGTAAAATCATATGTTCCAAGTAACAGACAGATGGAAGATTATTTTTGAAGAAATCATCGGAAGATAAAAATTTTAACAGAGAAAGGCAAACATGAGAAGGAAAATGCATGTTAAAGGCACTTTTAAACACAAAGGAGCATAGCATCAGTATATGTACAATCACTAAAAAGCAAGAACAGTAGCATATAAAATTCTGAATAACAACTGTATAGTATCAATCAGGCAGACAGTCAGCTCTTCACTACAATGAACAGTTTTCATCATACAAATGCTGTAGTCTAAAATTAAATGAAAAATAAACATTTTATAGCACATTACAAGAGTATATTCTAAATCATACCTCAGGTGCCAGGTATTCTGGAGTACCACAGAATGTTTTCATAGTTGCTGCGTCTGTGATTCCTTCTTTGCAAAGTCCAAAATCTGTAATCTTTATATGTCCATCTTTATCCAACATTAGATTTTCTAACTGTGTGTTGGGGAAAAAAAGTTCCCTTAGTATTTAAGAGGATAGGCTGGTGCATTACATCGTGTTTTTTTAAAGGTATTAAGTTATGGTTTGCAATAGAACACAATTTGTCAATAATTTACAAAAAAATAAATTCAACATCTATTACATAATAGCATTTAATAGTGTTTACTGTTATACAATTTAAATAACTATTTAATACTACTTAATACAGTTTAGAATAGTAAATCACTTGTAATTCAAAGCATGGTCTTTCATTCTAAAGTTGGATTCATTCACAAGTTTGGTGCATCTTCCATGGAAAGAAAAAAAAATCATTTTCTTATTATTCTCAACGTAAAAATCAAGGAATTCATGGTCACAATCATGACTGTCATTTGGTGAGACTTCATAGGTTTCCTTTGCTGATATGTGATCTTCATTGATCATAATGCATTTTACTTACTGTATTGTCATCAAACAGTTACTATATATCCATGTCCCATTCTTTGAAAATATTTTTTTTAAATATCTTTATTTTCCACAGCCTTTTTAATAACAGACAAAATTGGGGGTAGAGAGGCCATGGTAAAAATAAAATCTAGAGGTACATTAATTCTTGTATACTTGCAAAGAACTTTTTCAAATTACTCTTTCCTAATTTGGAATTTAAACAAAAAATCATGACATATCATTCCTTGGCCAGATAACTGCATATTTTTCCAAGATATCACAGTACTCCATGTTATTGCAACAGACTCTGCTACCAACATGTAATCCAGTATCTTGTTTTCTGTCTACTGCCCTGAGCAAAACTTGCCTACCACAGCCTCATTGTCTTCCATTCCTGTACAAGGGAGTCCACTGAACTCCACTGGTGTATAATGTGACAATGTGTAACGGCACAATCTCCCACAGAAAATAAATATATAAATAAATAAATAAAATCAGACTTTTCACAAAAATAAAATGATCTTATCATGGAAATTTGAGATTCTTCCCACGTATGTTAGAAAATGTTTCTGCTGAAAGCAGTTATTTTCCATAAAACATGCCTATGCAGTATCACAGATTACCTGCAGCACAAAAGGAGCTTCAGACAACAGAGCAAGTAATATAAATGCAAACACAAACAACATTCCTGTATTATCTTTTCCAATACACAAAATACATTAATTTTAAAATTAATGCTGAAATTCTTCTCCTATTGAACTATTCTGAAAATGTTCTCAAAACACACCAGAACATAGTTCTTTGATGAGATAAACAGAACGCAGTCACATTTTCCCAATTCCCCATATCCCTCATTTGGAGACACTGAGAAACATATTTGAAATTTGTGTTGAAATCTGAGTAAAGTTGCAATTAATAGGAAAAAAAAAGACTGGAAGTTTAAATCTCCTTCAACTGGAGGAAGTTTAAATCTCCTTCTACATTCATTACGGAATACTGTTTTTGTTGGTTTGTTTGTGTTTAAATCAGGGTAAACTGAAGCAATATATCCACCTCTAAACTACTGTATCTATCAAATTGATTCCTTCAGCATACTTAGAACTTAAAACTGAACACAGATTTTTTTCCCCATTAACTCTGAATAGTGCAACTTTATAATTACTTTGTGTTTGTCCCAATAGTCTCTGCAGAAACAAAAATTTTGATTACTTTTTTTTTTTTTTTTTTTTTTTTACCTTGAGATCCCGGTACACAATCTTCCCAGAATGCAGATAGTCCAAAGCAGAGACAATTTCTGCACCATAGAAGCGTGTGCGGTCCTCTGAGAACACCCGCTCTCTCGACAAATGGAAAAACAGCTGCAGGGTAAACAGCAGGGACAGGATTGTAATAATTACTGATTTAGTGGGGGAAATTAACACAAACATAAAACACCTCTCATCACCATATTGTGATGATAGATAGTATACTCTCAGTGGACACTCAGCACTCTTAGACAGCAGCTGGCTTATCTTTTCCAGGTTTCCAAAGGGAGAAAGCGAGCTGTTAAATCAGCGTTTTAATCAATATACCAATCTTGTTTAAGGCATTCTGTTTGCTACTCATTTAACCTTCAGTTACCGGAGGAAAAAAAAGTATGCAGCAGCAGCATTCTGTGCTTCTCCCTCCACCACTTCCTCATATTTTTATTTTAAGCCATTGAGAAATATCATTAAAATACCTATATGTTGGTTCCACCTTAAGTTTTTCAGTAATTTAGTAACTTTTCTTTGCACTGTAAAGATGTCTAGTTCTTCAGCAGACTTTGACTGAACAGGTGAACTGGCATTTTACAAAAACAGCAAATTCATAACGCTAATGATATTACAGTCATTAGAAAAAGCAAACAGACATCTGCTTAGGGCTTATAAAAAGGAACCTCTGCATTTATTGTATTTCTTTACTACAGTGCATACATTTCCTTGTTTTTGTTTTGTTTTGTTTGTGTTTTTTTTTCTCTTTTTCAATACTTCATAATTAACAATACTTCACAAACAATTCTTTAACCTTAATCATTTCAGTGAAAAATATTAGTTATTATGTATTCCCAGTAATATCATCTGCAATGAAAAAGCCTAAGGTGATGCTAAAGTTCTGTGGGGTTATCACTGTCTTGTCAGATAAAACACCATTCTCTAAACCTGAAACACGAACGTGCAAGAAAGCAGAATTTGTCTATTCAATTCAAATTCGCACTAAAATTGATAGTCGTATTTACTGTGTTAGGAATGCTTAAGAAAGTCTTCAAACAGATTAGCAAGTATATTTCCATAATCTACTTAAGACCAAGCAGGCCTTCCTTACTCCTTTGAGTCAGGATGCTTTTGATTTTACCACAAAAACTAATGAGCAACAAAAGAGAAATACAGAAAACATGATTTTGTACATTATAGACAAGGGTATCCATAACCATGTATTTTTAATTTTCTCAGCTCAAAATATCAAGTAGTTGGAAAAAAAAAAAAAAAAAAAAAAAGGCATTACAATCAAAATCCTAATAAGAAGCTTAATCTGTCATTACCAGAACCTGCTGTATACCTGTAGGAAGCCTCCACTGCTCACATGACACAGAACAGCATAACAATTACTGCAGTTATTTTCAATGTGCAGCTTTTTCAAAATCAAATTATAAAGTCAGTCCTACAAACTTTTAGAAGTCACCTTTCTTGACAGCTGTACTTCAAAAAACGTTTATTGCTTTCTTCTGAAGTTAAACAAACTTTACACTAAATCGAGCCTTTTGGCAGTATATCCTTCTATAACCTAAGACTTCACAGCACACAGAAAATATAGTTTAATATACATTTGATTTAAAGAGAAAATTTAATTTTTGTTCATTGTATATGCATTACCCTTTAAATCTCTTGTTGAATTCTCAAGATACCCTGTACAAAAATGAAATACCTGCATGACAGGGGGGATCATTATTTTGTGTGCATTTCAATTGCTTCTACTACTCGTACCCTCTTTAAATACCAACCCCTGATGCCTGTAGTACCTGCTTTCTGTACTATCCCACAGCTTATATGCCAACATAAACAGAAGATACATAGAGCCTAAACAAGCAACTCGGTTTTCATTAAGTGCTTCAGATATTATAAAATTGAGTAAAGAATAATTTTTTTTTTTCCATGCATTTTTGCAGGATATTTATTTAAGTAGGAAACAAGGACCACTAAATAACTAGACCTCCATCCCCAAAAGGCAAAATACAACATTTATAAAGTGTCCCAATATGAATCTATGAGTTGATAAACTGTGTAGACAAAATTTTTCTTTAGTGTTTTTTTCCAACAAAACACTATCAATATTCATTCAAAGTAAAATGACCAGTTAGAAACAACTAGCTATTGTTCTGTATTTGCCAAGGAGATTGTGAGTTCCCAAGTTAGTTTATTTTAATGTTACATACAACCAGAATTTATAAGCTCAAGGCAGAATTCTTAGTATGTCCAGTCTGTAACAAATGCTCCAAATCTCCTTTCACCAGTAACTCACAAAGTGGACAGATGCAAGTGATGAAGTTAAGCACTTCCCTTACGTATGACTAGGTAAAAACAAAAACAAAACAAAACAAAAACAAAAAAGCAACCAAAACCACTTTCTTTTCATTATTATCTTGGCTTGGAAAGAACCCGTTTTTGCACACGAGGCAGTTTAAGAAGACGTAAATTAATAAGGTTCTCCAACTGAGCGAAGAGCCAAATTATTCTCCCTGAGCTGTTTAGCTAGTGGAAATGCTCAGTTGTTCCCATTGCAGCCAGCATATCCCCTAACTGCAGCCCAGTACAGTATACAAAACCAAAGCCAAAACTCAGCTACAGATTGTGGTGGACCAGCCTGTTCTTTCCATGCATCTGAACTGTTAGCATGAGCACAGCTATGAACCACTAAAAACGTCCAAAGCAGAATCCTCTGTTTGTGAATCAGAGCCCCTGAAAATGTTTTAAGACATACACATGTATTCTGACATCTCCATCCACAAGTAACAGTGGTGACTAACCACGTTTGAAACAGCAGGAACCTGGAGCCTTACTTACCTAGCAGGTAGAGAGGGCAGTGTGTCTGATGGTAAATATTAACTATCTTGTAAGTAAAGCATTACCATTTTAATACAGTCACTCGTCATAAGCATTCTTCCTATTACTATAGCACCTAGCATAGTTGTTATCAAACCATATGTAGTAGTTTTCAATGAAGAATGATTATTTAGGTATAATAATGCATGCTAGAAGTGAATTGATACACTCACACATATGCTAAACATCCTAAAGCAACCTTAAGAATTATAATAGAAAAATCTAATTCCATGGAATTACACCAGCATTTTCAGCTAATTGTTTAGTTTATTGTTTTGGAATGATTAGGCCACCAGACTCCATTTACAATTGTCAGAACATGAAGACAGGATTTATTATGTCTGGGAAGGAAAAGAAGATATCTGATGGCAGGTTATGAAAAGAGCTTCCAACATTTGCACTATTTATTGATTTACAGTTATTAAATATGTGAGCTAAAGTCAGTAGAATTGCGGTAGAAATAGCTTTGGCACAATAAAGCCATTTTGTGCATAATTTTTGATGGCATACATGAGGGTGCTATAGTTACAGTGAAGATTGTGGCTATAAATTTCCTGGTATGTCTGTATTTAAAAACTGAACAATAATGTTGCCATGGTGTTTCTTCTAATAAAAATAAATAAATAAATAAATAAAAAGGAAAATCTTTACAAATAAAAAGTCAAATATAAAAGCATATTCAACTGCAGAGCCTAGCATGCCAAATACGTAAAAGACCCAACCTTTATGAATCGATGTGTTAAACTTCTACAAATGTTAGTGATTTAGTTAGCATGTTGAATGTTTTATGACTGGCTCTCGCTATTGTGTATTAGGCTTGCTCAGCTCTGTACTAAAACATATTTGTATGCTTACGGTTTTGATTGTTTTGTAAAACACTTGCAGTAACATCCTTGAAACTTTGAATTATTATTTTTTTTTTAATCGTTTCAGACTTCATAGCACTTCTAGGCAAATTTCATACCCAGAGAAATACAGGGACCTTATTTTGGACTGTAAGAACTTAAGGCCAAGGAATACTCTCTCTCTTAGGCAGAGTACAGGAAAAGAAAATAGGACTCAGTCCACATAAAAATAACAAAGTTGACAATGATATTCAGTTCTTTTTCATCAGGTAGCTTGTGAATCCTCTCTGTTTTTTTCTAGACAGTAATAGCACTTTTTCAATTAAAACAAAACATTTGGTTCTGTCGCACTAATGAATTGAAGTAAGAACTGCAGAAGAAATATGCAAGCAGAACAATGATTCGGAATCCTGGTGTGGAACAACCATCTGAACAAATTTTAGAGTCTAATTTTATTATACAGATAATTACCAATTAAGTTAGTTAAAGAGTATAGAATTTGGAATTATCCTGAAAGTCCAAAGCACGGAAGTTAATCAACTTATTAATCAACTGAATCAGTGTATTCTGTAGAGTAATGTATGTGATAGATTTCACTCCTAAAGTGTTTAAGCCTTTTATGCAAAATGCCAGAAATCAAAAATAGGAAATATATACCCTGAAAGCAATCCCCAAGAACAGAGCCATTGTTAGTAAATGAATTTGTATGCCACATTTTTTATCCATTTTGTGCATCCAAGAGGTTGTGGGAACATTGTAATATACTACTAACTTAAATCTTAAACTGTAATCACATAGTACTTTAACGTAATTCCTTCAAGATAACAATGGTATTCAGAAGTAAGCATAATGCCAGAAGCATCATTCTAGTTTTATACTGTAACACAGTTTATGATTAACAGACATTGCTAAACATTTCATCCACAGTGTCTAACAGTAACACTATAAACACTGATTTTAAGATTGAGTCCTTAAGCAGCAGAAAATTAACTATAAAAATTGCCAAGATAAGAAAAAATTCACTCAGTATTTCTGTCTGAATAATTTGCTTCAAAAAATCCTCTAGTCTTTTGCTTCTATATATTTAGCTAAAGAAAATACTTTTTTTTCAAGTTGAAAGAAAATTAGTAAGTTTATGTTTTGTACACAGTAACACACTTCAACACAACTTATTTTCCTCTAGAATGAAAATCAAGGACCCCTTATTTTACTGTCTTTCCTAAACACAGGAAGAGGAACTGAAGGCTCCTAGTACTGACTAGACTTTTTATTACTGTAGTAAGGCCTGAATTGTGGCGTTCTATTGTTTTCACCTGGGTCAGAGTCAAGGATACTCCAGAAATTTCTGACAGAAATTTCCAGGTTGTTTAAAACATACTTTCAAAGTGCATCTCCTGAGATTACAGAAATGGTCCTGTGCAAAGACTATGAAGAATTAGCTAGCTTACAAGGAATCTTTTTTTAAACTCCCCGTGAATAGCAATGACTTAATATTAGTGATATAAGATTAAAGCCAAATAAGATAACTGTGTATTCAACAGAAGGTTGTTATTACATTACCACTGAGGGGAAACTCTGTATCTACTGCCACTAGCCACAATGGTTCAATGCATGTGATGCTGGGTTCATGCATACTGAGTTGAACAAGACATCCTCCTATACAAGAACCCACATCACCATGTCTGGCCACCAATGGTATAGGGTGGCCGCAGATGAGTTAAAATGTAAATGGACCTCACACTAGACCCAGAAATTGCCAGAGCAAGGAACACAAGACAGGCACCCTGCGGGTGTTTAGGCATTAGAATTGCAGTTGAAGACAGTTTTATTGAAGAAGAATGCAGCAAAATGATAATGCAAAACATGGCATCATGTTGCAACAATTCCTGAATGAAGAAATACTTTTTTTTTTTTTTTTTTTTTTTCATAAAAAAAGCTAGAGGAAATGCTTAGTCCTTTAACATTATCATGCAGCATACAGTATACAAAGTAACAAATTCCCCCTAGTTTATGAGATAACATCTGAACAGTTAAAGGCACTCAAAAGGTAGATGAAAGCTCTCTTCTTATACTGCAATTATTTTTAATTCCACTTGACTGGTATAGTTTTTGATACTCTACTCTTCAGTAAAACAGCTGGAGAACAAATGTTTACAACACTATACAAAATTTTGCACTTAGGTTTAAATTTCCAGAGAGCATATCAAGCAAAGGGGAAAGAAGTAAAGAAAAACATGAACACCCCATCCTTTTCTCCTGGGTACTTGCAATGGCTATAGGAAAGAAAATAATGCATATTTCACATTAAGACAAAAGCAAGACCACTAAACTACTTTAGCTTGTTTGCACTGGATTAAAACCACATCATGAAAGAACCTGAAGAAAAAAATAATAAATAAAATATAATAAAATGGGTATTTACAATTATTTATCTCCCATGAAATTATCTTTCAAAATATAACAGTCTAATTTTTCAAGAATGGGAAGTGTTTTTGAGATGATACTTTAGTCTTTTTTTTCCTAAAATAATTAAAAACAACAAAAAAAAAGATACTTCAAAGATACTAGACAGCAAAAAAGGCAAAAAAAAAAAAAAATTACACCCTTTAAATTGTGGCCCAGTGACATCATTACTATCACAAGTGCAGAATGTGTTTTTCGAACTTACCTCTCCTCCGTTAACATACTCCATCACAAAACACAAACGATCCTTTGTCTGGAAGGAATATTTCAAGGACTTGCAAAGAAAACAGCAAAAGCAAACCAATTATCGTCTTGTATTAACCCAATTTCTTACATTGTAACTGTAACAAAATTTAATTTTATTCTCTTAAGCACATAATTCTGACTTGGCGAGAACTTTCAGGAAGTTACTCATTTGATTAACCTATCTGGAGCTTGAGATGAATTAACATAAAAACCTTCATGTTTTCCCTCATCTTCCTCATCTCTGTTACATGTCCACTGAAAATGAAACCAGGATGCTTTTTATAATAAAATATTAAATAGCTATTACAGTACACAATTTTCTACTGCATTTCTTACTGCCATACTGCCATGGTACCATTCATCTACTTTCATCATTTTAATATCTTATTATGTTGATTTGCACAATTGAGAGTACATATTCTCTCATTCTTCTTCCAAACAAAGTTAAAGTGATCTTACCCTACAGCTTGCTTTCAGTTCCAAAACAAGGACTTTCTATTTGCACATAGTATGTAATGTTAAAAACACAGAGTGCCAAATGCATATATTGTTTACATATCATTTTTAAATTGTAACCAATGTTTTCATCAATTACATTTTTTGACTTTTCAAAATTGATGTGATTTTGTCAGGAAAAATGATACAAAAGAAAATCTACAGATGCAGGTAGAAATGCAGTATAACAAAATCATAAGGAGGCTCACATAACTTAAATAGTACATGTCTCTAAAACACTTGTTTTATAAAATCAGAAAGATATAAAAATACAACTGTAGTGACATTTTTGCTTGACTTCAGTGAAAATACACCTGCTCCTGCTTACCTTTTACATTCTAATTCAAGAAACTTTTGAAGATCTCATTTACTGAACTTCCAAGAGAATTTTGGCCAAGCAATGTAAATGCAATCCTTTCCTTTCTAAAGGGTTTATGTTTTTCTACACGAGGAAGCTTCCATGACATGCTTTCATTTTTTAATAGAGAAAAATATAGTTTTTCCCCATCTTAGAATAATATGTTATTTATTCTGAAATCAATTTAAAGATTTTTTTAATGTATTATCAAAGGAGAAGAGTAAGAATTACTTCCATAGAAAGAAGTCTTATAAAATTAAAATTATTAATCATAATTTGTCAAGAATATAAAAATTCTCATCTTCTCTTCAGTATTTTATTTCTATTAAATATTAACCACATGAAGACACAGATATTGAAGTAGTGGTGTTTAAGCTTTCTTGCTTCATGGGTTGCTTTTGCTGAACTAACAGGTATTATATCATTTTATTGAATTCTTAACAGTTTGAAGTTTTCTTTGCAAAAATTACTTCCTTGACAACTATGTGAAATCAATAACTTTTAAAAGAGTTATTAAAAGAGTTCATATACAAAAATTTGCTTTCAGTGCAGTTAAGCTTTTCAGAACTTTATTTCTGAACTGTTAAATGCATATTCTAATAAAAGATATTGTAAATACCAGACAGCTATTGCATCTTTACAAATCATCATGAGAAAGACTTCAAAAAAAAAAAGGTTCATAAATTATGTTCATAATGGAATGTCCATATCATTGAAAATTACCTGTTACAAGTTCTTAATTGCACTTAAAACTAGTTCCTCATACTTACTGTTAAAAAAGGGTGTCTGGTGTTTTTCAATACTCTGCTTTCTGTAAGCGTATGAGCCACTTCATCCTGAGAAATAAAACGTAAAAGAACCAGGTTTGAAGTAAGATATAAAATCCTACTTAATTAACTGCAAGGAAAAAGTCAACGTCTCCAAAAACAAAGCAACAATACAGATTTAGAAAATGAATGAACCTGCTTGCTTTAAAGGAAACATGAAAAGTATTCATATTTTTTGAATTAATTTTTGAGAATACTTTTTAAAGTAAATTGAAGTTTGGCAACATGCAATTATGCATATTTGAATTTCTTTTCTTTTTCTTCTTTTTTTTATTGTTTTAAAATGAAGTCTTTAACTTTATATCTGCTGTACGGCACAAAAAAAAAATGTATTGATAGTTTAAAAATGTAGTCATCAGAAAATGCCATTCCGATGAGCATTATCTGAACAATGTACACACAAGCTGAATCAATTTACACAAAACATACACAGTTAGTAGCTGACAGGCAACTGTAGAATATAGTCTAATTTAGCCTAATGGTAAGAACATCCAGAACATTTTTCTGTTTTCTAAACGTTGTTTTGGTGTTTGTTTGTTTTTGTTTAAAACCATTCAGCCAAAATTAAAGAGAGACCATACAAAACCTCTCCTCAACCTCCTTTCAATCTTACAGAAGCTACATGAGAAGTGCTTCTCTGGCTGGGCCTACTCTCCCTCCCCTTGGATACAGACCTCCTCCAAACAAGATGGGAAACATCCAGGAAATGACTTTCCTCATTCCCAGATAGATTTTGAAAATGGGGCAATTCAGAACAAGACAGACACGCTCTCCCATCCCTCAGCCTAAATGGCAGGGATTACTACAAGCCCCTTCCAAAGGGAAAAGAAACTAAGTCAGCCCAAGCAGGTATTTGTGTCTGGGGAAGCTCGCCCGTCCTTGAACCTGTGCCCGTCCCCAGGCAGGAGGTACACCAGAGGTGGGAAGGCAACTCCTGGGAGGGAGCAAAGCCGGGGGACTGGGTATGGCCCAGCACCACCAGGCCTACAGAAAGCAGTCACAGGTCTGGCGGGGCGAGCAGGAGAGGATGGCACAGAAGAGGGCTTGTGCAGCTCCTGAGGACAGGGAGGAGGACAGTAAATTTAGGAAGTCCATATTATATACATATGGTTGTTTTATGTTGCTCTTTGAGTAACACATGTTGGGAACCCCCCTCTCCCCAGGCTGCTGGGGTCCTGACCTAAAAAGCCTCCGAAGCACAAGGTTGTTTTTTGACATTTACAGAGGTGTTAAGCAGCAGCTGAGTATTATATTGAACTAAAGACTAACTTGGTGACTCAAGCATCAGTCATAACTCTGCATAAGTAAATTTATTTAGTCAGAATATACTTTAATATTGCTGAAAATAATACCGATATAACATTAATGTCCTGTATGTGCTTATCAGGCTCTGCTCTGAAGATAAGGTATCATTAAACTCCAAAGTAAACACAGATGTCAGGAGTTTTAAATTATACTTTTAAAATTGTCAAAATAAGAAGTTAAAAAATAACAACAACAGAATTAGCAGTAATAAATTATGATGCCATTTAGCTGAATAACAGCGTAATGTTGAGTGTAGTACACTCACTATGTAGTGTCTGTAATACAGACAGCCACATACTGGAGGAAAAAAAAAAAAAAACACTTCAAGGAAGAAGCAAGTCTAAAGATTTTAAGCATATCTTTAGAAGTTTTCCATATGAAGAATGGCAGTATGAAGTAATTTTATAAATTGCATCCTCTGCTCTATGGATATTTCTCCCTTTGGGATGGGAGGGGAGAAGGGGGGGGAGAACGAAACCCATTTACTATGTTTAGTAAAATATATGAATAAACAAAAAAAGTTTCACTGTCTCTCCCTTAAGTATACAGCTGTGTTTCCTGAAAGTTGTGAACTGATCTGATGAACAATTTCCAGCTGGGTGGCGGAACTGGAGGAAGGGTAAGAAGGTGCTGGAGATAGAGAATGGACTGGGTCTTGATTTGTTGAGAAAGACATGAAAGTTTGAACAGGAGGTAGCAGCTACTGCTGTGAGCACCAGCAGTGATTGCTTCAAGGAGCCACCTCCTCTAACCCCCCTCTCCATTGCTTTAATAGATGAATATTCCTAATAATTCCCAAATTACTCATCTTGGGGCCCTGTCTAAGAGGAATATGCTCCTCACAGCACTGCCTTGAAATTTCTGCACCCTTATTTTGCACCTTGCAGCTCTGTGCTTTGCACCCAGGACGTACTCAAGATGCTCAGACTGAGGAAGGCAAAGGAGAAAGGCTGGAGGAGACATCAGAAAAAAGCCCAAGAACCACAGGACTTGAAGTGGATGTTTCTAGCCTGACAAAAATAAATCTTAACACAATGTAAACTTCAACTTACATTTTTATTCCTACATTTTTTTCCATTCCATTAATTTCATAAAATTTCTCAGTACATCTGCAAAGTACCCAATTTAGTTCACAACCCAAGACAACCTAGGTAACATCTGTATCTTCGACCAAGCAAAGGATAATGCATTTCTGTATCACTACTGAAAAAGAAGGAATTCAAAATTCCAAACTACTAAGGAGGTCTGTGTTAAAGTTTCTCTTTGCTACTAAAACTGGAACTTCAATGTCTTCACCCAACCAATGACTCTAACGCCATCAGATTTCAACAAAAAATGGGCACTTTAAAGTACAAAGCATATCAATTAATGAAGGAGTTAGTGAAAAGGTAAGAAAAAAATTAACAATGATGTAACAAAACTGAATAAAACACTTTACCTAGGATCTGATGGGCAGTCTTGTAATAAACAGTGACATGAAAATAAATTTAACAGACTTGCCACTGATCTTTCTGATCTTCAGTGATCTAATTTAGTCTGCAATATTTTTTTTAATTGGTGATGTGGAAAAAAAGTTCATTCTCAGGTTCAGACTACAGGTTAAAAAGGAGGGAGAACAGTACATTATTTGTAAATGCATTTTATAATACCCCAAATTTAAAATATTTTTAAAAATGAATGTGAGTTATTTAAATATCTGCTCAATTTTATGAAATGTCAAGTTCAAAAGCTTCCCTCATATGTTAATGATGTGGAGATAGACTTAAGAGCTTATCTATGAGGAAAATTTAAATAGCATTTAAATAGCATACATAGCATTGCAGTATACCACTATGGAGACTTTTTATACTGTGATGAAAAATCTATTTTAATTCTTATTTAACTAATTTACTTCTACTTTTTGGTATAATTTTCAATACTGTTAAAGGAAAAGGTAAGGATTAATTACACTTTCTCACTAATCTTACTACTGAGCATTAGTTATTTTATTAAGCTTCCAAATGCACACATTAATTTGTTATTGAACCTATTCATGTTAATAAAGACAAACTGAGACAACATTTACTGATTTTTGGAAATCCCATTCTTCATCAATTGTAATTTGAGCAAATCTTCAATCTATCTAAACTGCTATCCTCATGGGGAAAAAAAGGAATCTACCACTTTCCAGTGAATCATGAGGTTTAGATCAGAATCAAGTTGATGAAACAGCAACACAGGGGCTGGTTTTCATGAAGCTCAAAGAAACATAATCGCCTTTGAGGTTTCTATTCCTCTATCAAATTTAATCAAGAATGATCAACACATTCAAAAGCTATTAGAAAGTGAGTGAGAGGCAGACAAATGAACATAGAGATAGCCTGCATAACGTTGTATGCTCTCTTTCCATTGGTCAACAGAAAAATTGGAAAAACATGAAGAATATTTTTAAATATATATATATAATACATAGTAATTGCCATTCACATTCAGTCTTTAGGAATAACGGTGTTGTTAGCCTTCACCATTCAAAAAAAAAAAAAAATCAATATAATCAAACTTATAACCAACCACAAGAGCTAACAATGCTACACTAATCTAATTCTGTACACCTAAATATATTTCACTCATTTTCTTTGCACATGTATTTCTGTCAAACTTAGTTACCATCAAAAATCAAATATACCTTATGTATTGGATGTTGATTATTCCATTCAAAAACTGACATAATATTAAAACTATAACCTTCCTTACCTTTGCAATAATAACTTCTTTTTTCAAAATCTTCATAGCATAGTATTTCCCACTAGCCTTCTCTCGGACCAAGATAACTTTGCCAAATGTTCCTTTGCCCAGTAGTTTTAAATAGTCAAAATCATTCATTGTCTATAAGGAGCAAAGAACAAGGATTACCAAGACTTATGTTATGCAGTTCCAATATATACAAAAATGTTTCTGCATATAACCAAACGGTATTACCAATATAATAAGACCAGTTTACAAAAATAGGTACACTTCTATAATTAAGCTCATAATAGCTATATCCTTAAACCATAAAGATGTATTGATCACTACTATTATTACGGTTCCCTAAAGTTAAATACTACGCAGTATATCAAACACAGACTTATTTTTAGAAATCACATATAAAACAAGACCTTATTCTATACCAGCATTTCATGAATTCTCCAATTCTAAGAAAGCTCATCAACTCCTGTACTACCACAATAATGCAGCATTTCAGCAGGCTTTTCTTAACACCAACCACTGCACTACTGGCTTTTTTGAAATATACATAACCCTTGCTGCAATGTTCTACCAGTAAGAGTATACAGTGATCTTTGCATAAGAGGTTGACCTTTAAAACTCTGAGTACAGATTACTATTATGGGGGTTTTACATTAATAGATATGGCTTCAAAAAGGAGGGAGTGGCAAATTTTAATAGTTCATGTGATTCCATTTAAGTGAATTTTCAAGCGTCTAGTATTGTCTGAGTTTTGCAGGGCAAACATACTACAGCCACAGGCATCCAAGAGCTGGTTCCACCAACAGACAGTTTGAGTCCATTTGGGAAGTGTAACTCAGCAACTGCTGAGTAGCTCTGTGCAGGGTTGCCTTGGATTGACAATACAGTTTATTTGGCCAACTCAGGGTCAAATCGCAGTGGTTTCGACAATGCTTTTTTCACCCTACTGTGTTACTGGCTTGGGTGCAGCACTGCACAAGTGCACAGAGACAGTTAAGGTAACCAAGAACACCAAGGAAAGTAGTTAAAAGCTCTGAAAGACAACACAACCCACATACTGCAGGGTTGCTCCTGGGCAAGCATGTATTTCTCACTCCTACTTGGCTGTAGTAGAAAGGTAGTCTCAGAGTTATTCTAGTTCTAACATCTTTTCTCATCAAGCTTCAATTGTTCACTTTGCTTATGGACAGGATATACCTACAACAGCCACCCCGGTAAAAAGTGAAAATTTTATGAGTATCAAAAATGTTGTATATTCCATATGAATACCATTGGCTACACCTCAAATAGACATCTAAATGTAGGTAGAGATATACAAAAAAAAAAAAAAAAAAAAAAAAGGGGGGAAGAAAAAAGGAAGAGGAGTCACCTTCCCAAAATAACTTTGCCAGAAGTATGCGATTGAGAAGCAGATAAATTTGGACCCTAGACTTGTTTCTTTTATTGCTCATGTGATTATCTTTAAATTCCATAAGCCTTATTGCTGACTAAACACCCATCTTCTCTAAGGAAAGGAAATTCTAATTCTGCTAACCGTTCCAGAAGCTACACAAGAGCGCTTCGGCTTATTCTCTGAAGGAAGCCCTGTTTTTCACAAAGGATTATTAATTAAAGGCACAATCAAACTGACATTTTATTTTGGAAGCAAATGCATGAAATACATACTTTGAATATCCCTTTCTAAGCTCCAGAGCTACTACTGATGAGAGGGCCTCTACTGTCGTAGATGATTGCATCACAGCCCGTCATAAATGTATTAAGCATCATTTAAGTATAGATTACTCATGATTCTTCCTGATTTTTCTACACTGTTCCAATGGGAAGCCTATTCCAGACACTCACAGTCTCACAGTCTGGAACTTCTTTCTACAACATACATATGTATTCAACTCTTCTTTTTATTGACTGTCCTGTAGTATCAATAATTCTCCCCATCTTTCTTAGTGAGTAATAAACCTCCAAATATTTATAAATAGTAATTATATTCTCTCTGAGTTTCAGTTTCACTAAGCTAAATCTATTTAATTCTGTTTTGTACAAGGAAAAGAAAAGATCTTGCCTTTCTTTTCACCTTCCTACTGTCCCTTTCTTGTACTAGTTGCAGTTTCAGGCAGCTTTCTTGAATAACGGCATTCTAGATAAACTTCTACTTGCATCTTACAAAACAGAACTAGTACTTTCCTTATTCTTACCAGAAACACCTCTAAAGGTGTCTGTGTATCCCATAAGCATTCCATTAGTGTAGAGTTATTGGGCATATTCCCAAGCATACAGTCAGAAATACTGGCAGCAAAATACATTTGCTCCCATGAGAAAGAATAGAGGGCAAAATTTACTTCTAAAATAAT
Organism: Nettapus auritus; assembly: GCA_011076525.1. Taxonomy (NCBI): domain Eukaryota; kingdom Metazoa; phylum Chordata; class Aves; order Anseriformes; family Anatidae; genus Nettapus; species Nettapus auritus. The sequence continues at coordinate 36,722,516 of CM021767.1, read as the reverse complement.
TTATTCCTTTAAATTTAAGTGCTGAAACTGTTACTGTGGATCTGAAGTTGCTGTGTCCCAGTCCTGCCAACAAACTGTGGAAATAATTTATGCACTCACCCTGAGTCAGTTTGAAATCTGCTCAGAAAGACGTTAGTTAGAGCTCAAGTTTCATCATCCACATTAGTGCTGTAATTCCCTAGTTTATAGGTCTTTGTCCTGCAGCTTAAAAGCTCTTCGGCTTTAAAAATTTTTCAACAAACTAGTTCAGGTAGCATCTGAATAGCTGGATGTTGCAAAGCTTTTTTAAAGATGCTTTCCACGTATCAATTGTCTCGCTAAATCAGGAGGAATTACATCTTTTTCCCATGTAATGTCAGTTTGGTAGCTGCCAAGTAAACTAACCTTGGTGAATTTAATTCTCTGCTCACACATAAACACACAAACATTTTGCACTGATGGGTCTGGTTTTGCTGCCAAAAACAATTCACATCAAGAAGAATAAAACTCCATTTTATCCCAGAAAGAAATATGAGTTACAGTGTTTTCATATATACTAAAATACATACTAACACTTTTTAGCTAAAGCAAATCCACACAAGTAAATTTGAAGTTTATGACCACAGACTTAATGATCACCTTAAATGATCAACTTTTTCAAAAACTAGTAAAATGTGCTACAACTAGTGATGCACAAAACTGGGAAAATTATAGGTAAGTACAAATGCAGGTCTATTATTAATGCATCTATACGTTTATTATTAATATAAGAAGCTCATATTTCATTCATTGTATATCAGTGGTTACAAAATAAAGAATTATGAAACATTTTCCTGTCAAAATGAAACTGCTGTTAACAGTAAACTCTGTGATTTTGGATCATGCACAGACTTTAGAACCAAAACATAAACGATGCTCAAGCTCAAGAAAATTATGTCATACAGCTACAATGGTATCTCTTTTTAATACTTAGTCAAAACCTACAATAACTACTTCTCTAGAAATATTTTACAATCTTTTTTATTCCAAATAGTGATTCAACTAGTAATTAAAAGTGTTTTCTATGGCACTAGCATCCTTTCAACATTAGCCTTTTGTTTATCAGGGTTCTAAATTTTTCTTCCGTTTATTCTGTCTCCAGTCATATTCCTGCAAACTCAAACTTTAAATAATTTTGAGATTTCTTCTTTGGTTAGGAGAGAAAAGGAAAATACACACAATTTGTTATAATCCTGTTAAACAATGCAAACAGTAATTAATGTAAAACAGCAAGAATTATTAGAGGACAGACAATAATATTGATACATAGATTTTGGTTTTGAACTGGCATATGTGAACATTTTTCAGTCACAAGCTCCCAACTTTTAACAAATTGTTCTAAATCAATGTATACTGCCTTAATACCATAACCTATTTAATCTTTGATCCTGTTCATAAAATTATTTTTCTTAGCTCTACAAATAACCTGTTATATAAATTGAGGACATTTTCACAAGGTCATAAAACGTTCAGCAAGTGATGGAGAGCTGGTGCAATGTGGGTGCCTTATGCAAGAGGAAAATGCTGTCTATATTAGAAAGCACTACCATCAATCTAAAAAGCTACTTCCCATCACCGACAGGAATATCAAGTGTAAGTAATAATTAGTAGTAGCTTTTTATCTATATTGAGAAAATGGCACTTGCAATCAATCTGAGGCTGGTGATTTTCAAAATGGAAGGAGCACATAGTTATTTCTAGTCTTGTGGCAAATGTAATCTTGTAGCAAATATAATCAAAGAATTTATTGTTTGTATTAAAATATCTTTTAGAGGAACGTATTGGAAAATATAGAGATAAGTAAAAGAAATCGCACATATGTTTTAAAAAAAGTCTGAAGTTTGAATAACAAATTCATCTAAACCTCTTCAAGATAGACTTTCACGATAAACCTTCATTCAGTATATTACATATTGCCAACTATACTGACAATTTTAAAAATAATATTATTTAGCCTGAAAAAATCCCTCTCAGCTACCTCAAAATACAAAGGGACCAATAGGAGAATTAAGTAAGAAACAATGAAAATGTAGATGGATTTTCACTGTAACCTAGAATTTTTGTTTTGTTTCCTTTCCACCAAACCTATTTCCACTCATATTCATCACTTGGAATTCCAAGACTAAGATACAAAACAAGCTACAGCAATTAACAAGGGAAAGGTACAATTCATAGAAAAACAGAAGTCTGATGCGCATGTACATGCATGAGTATGCATAAACATGCATTAAAAAAAAAAAAAAAATCTATTATCTTTGCTATGTCCCTCTCTGTACAAGCGCAACATGGATCACAATGGAAATCCACTGTTGACTGGTCATAAGACCCCCACCCACCACACAGAAAAAAAATTACTTCTATCAAGTCAAAAGAAATACATTCAATGTCACACATCCTAGTTTGGGAATTCCTGAAACTTACTCTGTAAAAGAGCATTCTCAAATTATTCTTTTTACTGTTGTTAACTGGTACAACGTACTTGTAAGATTGTGATCCAAACACGATTACAATGTTTGTACAGTGTACCCTACTACTACTTATTACCACTACAGTCGCAACTGCTACTTCATCAGCTAAAGAGAAGACTTCTCAAATATCACAGCTAGTATTTTGGAAAGTCAGGATACCTACTTTGATAATTTTATGACAACATCAAGCAAAAACACACAAAGAAACTGCCTTTGTGCTAAAGCAGTGAAAAATGACAAAAATCACACACACACACAAATACATTTAACACACAATTTATGCAGAAGATGGGCAGAATCTTCCCTATCTCCATTCATAAAGCTATCAAATTCCCTCACAAAGAAAGGCCAACAGCTCTGCTGATAAAGAATACTTAGCGACTGTAAAAGGTCATCACTTCTAACAGTTAAAAATTTATGGGACCATAAAGAGCATAAAAGAGGTAACTTTTTCCCATACTTCTGATCTTCCTTGAGTGAGACCATCAGAGCCTGAACAAAGCCAGCTCCTAAAAGCAGCCCTTTGCCCACACACGGAGGGAGGATCTTGGCTCAACTGATCACAGACATGGGCTTGATGCTAAGGGCAGCAAGCCAGTCAAATTGAAAGACTCGTTCGTCCAAAATTTGCTTACATAATGTTCACCAAAGCAGTCAGGAATCTAGTTGCAAGCTCAGAGCAAACAAATTTTTAAAGTATGTAGGTTTGAAAGAGGAAAGTAATAGTTTTGCAAGATTTTAAGCCGTGGCTTAACAGAAGGTTATGGCAGTAGTGCTAGTTCTAAGAATAAAGTCTCCTGATGCTCGCATTCTTTAGAATCTTAGCAGAAGGCTTAGAGATGATACACAGTGCAGGGTAACTCAAAAAGTCTGCCAAAGAACACAAGACCTTGGGAGATAAAAACACAGATGCCATAGCTAAGGGTGTACTGAAAACTGGTGGAAAATTTGAAATACTTCCTAAACCTGAGGGATGTTGGTAAGCAAGTTTGGAGGCTTCCATAATACTGATTGCTGTTTCCTTGATAATTTTCTCACTTTTTTATTCCTACTGAACTTTGAGGAGTGATTTCTATTTTTCCTCATTACATTACTTTTGGTTTATCTGAAAAATCCATTCTTTACTCACACTGCACCCTGAAAAACAAATTTACTCACACTGCACCCTGAAATACAAATAAAAACCAGTGAAGCTACTGGAAACTAACCAAAGAACCATAAATTATTCAGCCTTCTCTAAAGCCTACTTATTCCTGCTATGGATCTGTTCAAAATATTACAGTTTACTACAGGTATTGAAATTCCTACCAAGGAACTAATTTTTTTAAATTCCTGATACGCACAAAGAATATACCGCTAGGAGTTTTCATCCGACATCATCAGGAATAAACACTACTTGCAAAGAATAGCCCAGCAATGAATAAAAGCAGCAGTTTGCTAACAATTTCTATTATTTGAAATTTTAGTGATGTTATTACTGTAGAACTTAAGTGGCGTATTGACACCATTATCAAAATTGCAAAGTGAAAAAGTGTCTCTGGTTCTTCCAGCTAATCTGGCCAGGGATGTTGCTGTCATGTCTGTTCCAATCATGTTCCATATCCTAAAGACTGTTTTCTTGTAAACCTTTTGCTACTTTTTTAGAGAGAAGAACAGGCCCACTCCTCTCTGTCTTGTTTCTTAATCTGATTATGCTCTTCTACTCATATGTATACCATCTGGTGCACGCACAAGCAAAATTCACTGGGCGTAGATGTAATATCAGGTGACAAAACAAGCTTATAGGACACAATGTGCAAAAAATCCCTGAAATTAAAAGAAATCCAGTAGAAGAAAAGGCAATAAAAATGCATTTAGGAGTTATAACTGAAATGGTTCTGATTATGTTAACTATAAATGCTTGAACAGAAGCTTTTCACAAACAGTTCCACAAAGAAATATTTTTCTTAAGTTCTGTTAACATGGAGGGAGTAACAACTCCCTTTATTATGGTCTCTCAGTACTTTTTATTCCAAAAACTTCTGAGCACCTTTTGCTAAAGTCTCCCAACAGTCAGAAATCTATGATTTTGAGTTTTAAGAAAATAAATTCCTTGGTTATCAGTGTGCTCTTCACTGGCTATGCAGACTCCATTCCGATCTATTATTAGGTATTGAATATCACCATGAATATCACCATTTTTCATTTAATGTTTGATTTGTAGAGTTTGCTTTTGGCTTGTTGCCAAAGCCACTAAATATTCTGTAGCACTGCACATGAACTGTCCCAGTATCTTTCTTCAGCATTTCTTAGAGCATAAGCTGCAAGACAGAAACAAAACTGATCTTCCTCCTACTCCTATTCTCACAAACCCTTTTGTTGTACTGGAAAATGCACTGAACCGTGAACAAGACAAGCATACGTTTCAGATAAACAACTTATATTAGACAGCATTTATTTTGACACCTTGAAAATGCTTGTTTTTATGCCGTGTTTTTGTATTCCGCTAAGAGGATACACAAGCTTGGAATAGTGGTCAGATCTTTAATAGAGCAAACCCAAATCCCTTCCACATAATCACATAGCCTCTTAGGAAGACTGACACATCTTGAACACAGCCTCTGTCTTGCTGTCACTTATCGTATTTCACCCTGGAACAATCACTAAACCTCTGTGCTGCAAGGCTAAAAGTTCAATGCCAACCTCTCCAACCTGATAATGTATGATGAGAGTATTGTTACACCTGTACATAATTAGCTTTTACATTTTTGTTTAGTAAAGAAAGCCTAGAAAATTACATACAATGAAACTACATAAAAGTACTATGCTTGTATTGCAAACTCAAGTTATCAAAAGTTAGGACATGATAGAACTAAGATTTCCTGTCACACCTTTGTTATATTCATAAGGATATAGTTTAGTTGTCAGCCACTGATTTTTCTATAATTCTTGCTTCATATAGTGCAAAGAATAAAGCATGCTCTATGAGTAAAGGCATATGTTCAATATTCCTTTTCACTGTTCATCATTCAAAGACATTCAGTTACACTAGCTGTAAGACTATTATGCGCTGTCTGCAGACTTCCACTTAATTTTCTGCAGCTTTCATTTTCTAGCTAGAAAGAATGAAGCCAGTCCTATAGAAACGGGTTATTATTTCTCCTGTGATTTCAATGCATTTCTTGAGCCATGTCAATCCCATGTAGTAAACAAGAAACATCCATTTGAATTCCTCATTCTTCAAGAGCAGTCTGTACTTCCAAAAACACAAGACAAAATGGAAACACAAAATAATAACAAATTTTGTGTAACACTATCTTTTAAACATACATTTAGTTGTGTGCTTATCCTGTTAACTCTGGAGGTACACCTACAAGTATGTTGTAGCCAGCTGTGTGTATATTCCTACTTACAGCAGAAGCTGCGAAAGACAGCAAAAAAATAAAATATAATTTTCTTGTATGTCACTGAAAATAAAAGCAGAGTTATTTTCCCAGACAGCAAAAACAAGGTCATTAAAAGCCAAATTCTGCTAGCTTTTCTCATGCAAATCATCTAATTTGTACTGGGTATTATTTGCATGAGAAAGGGGGCAAATCTACTGGTCTAAAGAAAATATTTTATTTCTGTATTTCTAAAAAAGTAAACAAATGAAAAGGGAAAGACAAAAATTATATTCAAACAACAAGCAGAATGCTAACATCTGCCTGAATGGTTGAACTTTGTATCTGAAAATTGTTGTACCAGACAGCATAACAAATAAATAAAACTAGAGCAGTACAGCTTCATTGAAATAAAACAAGTATTTCCTTTTATGTTTGTAATATGCTGAAATTTATGTAGAGACACTATTGCTTGTATGTAGTTATACCAAGTAGACCGTTCTGCAGAAGTTACTTACGTATTAGTCTTGTTAGATATTTCTGAAGGTTATTACCTTTCTTTTATGATGGGTTGTTGAAGCATCCATCTCCTCTTCTCCTATATTGTCTATCTGTGAAGTTGGGCTACAGTTCATCCTCTCCTCTTCTTGCCTCTGAAGTCTGTCTGCTACAGCCTGGATTGCTTCTGTCCATTCTTCCCTGTCATGAACAGGCCAACAACCATATTAGAAACTTATAAAATTGATCCAAATAAATTGTATATAATGTTTTTCGCATGCAACATTGCTTCATCGTGCAATTCTCATGTTACACAACAGAAGACTCATATAAATTAATTGTTTCAATTTCTTTCCAAATTCTGCATAACAGAAAACAGGAAATTAATCAGCATAAAAAAGAATCACTGCACAGTTTATTTCAAGAATTAACAGCATCTAATTTTGCCAATACTTTAATACTGAGAGCTTGAAAACTCTTTCTACAGATATGGGCATAGTATGTCATATCCTATCTGATACTGTATGATAATAATCTACCACTTTAAGAGTGTTTTTGGTGTTCCTCCTCACCGTGAGAAAAAAACTAAGTTTTATTAATCTACACGGTGTGCTCAACTCTTTGTCTGTCTCCTCTTAAAACTGAACTTATTGGCCAATTTCACATGCCCCTGAGAATCCGAGGTCCTCAAAGATAATTAAATTCCAACAAGCATCATGAAAACCAGCAGCTGCATGGAAGGTGCAGGCCCAGGTGAGGGTTTCCACTGAAGTAAAAGCAGGGGCAGCTGACCCCCTGGCTAGTTGGCATGCTGGCTGGCCAGCACAGACCTAGCAGCAGGCCAATCCGCACACCACAGCCCCACATCAAGTGCAGTATCTGTTGCTTTTTGCTCAGCCAAGGGATGCAGGAGGAGTCTGGTGGTGTTACGGAATGCAGCATGAGGCACAGTGCTGCATACACAGAAGGAAGATACAGTGGAGAAACAGTATCATGGTAGAATTGAAAAGCTCTAAATGAATATACTAATAAAAGAGGAAACAGTGCAAAAAGCAAAATAATTGTTTACTTATTCATATAAACAGTAAGAATGAAGCCAAATCACAGTATTGGTCTCAACAGGACAATGGGAAGACACTGTGGATCTAACCAGAGATACAGTAAAGAATATTTCAGCAATGCACATCGTCCTATCTTCTATAGGCTTCTGGTGTCTTAAAAAAGTTAATTCTTAAGAGTGTGTTTGTGTTACTGAAAGAAAAAAAGCTAATAAGCAAGATAAATTATAACAAACATACTGCTTTCTGTGCCAAAATAAGGAGCACATTAGGAGGAGTAAAAGAAAAATCGAAGACAGCAAGGCTGGAAAATACTTCAAAGCAGGCATCTATTGTTCAAAATTTCACACTTCACAGACATCTCATGACATAGTTTTGGCTTATTTGAACACACTCATCCCACCTAGTTGCAGGCAGTTTTTACACTAGCTATGAGCTCGGATCATACTTTACAGAAGCTGACATAAAATCTTCAAATAACTGTTCAGAAGTGTTCAGAATGTCACAATTCCCCATTCTGATTACTGAGCAATCCCAGCTGAGACTTGTACATAATGAACACAGAAAGCAGAACAAAAATAAACCTCTCACCGTTCCTCCGGAGTGTCTACATGGAACGTCCTCTCTATGACAGTGGTCCACTGGAGACATCTGATAATGAACGTGTTTGGCTTTGGTCGCTCTGTTTTCATTAGCTGACATTCTAGAGAAATACATGACATTTCCTCCTTTATACATTGCCAGTTAATGGGTGAAGAGCAAATAACATTACTTAGATAAAATACATATAGTTTATATATACACCTATCCAGCACATAGCAGGAAATACAGAACGCCAATATAACCATGGGCTTGAACAAAAGGTAGAAGGTACTGATCATAAGGTGAAGAAATCAGTCAGAGAATTGATGGAACTTGTTCTGTTCCCCATATAAAGAGAGTGATCTCCATTTGCAAACTAGGTCTGTTATGAGGGTAAGAAGAGTATTAGATCCCAGATTGCTCCAGTATGCCAAGGTAACAGCAGTAGCCAAAGGCACATTTTTCCATCTGTACCTGGCAGGAGGAATATGACGTTTTTCCTTCAATGGTAATCATGCCGCAATAACCCAGGCTACCATCACCTCAGGATTAGATTTATCATAAAGTACCCTATCTAGGAAAATTCAGATGCTGAAACCAGTCTGATTATTAAACAGAATTACCCCCAACAGACACCCAGTGGGGCTGCCCCAGGAAGTCATCTAGTTGTTCTTAGTGCCTCTAGGCAGAACCAAGTCCACCTAGGCTATTTCTTCTGCTTCTCTAAACTCTTTCTACAATTCCACAAAGTAGTAATTTCAAAACCTCTGTAAGCAAATATTTCATCCATCTATAAGAAAATTAATTATTTTTATAGCTAAAAGATTTTTCCTGGCATTTAGTGCAAATGTTCCAATAATTTAAGCATATTGTTTCTTGCCCTGTTGAGCAGTTTATGTATTTTAGCAGCTATCCCTTTTAGACATCTGAAAACTATTTTATTTCTCTTCAGTCTTCTCAGGCCTAAATCAGTTCAACCAGTCTGCCCTCACAGGTTGTGCATTCAGATTGAAAATCTTTCTTGTCATGCAGATCTAAACATACAGTAGACTATCTACTACTATTCCTCTGCCACAAGAGCACAACACTACTGATTCGGGCAATGGTTCAGTGAGACTGTATGTTAGATTTTACAATATAGTATACTAAAAACATTGCATTTGTATGATGCAAAACACTGACTTACCAGAACACTATTCAAGAAAATATAATTAATTTTTTGTTTTGTTTTGTTAAGTCAAGGTTACTCTGTCAAAAGTGTGACTTGTTTTCTTGCAGCCACCACAAAACTGACATGAACATCACATCTCATGTTCCAGTAATTCAACAAGAATGCTATCATTTGTTCAAACCTGATCCAGATCAAATGTGTGATCGCAAGTCATAGATCAAGTACACAAATTGATCAACAATTAATATGGCAACAGAATTCCTGTTTACGATCCACTGTAAATTCTGTTTTAGAGTTACCAACTACCAGCTGGCATGAACCTTTCACCAATGGAGTTGAATTCTATAAAAAAATTGCAGAATATAAAAATCTTGCATAAAACCTCGCATTTACTCTTGGTGAATTACATATTATTTATTCAAGTTAACGTTGACATTTTACAAAAGTCGTGTTACATGACATACCACTTTGCAAGGCAGGCTATTCTTTCATTGAAGTATATATTATATTGGCTGACTTTTTCCCCCACACACAAATTCAGTGTCCTGACACCTCAACTGTCATCCACAATTTTACATTTTAAATATTCTCCAAGGAACCGTATCAGACCAAGCAAATTTCTGAACACTCAACATACTTCAGTACCCTCTAGCCTGCTTTTCCTTTCTCTCTTATTCCTGTTGCTAGTGTTAATTGTACAAGCTGCATACTCATAGCTGACCTTCTGAAGTGCAGCTCCATACTGAAAATACATTAAAGCAATTCTCTTTCATTTTACTAGTTTATAACAAGCTTAATGCCTTTGTCCAAGGCATTAATTTGTATGCCTGAAGACCTATGTGTTTTGGGAGCCATTATCTGAGAAACGGCTTCTGTCTTTGTCATAAAGCTACAGCAAATGTCATCAGACTTACTTGTACTGGCATACAGTACATGTGTACTTAATCCTTAATACAGGCATGAAAATATTGATGTTCAGGGGTCCTCTGTGAGGAAGCCCAGATTTAAGAGTTGTTGTGCACACTGACATGGTGTTTTTGGAAAACTGGTCAAGGGCAGAAGTGGACAGGTCTGTCAATAGGATTTTTTTTCTGCAGATTAGCAGAACACCTCAGAAGCTTGATGAACACATGTAGAAGAAACAGAAGAGGAAAAAAGTAAACAGTGTACTATGCAGGTGTGTATTCCTTAATGCATAAACCTATGTATTCTCCATACATCTATAACTTCACAGAATCACAGAATTTCTAGGTTGGAAGAGACCTCAAGATCATCGAGTCCAACCTCTGACCTAACACTAACAGTCCCCACTAAACCATATCCCTAAGCTCTACATCTAACTTATATAGGGCAGACTTGTCACTGTTCAAGGAGATGACATTACGTTTAGCAAACCTGCATATACTAATCAGACTCAAAAGAGAAACAGTAGTCCAACTTCACTGCTTTTACAAACTCTGCTAGGTCTTGGCTGGGCTGATGGCCACCCTCAGCATTTAGAGGAAAGAGCTACAGCAGAATGGATACAGGAAGAGGGAACTTAACACAAAAGCTGGAAGAGAAACACAAAGAACAGAAGCAGATGAAGGGAACTTGGGGAGCATGATGAAGTGGAACTGCTTAGGATATACGGTTAGGCTTGTGGCTGGGTGCAAGTATTAGGAGAGCAAAGAAACCCCTTTCTTCAGGCATACAGCTTAAGTCCAAGTTACAATCACAGTGATGGTTAGCATAGGGGTAACAGGCTATTTGTCTTGTTAACTTCCTCAGTTGTAGCTTTGAGGAATGCATAGGGCCAATTTTATAATGGATGAGACTGCAAACATTGACTGTCCTAAGATCACCTGATCTTACCCCTAACAAAACCATCCTATCACGCTTCAGTCACTCAGGCTGAAACTTTCTTTGCTGGGTGTCTGCCTAAAGCTGCACACTGCTGGAAAACACTATTTTTTGGAGATGAGACTTATAATTTGCCAAACCAAGACCACTGATATCTTTCCAGTACTCCCATGAAAATGTGACACATCTGACCATACTACCTGTGGGAGAGAGAGGAGTGCGGGGGAAATTGAGGGGAGGGTGGTTGGTTAAAAAAAACTTACTAAAGTATAAAATTCTTACAAATCTGTGCATTGAATATAATCCAGAGGCTACAGCTATCTCCTACCTCTACACCTGCTAAATGGAAAGCACTGTGTTCATAATGACTCTTGCTATCCTCAGGCAGTATGATAAAGAAGCAGCCTGGTTGAGGCAAAATCCAATATGGAATGATATCATACAGCAAGTGAAAGAAGAGATGTCAGGAACCAAAAACCAAGGAACAAAGGCAGAATAATGTAAATGAACAGGAAAAAGTGTGGAACCTATGTGGGAAAGAAAAACTAGGGGGATAAAATAAGGCTCACTCGGAAGAGCAGCATTAAATTGCAGCTAAAATGGGAAGACTGCAAGAGGGAACTACAAGTGGGGGGTTGGTCAAGAGACGATAAAGTGATAATACAAATGAGCTACTTTAGGAGGTAGGAAGGAAGGTAAAAGAAGCTGCCAGGTACAAAAAAGAGAGATGACTATGTTAGTGCAACCTGAAGGCAAAAAGGTACAGAGTCAAACTTGCAGAAAATTCTGTACAATTAAAGCACATCCTCCCCAGTGCCTCTGATCGAGCCAAAGATTTTGAATTTCACCATTCATTTGCTGATTGCAAATACATACAAAAATGCATACATTAAAATAGCATTAATTTAAGTGCCAACTCAAACGCTCAAAAATAGGAACAAGTGGAATTAAACTTGCCTATGTCCAAGTGCTATATCTAATATGGTATTTACCTACTTACAAAGTATGCTACATATAATGAATCTATTATTATATTATACATGTATGTACATGCTTGTAAATCTGTATCTAATATATACATGTATTATTGGTACTACAAATTATTATTTTTCTGGACAGTCCTCAAAGTGATGCACTTTATTAACAAGACACTCATTTTAGCTATAGATGCATATACTGAGCTCTGTAACTAGCAAAGAGTACTTAACTCTCTCAGGTTTTAATTATAAATGATCGACATAATGAATTAAATATAATAAAAAATGCTGTGGCAATTAAAAAAGGCACTGAAAACATTAAAAAAATCACTACAGTTGAAGGCTATTGAAAAATAAAATCCAGGAAACCTTACTCAAGTGTTTTTTTTTTTTGTTTTTTTTTTTTTTGTTTTTTTTTTTTTTTTTTTTTTAATACTCTATTAAAATTGGCTGAAGATGTAATTTCCTTGTATATGGTTAAAATTGATTACGTTCATGTCCTTACTCTCTGAAACAAAGAGTTTCAGAAAGAAGTGGAAGAAGAATGTATTTCTAAAAGTTGTGTGCTACCCGTCCTTCTGAAGTACATAAAAGTAACTGAAGTCTGCTGATATTTAGTCATCCACATGCTTCACATACTGCTGTATACAAACGTATGGGATAAACAACATTCCTATCATGATTGCAACATGAATAAAAACTTTTGTGGATGTCTTTCACCTACAGCTAGAAAAAAATATCTATTAAGACGAATAAGTACTCTAATACACAGTTACTGCTAATTATCAAAATATTTTTCTACTAATTACTGGAAAACCTGTAGTAGTTTTAGACAGAGAGAATAGTTTGGAAACTACAAAAACACAGAAGAATGAGTGAAACTGGCTACTGAAAGCTGGCTCAGAAAGCTCGAGTGATAGTTGGGTCATTACCAAGAGGAAAGAACACTCTACCATAATGTCTTCAAGTTTGCTACTATACATAAACATATGTAATTAAAGGGCTGAATCTCAACTCAAAACAGTTGGAACTCTAAATTATCATTCAAAAAGATGAGTAAGCCAGTAAACAGACAGACTCAACTTTGTGTTCTTGTATGCTAGCCATCTACAACTTGGAATTACACATTTTAATCCTAAAGTGTTCTGTCTTGCTAGGATTAAACATCGGTCATGAAAATTTTCCCCTTTAATATTAGAGGAGATAAAAAAACCTTGAGGGAGAACACTTGTTCAAAGCAGCAAAATACAAAATCTGTAACAGCAACTGACAATTCAGTTCCAGCAAGTCTATGGTACTTGCTTGACCATTTTCAGATCTATCTAAAAAATGGAAAAATGAAATAGAACCAGTATGAAAAAATGCAATGGATATTTCTCAATTATCAAGTTTTTGTTGTTGTTGTTGTTGTTGTTTTTCCCTTAATAAATAATAATTTAAAAAAAGGTAAGGTACATACCAGAGGTTAACTTTCATCTCCATACCCACAAACAATGTGACAATTCTAAAACATTAGACTTTTTCAAATAAATGCTACTATCTAAATTAAATAGTTACGCTAGTTAAACTCTCCTGAGCAACTCTAACTACAAACTGTATTTCAAAACGTTCTGTTTACTTTACACCATTCTGAACCACAGATGACAAAGTTTGCTTGAAGCTGTAATTACTCTGCAAAGCTGGGAAGCCAATTAGAGGGCCTGAAACCTGCCAGTTCCAAAAAAAAAAAAAGCACAGATCATCTGTTCAGATTTTATTAAAAAGTTTAAAGTTTGAATTCTATAACTTTAACCATATAATCACCAGTGTTCTTTTCCTAAATGCACTCCCGCAGCATAAAAACCAACAAACAACCACCAAAAAAACAAAACAAAACAAACAAACAAAACAAAACAAAAAAAAAAAAAAAAAAAAACACTAATACCATATTATTATTTCATATATGGAAGTTTTCAACTTCAGCAGAATTTGTTGATATGGCTAGACAAGAATGTTAAACATAAAAGCAGCCATAAAAAAATGCACCAAAAAATGAACAGAAGGTTGCATATTTGAGAAAATATTTCTAATGCAGACTGAGTTTTAGCACAAAAGAGAACTTCCTGTAATTATCATATGATATAAAAGAAGTAGTACTGGACCACTGATTTCCTTGCATAGAATATATGCATTTTTCCATATATAGACTGATAGCTGTAACAGACATTTATGTATTTATTTGCATTATAATTGAATCCTTAATTTCTTATTCTTCTCTGGGTCTTTCCTTCAGAAGACATGCACCTCACTGTCCCAACATTTGCCTCTTCAGTTGCTACTCCAATGCTTTCATTCTCATGTAGAAACACATTGCTTACAATTACTTCTTCATTATTGTTACTCTGTGCTCTGAATACTCAGTTTTCTCTAATGACCTTTTTTGTTAGACAAGTAGCAGAACTAATGTTGACATTGTTGTCTTGACATTGACATGGATAAACATGTTTTTGCTCATATATGTATGAAAAGCCCTGATTTTATATATATATGCACACAAATATATGTGTATACACACACTTCCCCTTAGCATGTTCCTCTCCTGATTCTCTCAGCTGTTTATCTGCTCCCTAGGGTAACTCTTCTTCTCTGAGGCTTTCCATAAGGCTCTGTCCTTGGTCTCCTCTTTTCTCACTACATTTTATTTATGTGCTATATTACCCATAAAGATAAGTTTGGTCACACAGAGATATATGTGAATGACATACTATCCTTTCCTGTGTCTCAACAAATGCAGTTTCCCCTAAAAATGTCATACCCAAACTGATTATAAAAAATAAAAATAAAAAAATCCACAGATGATTTTTCTCCATTGTCCCTTTGATCACATCATTCCTCTCTTCACATTCCTCATTTCCTACACAGTTCTAGCACATCATACAGTGGTAACTTTTCAACATTGACTATCCCCACAGCTTAATCTCATCCTCTTCATCACTCTTTATTCAGTATCCAAACAACCGTTCCTGCCATCCATCCTCCTCCCACTGTTACAGTTTCAACACCATTTCTCAAAAGCATTCCTAATTTCACTCTGTTTGCTGTACTGTTCTCCTTTAAATCCTCCTTAAAACTCTCCTTCACCATGATGTCTTAAAAAGAGGAACGAGAGAGAACAGAAAAAGAGAAAAAAAAAAAAATCTAACCTTGACAATGGATTAGTTGTTGATGTGCTGAGACCACTGCCTGTACTACAGGCTAATACTGTCTCATTGTTTTCTCATACTCCCCCCATCTGTTTGCATCCATCTGCTGCCCCTTGTTTTATATTTGGAATTTTAGTATTTTGGAGCAGGGACTGACTTTTTGTTCTGTATGGGTAGAAATCCCACTTCTGTGGTGCTTGGCTCATGACTAGAACTTGTATATGCTTCGATGCTACAACAACATATATGACTGCAAAACAAACACACACACATACACACACTATATATATATGTATGTATTCCTTGAAGCTGAAAAAGATCACTTTTGATGCACTTCATCATACTGGAAAAGTTTATTTCCACCACTCCAAAAAGCACTGAAGTAGCATCCACACCCTTCTAATCATGACAACTAGCTTGCTAGTCACCCTTTCATGCAAAGAGAAAGAATGAAAATCAGAGATTTCTATATCTTATTGTTGGGCTTTACCTGGGGTTTTGCTTGTTATCACAGAAAATAATAACATTATACATCCCTCTGTCTTTCATACAAACACCTCAATTTCATTTATGCAACTGGGTGTATCAACAAAAGGATAAAAACTCTCAGACTTGCCAATACACTTCAACTTTGACATGCCATGCTTATACCAGGCCCTATTTAAAGATAATTGGAAACTACATAACAGTAAACCGCTGTCTGAGAAAGCACTGTCCATTAAAATGGAAGGATAAAGATCAAGGAACCCATTTTCATTCACTACCCAAGCCAACAACTAATTCCAAACTTCTAAGTCAAATGACAGAATACCAACTATGCCACCTAGAAACCATTCATAAGGTAATAGGAAAGCCTCCTAAAGAAAATTACTGGTCCAGTTTTCCAGAAAGATGAGCATAGGCCCATCTAACACAGTAATACTGGTTATACACAGTAGATTTGAATTTGAATTTCCACAGACACATTAGCATATGCAGTAAACTACATATACATAGCCTTTTTCTCCCCATAAATATTTTCAGTGTTGAATGAACATTATTTATTCAATTGTACCATTATTACTTTGGAATTAAATTTGTACTGTAATTATAAGTAACTAGTTACATGTGTATCTGTGTGCTCATGTCATCCAATGTTTCCACAACTCAAAATATCTGGGACTTCAAAATAAAAATCTCCTTGAAAAGTTAACTGTGGAGTTGCTGGTACAGAAAGTCATGTCTAATGGCAAAGTATTTTCATGCATAAGTTGATCTCACTTAAAGCTTTTTTTTTTCCTGTTCATTTCCAAACACCATTCCCCTAAAACATTTCAATCCTCATGTTTTGAAGATTTTTAATCCCCAAAATAATAAACCTTGTCTCTGGCCCATTGAAAAGGTTAAGACTAGTAAATAGTAGTACAGATTCTCCATTTAGAGTAGCCAGGGGTCATCAATAATAATTTCCTCAGAAGAAAAAAAAAAATAAGAAAAACACGTTATAAAAGGTAACCTTCTCACAATAACTAGGATTTATTTCATCTTCACTATTTCTTTTCAAAGGCAAGAAGGGTAGCTGTACCACAGAGTGCTTAGAAAGCAAAATCTTTCAAGATACCACAGAAATTCCAGGTGACATCACTTTTGGCCAAAGCTCAAAGGCTACTGCAAGGGGATACATCTCTTTCCAATTATTCTCCGCGTGAAGATCAAAATGAAGGCAAAGGGCCAATTCTTAGAGATACTTCATCCCAAATGTACAATGTGATTACTTACATACTCATTGCATGTGTGAGAAATGGTTTTGTTTATTTATTTATTTATTTATATCAGTAAGGCCACAAAAGCTCCTTATGTAGGACTGGAAACAACCGCCTCTTCTTCCCCACTCTGCTCTCCCTAATAACAGCGAACATCAAAGACCAAGGTGGTTTACACAAAACAGTATTGATTCTGCTTCAGCAGCACTGGACCACTTAAAAACAGTATTGTGCAACCATGCTGTTCTTTTGGGGGACTACTGAGGATACAAATCCTGTCATGCTGCACAGCCAGAGTACTAGTTTTGTTCAAAAAATAACGGAGTTTTAAAAGACAGGGCATTTTTTTTAGGCCCTTGCCTATACAGAGAAGCTGCAGCAATCAAATCAAAATTATTTTTAAACTGGTTCTGACTGCATAAATGCCTAAGCAAAAGCAATTTAAATTAACATATTTTATTTTGCAGTTGAGGTGGGCTAGGAATGCACACCCACTCAGTTACCATGACTCAGTCAATCAGCAGTGTCTCTTCAAACTACAATAACTTCATTACTTGCAACTGCTTGTCTATACCTGAAATGAGCTAAGCTGATTTTGAACTAGTCAATTCAGGTACACTTATACTTCTGAAGTTACCTCCCAGAAAACAGCATCAATGAGCATTAAGTTTCCACACTGAATTTCGCACCTCATTTATCTTCCAGTGTATGGCTAAATACCACAGCACAACTCTCAGTGAGTCTAAGTGTCAGGGGATGAGCATTAAGAACTGAAAGCGTACCTCAAAAGCACAGCTCTCTCTGAACTCAGGTGTTTAAAAAAAAAAAAAAAAAAAAAAGAGAGAGAGAGAGAGGCTCTGCTTGGTGCAATAAGCTGGCTTCACAGAGTGATTCCTACACACCGCCTGGTGTCACAAGACTTTGTTCTCCCCACTACAACCCTGTGGCAGCTCAGTGGATGTGGCGCAGGGTGCTCCTCCTGACACTTGCATGTGCCCAAGGAAGGCTGGGGAGCAGCTGCCATGGGGAGGCCAAGCCCCTGACTGGGAGCCTCAGGGCCCATTTTGGGCCCACACAGTTTCCCTACCTCTGCAGGCTGAGGAGCATGTGCTGCCTCGGGCTCTCCCTGTCTATAGAGAGCTTCCACCTGTTCAAGTGCTATGTCCTCATGCCTTCCCCTCTATTTACTTCCCAGCCACTCCAAGGAAAAGAAATGCTACCCAAACACTCCATCCTATGACAAAATAACACCTGATGAGAAAGGCATTATGAATAAAGGCATATTCAGTCCTGGAAGCACCACTGGCAGGATATAAAATATTTTGTTCTCAGGCCTTCCTCTCACTCACAGGATTCCTGAGGGAATACACTGGCGACACAGCATCAAGAAGAGAAAAGTGCTAAGTGTTGGCTCTGCTTTTCTTACAGATATCTTGGAAAAAATCAGGAAGCAACTATAGGGAAAACAATACTACATCTGGGAAAGTCTTTTGAAAGAGAGGAAGGGGGCCACACTGTTGGGAAAATATCTATGTGATCAAAGTAACTGGTTTGACAGAGTGGATATAGAAGTTTTAAACTACAGAACAAGTATCATAGAAAGCAGAGCAGTACAAACTCTTCAGTGTTCAACTCCAACAGTACAAGGAAAATAATACCACAGCCTTGGCCTTTTCTGCTTAAATAACAAGCTGTAACTTAGAGCCAAAGATGTCTATCATTTGGAGAGCAAAAAGTAGACTGAGACCACACTCTCACTTTACAGATAGCTACAAAGATTACATGAAGATAGGACTATAAAGACATATCTTTAAGTCCCTGCCAACCTAATCAAGATGGTATTAACAGTGATCTCACACTCCATCTGCCTGGCTAGTAATTTATGAAAAACGTACTTCACTATTACAGGAAAAATATGTTGCACTGCTTGCGGCCACAAACCTACTGCAACAGCTCAGGAACTTACAGATCGGAGGCCGTCAGACCAGTTCTTGACATTTACCAGGTACTGCAGATGAGATCCAATTCATTCACATAGTGTTTTTTTTTTTTTTTTATTTGTTTGCCCTATTGATGATCTCATGTTCAGACAGATAAAATAGGTGAACAAAAACTTACAGTCCTTTGCAATTCAGACTGTAATATCATACTGCCTTATATTTTCAGCTTTTCCATGTCATGTAATTTTGTACTTCTTATTCAAAATCAAACAGAATCCATTTAATTAAAACCAAGTTAAAAACTGGAATCTTATCCAAGAATTCTGATTCTAGAAAATGTTTTGTTTGTCACATTGTGAACTCCATATAGTTACTTCACTTAGATTTTATAGGATTATTTTTGTGAGTGAAAACATCTCTCTATTCTTGCCCTGATCAGCAGTCATTTCTGATTAACTACTGCTTTTCCTGCCAGAAAACAGAAAAACTCATCTTGCTTACCAAAACTGTATTTTGCAAGGTGCAGAAAGGACTCTCTGCTCACTGCTCCTCCCCCCCCCCCCCTTTTTTGAGGGGGAAACAATAAGAAATCTTCCAATTCCCATCAAAACAAAGTTTAGTGGCAGCATTCTAATATCAGCATTACATAAGTTGACCTCTGGGTATCAGGACAGAAAAAAAAAAAAAAATCAACACCAGTCAATCAACTTGGCAACACTACTATTTGGATCATCATTCTAGTTGCAATGGCAAAGGAAGACTAGAAATGCAATGAAGAACATGGTAAAGCAGAACAAAAAAACAAAAACCAAACAAACAAACAAAAACAAACAAACAAAACAAAACAAAACAAAAGAAACCTTTCAGTACTTCTACAAGTGTTCTTTGTGCTGGGTATAGGGCAAGAAGTATCTAAGAAACTACTGACTGCTACAAATGACTGGGTTAGTACATTCAGTAAAATAACTAAAGAATAATGGCCTATGACCTAGTCAATGGTAGGTCTGCCCACTCATATGAACATAAAGGCATTATTGTTTTGTTTGTTTGTTTACTGGATAGCAACAAGTAAAATGAGCCTCTAATATTATTAAAAGACTTGTATACTCAATATCATCTCAAAGACTTCTGTCACAATCAGAATATGCAAGGTTTTCCTCTTCTGGTTGTAGGCCAAGACATGGGCTTGGAGCACAAGATGACTTCTTTAACAACAAAATGTGCAAATTACTTTGTATACACCAGCTGAGTCAATCTCAAGAACTCAATCTCTTTGCCTATCAAGAAAATAGGCAAATTCAGGCTCAGTAGAATTTGTTCCACCTTCAGCAATGCAGAGAAAGGGTATCCAGATACCCTAAGTACACATGTTCTTGTGGCTCCAGTACTCCCCTATAAAACTAAATGCTGCTATTTATTATATTGCCGCATGCTAAAAGCATTTTCAAAGAAGTTGACTAAGTTTTTTAGTGTTCTTTTGAAAGTTTCTAGCTATGATATACACAATGGTTATATTCAGGGAGATTTTTTTGCCTGATTAGTTTAGTTCCACAAATACTTTCATTTCTTTTCAGAAATATTCTTCTATCAATCTCACTTTGCCAGATGAAAAGAAAAAAAAAAAAAAAAAAAAAAAAAAAAAAGAAAGAAAAACCTACAAATTGATCTCTTAGAAACATTCTTGGAAAAGAAGAAATCACAATGTCTTCACTTTACCCAACAGATACAAACTTCATAGCTTTGCTAATATATGCAAATTGTCTGATTGCTCAAAATTACTGATTAACGAGGCTGGAGAGCTGATTACCTGATTATCCAAGAGATAAATAATTTAGCATGATTTTGTGCCATTTGACAGTCTAGATAATTTTCTAATTAATTTGAGTTTTCAAATGAATTCAGGGATACTACCAAAAAAAATAAAAAACGAGGTCAATGATCTGAATACAGGTAAGCTTTCCAAGGATTTTCTTCTTACAACAATCATTTTTCAGATGTTACTGTTAGTTACAGACACCTCAGACAGAAAAGAAAATAAAGATAAAAATTGAGGACTTAGATTTAAAAAAATATTCAAAAACCAACCCGTGGTAAAATTTTTAATTCCATCTGTAAAAATATCCTGTAGAGCTGGACATGAGATTAGGGGGGAACTAGCATGACGTGTGGCATCAAACTTGCACTGTTACCAACAAATTCTGACCTCCACATGAAGCAATATGTAACAGATATTTTGTCAATATGCTGAGAGAATAATAAATACTGGAAATACATACTTGCCACTGAAAAGTTGTTGAGTGGATATGGCAGATCCACATCCTGGGGCTTCTCCTTATAGCCTATGAAAGAGCCATCTGTCTTTAGCAGGAAATATCTTGGCCGCCAATTTTTTATATATTCTCCTAAAGGAGGAAAAAAAAAAAAAAAAATAATTAGTATTTTTGAGAAAAAAAAAAAAAAAACTTTGATATAAAAAAACATAACATACCATCAGTGTCTAATATTAATTATACCAAAATCTTTTCAGATGTTTTCAATTTACAGAGGAAACTTTAACTCCCTCCAAAACAAGAGAAAATGGAATTGCAATGGTAAGCCTGGGCTACAGAATAATGCCTCTGTAATAAGGAGCTACAAGCACTATACAGTAATACTCTATAGATATTATACTATACTCTTCCAAATCCTACATCTTCACACCTGTAAACAGTCTGAAATTTGATACAGGTGAAAATAAGCACTACAGCTCAACTTTTAATAAAAAAATGAAATCTCAACTACTACAAGGTAGAACATTCACTCTGCTGAGGCAAAAATCATTAAGTTCCTTAAAATATAATCTATCAGCAAGAAGACTGAGGGTAATGAAGAATGTACACAAAGCATACTTAACAAGTATACTTCAAAGCAAAAGGAATATATAAGGAAGAAAAAGTCGAAGCCAGTAACCTTTTACAAGGTAAGTCTACCACTAAACCCATCATCTCCACTTTCTTCCTACCCCAATCCAAGCAGAAGGTTCTGCAAGCCATTAGGTATTCATTCAGAAACAGCAATGGAAACAACAGGACAGCACAGAGGTGGTACCTTAATCAGTGTCATTTATTTGCTATTTAAGGGTGAAAAATCTCTTTAATATTGCAATATTTTATAATGCCACACCAAAATCTCAGCAACAGCTTCATTTTTAATGTGTAATTACTCAGGTAAATACTCATGCATTTAGACGAGCCCAATTTTCCCTATCTTTGATTTCTTTCAATTCTGCAGAGCAAATAATATATGTACAAGCATCTAGTAAGACTTTAAATAAGCCACTGTTTCATCATTACACAAGAGAACATTTTAAGAAAAAAAGTGTATGTACCAATACAGAGTTTCCAAATGTCCTCAGAAGTTGCCACTTATTACACACTTGTAAGCTGCATGCTAAAATGCTACTCTGAGACTCTTAAGATTACAGCAATGTGTCACAGTGAAGTAAGAATCATGACCTACTCATATTAACTTAAAAATAAATAAATAAATAAATTTTCAAGTTCAGTAAGGCTGAGACTTAAAAATTATTTCAAGTTTTCCGTTTGCAAAATGCTCAGAACTGACTACAGTCCAGGGGCTGCACTGTCCCTGGACTAAACTCAGTCCCTGAGTAGTGCTTAAGCACCTCAGCACCCTGCTAACTGTAGCTACGCAGCTTTTACACAATACAGAGGTCAGACAGAAATTTACACTCATCTGACACTGAGATTGCTCCATTAGAGGCTAATCTAGGCCCTCGGAAGCAAAACTCTTAGTTATTCATATCTCTGGATAGCAGGGCACCCTCTTGATTTTGTTATCTAGAGATTTTCACGTAAACAGAAAGACAACTGAAAAAGTTCAAACTGTTACTTAATTTGACCAAAAAATAGAGCAGATATACAGTACTAATTACATTCGTATTGACCCAAAGCTTTCTGTCTTAAATCTTTGGTGCTAGTTCAGCTGGGAACATCCACACTGTGGACTGCTGGTCTAAATTGATTTCAGAATGGGAAATCCCTGCTTGAATAAAAGCAAGCCAAAAAAACAAACAAATAAAAACCACCAAAACACACAACAAAAGTGGAAAAACTGTATCATTACACAAAAAGGTGAAGATGTTACTTGAATTAAGTTTGCTGAATACTTGAAAACAAGATAATCATAGGCCTAAGGAGAAGTATAACTCTAAGAACATTTAAAATATGTTCCATGATTTACATGTTCCATTTTTTGCTGAAATTTGCCTGGACTCAAGAATTGAAGCCAGAACAAAACCTTACATATCAGTTCATCCAGTATGGGTTTTAAAAATATTCACAGCCTGATCACTTCCTTAAAGTTGAGCGGATCGTAATGACAATCTTCTGTAAGGTTCTCATACACTACATTTTACTTGCTTCTAGGACACTGCTATGACAGATAGTGCCCTTGTTAATTGATTTAAAACCTATCAAGATCTTAGTCTTCTCTGGAAGGTGCATTCACTGGGAGGCAGGTGGCTAATAGAAGACTTGTTCAAGGGCAGCATTCAATATGGACAGAACACCAGTACACCCAAGCCAGCTCAAAGGTTCAGGTTTCAAAGAAAGTCCTCCTTTCTGTGAGGAATAAACTGGACAGGGAGATAAACAGACTGGACTCTAAGAATTAGGATGACAAGGTAAGAATGCTAATTAGTCACGTCAAGTAAAAACAGAAACCATTGTTTACTTACATACACATGCTCTTAAGAGATGCAGTGCATACTTCTCTGATCACTTATTCCCTTCTCAGGGCAACATTCAGGATCACATTTAGCTTCTGCTAGGTACTCAAAGTCTCTTAAGCAGAAGACTGAACAGATTTTTGATCATCTAGTCAGTTTTGCAGTTGACATCCTGCCTACAGAAAAACTGTTAGAAGAGTCTACTACTTCCAAGCTTTTTTGAAGAGTTAGGCACTTTGGACAAAAGGTAACCACAGGAAGATATGAATATTGGATGGCAAATAAGTACTAGCTTATCCATGAGCACAACTGTACCTCTGCCTTCACCCTGCAAACTATAGCCAGACACAGGAGACAGTTGAACAGCAATAGCTATAGTTTCATAAGGATCCTGTAAATTTCTTTCACAGACAATGTGAAATTCACTTTCCAATCCCTCTTCAACACCTATATAGGAATATTTATCATCTGCCTTTTTTTTATTTTGTAATTTAATTAACAAATGGGTGAAGACTTTTGAACAATAAAGTAAACAGTGCTATCAGTAAGCAGTTCACTTAACTGCTGAAGTGGTTTAATGGCTCTCAAGATGCACTCTAGGTGCTCTCTTATAACCATATTCCTTCTATAGGATCTGCTTAACAACAGAAAAAACATTTTAGTCCATACTTCTTAATATACATGTTTAATGGACTGCTTTGAAAGAGAGAAATCCTCCATACAAAAAGAAAAAAAAAAAAAAAAAACACAAGACAACAACAATAAGAAACCCAACACTGAAACACAACAGAGTATTTGGAAAGAAAAAACACTTTCATGACTTCTACCTTACCAGCCCAAATAAAACAAAAACATCTTTCACAGTTTAAGCAGTATTTAATTACTTTAAATGTGGTGTACGTTTAACAAGTACCTCAACAAAAAACAACAGGAAGTTTACATCTGGAAAGTCAGTAATTCAAGTGAAAAGAAATTCCAGGAGAAAGGAGTCCACACAGGCTAACCAACACACAAGACAGCCTGACAATTTAATAAAATGTAGCTGTGGTACTTAAAAAAGCAGTGGATCTGCCATAGAGAATTAATCAGTTTGTACCCGACTTCCTGCTGAGTTAATGTAAGCTAAATTATTATTTTGCTTAAATTTACACCCTTCTAAGTTGAAAAACATGTACTCATAGAATCTATTTATTAGATTGTAAGAAGAGGTCTCTAATTTCAACCACCGCAGCAAAGAAAGCCAAGTAATACATACATGTTTTTAATTCTAGTCAAAGTTTTTAAAGCTGCTTGAGAAAAGAGGCACTAAAATGAGTATCTCAAATATGTACAGACAATAAATACATATGTACAATACAAATTTAGAATCAGGTTTAGGTTGTTGGGGTGGGCATTTTAATAACTACTGCCAGAATACACCCCAAAGTGGAAATAATACAGCAGAGCATTCTTGAGGCACATGAAAATACAATCAGATCTTTGTGCAAAAAGCACCCTGATAAAATGCAACTCTTTAACTAATGCTGGATTTAATAATAAATACACTGGATAACAAAAATAACAAAGAATACTTAAAGAAGGTTTGTTCAGAACATGACCCTTGCAGCTAGCTCTGTACTCGCCTACTGCAACTGTAATGATTTTTCTTTTTTGACAGATAGTAACAAGAATCCTGCCTTCAGGACATTTCAGAAAATATGTTTATTCTAGTGATGCAATGTTTGTCGTTTTGATACTGCGGAGGAGCTTCACAAAGAAGCATTTTCTAAGAAACCATGTGAGTGTTCAACAAAACCACATTAGATTAAGTGTGTCACTCTAAGTTTGTAATTTTTTCACTTCACCTCAGGACTCAAATCATCTCTTCAAACATACACTTCAAGTCACATTCAATGGCTGCAGTTTTTAGCCTCATCCATTTGTAATCCCTAGCATATGGAAACTTAGAAATTCTTGAAAACTTAATTAGTAAAGCCAAATTAATCTCATTATTAAAAAAAAAAAAACTGTAAGTTTTAAAAGATCACTTTTGCAAAACATCTACATTTTTTAATATGCAAATGGTTTTAGAGGTGTGAAGGAAATGTCTTTAATATACAGTGCTGATAAGCAACAGAAACCTGAGTTCAAAAACTTGCTTCCTTAAAAGAAGCAACAGCTGCCACACAGACATAAGTGAGATTTAAGGGAAGGGAAAAAAAATCAAGCCCTCCAAGCAGAGAACACCAAAAATCTGCCTCTCGTCTGTGTTATCAATTTACAAAAATGGCTTTAGCAGAAATAATATACAAATATGGTTCTCCCCTCCTTTTTTTTTTTTCTTTTTTTTTTTTTTTTTTTTTCCCTTTAAAAGGCACTTCTGTGTTAAATCAGACTGTAGTTCCCCTGTACTAGCATTTAATAAACAGCTGGGGAAAAAAAAAGTGAATGTCTAAGAACAAAATTAGAGTAAATAAACTTAAAAAAAAAGTAACCATAGGCATATGCAGTTTTTCTTTAAAAGAAACAACTGTAATTAATGCCAGGTCAAGTAAAATATCAGAAGTAATGCCAGTGGTTCTGAGATTGAATTTACTTACCTTGGCCCTCTGAGGGCAGTGTTACCTAACGCACGATTAGAAGCAGCAGTAGACTATTTGACTAAGTCTGTAGACACTAGTAAATGTAAAGCTCTCCTGTTTAGTATTTACTCACTTGTGATTTCACGACAACAAATTTCCAACACAATTCAAAGCTACTGTAAAAAAGAAATGTTTTAAAAAGCTGTCCTCACGATTCAATATATGCTCTTCAATAAAACGTAAGTGTGTAACTACACCATCATGCAAAAGGTTTGACAAAAATCTTACTGCAGGCCAAAAAGTTAAGTGAAACTGTATTTTTTTCGAACACACATTCGCATTTTCAAAACTTTTTTTTATTATATGCTAACTCCTAAGAATTTTCCAGCACTTCAAAGAAGAGCAGAATTTGGAACTAACGTGTTTTATGATTCTTTATACCACGAGACAATGATTATTTATTCATGCTGTTTTCCCACAGTTCCCAGTTCACTAAGTGACATTTTGAGCACATCTGTACTTATATTAGACAAATGAATTTTTTTCAGTCACAACTAGAAAATAGTATATAGCATTTCATGCTATACATGGGCATCACCATATACCACAGCTAAGCTTCCATTACACTTCCTACAAACTGGGGAATGGTTCCAAACATTAAGTTTGGATACCTGCATAAGCAAAACACCGTAATATGGACAGTTGAGGGCACTTGAACTTTTAAATGACATCTCAACAACCCAAAGACAGGTCAATTTAGGCTCCGCTCTTCACAGCTGTGTGGTGAGAAACCAGTGGAAAAACTACACAGATGCTATGATTTTGCATGATGCAGCAAGCAGGCTCAGGAACATGCTCTAGAAGTTACTCAGCTGAGCAAGAGAAGAAAACAGACACAACGCTCTCCCTCATGCCAGCCAAGATGTACTGAAGAGCTGGCAAACAAAAGGATCATTTTTTCTGAAGCAATGGTAGGTTGTGATCAAAACTAAGGACTGCTGTGGGTAAGGCAGGCAAGTTCCAAGCAGAGATGGAGTCACCACGTAGGGTGGAGGCACTAAGAAACTCTCCGTGGTCTCAGTGTGCTTCTCTGCACATACAGGTACAGGAAGAACTGAGTTTCTCAGTGGGAAGTTCTTCCCTGCTTCTGTTTCTGGGTTTTCTTCCTCTCAGATTCTGAATGCAACCTACAGAAGTGAGTGAGAGGTTCACTAGGGCTCACATCACCACCCACCCTCATCATCTCATTAGGACTACTGGAGTGAGTCAGTGTCCTGTCTTGTATAAATGCAACCCTACTTCAGCTTCTGTTGTTTATTCAACCCTTTCCTGTTGCATTAATAATCTTTTCTTTAAAATATATAAAAATCAAGAGGAAAATACTCTGTAAAAGACAGACGTGCCACTATTCAAATGGCAAGCAGTTTTCTAAATGGGTATCTAAAAATTACCAATATGTTTTGGCATCTCATCGAAAATAAATGGTAACAATTCATACTCAATTTTGATATTCACAAAATTTTGTCCTTTTAGAAATCTGTACCAGAAATACAAAGTTATTTGACATCCTGACAAATTGGGAATTGACCTTTACCATGCCCATTTTGAGCCAACAGGAAGAAAAACTTGCCAATTTCAACATCACTCTCACTTCCCCTCCATTATTAAACGATAAGAATTAGAACAATAAATAAATTAAATAGAAGTTGATATTAGCACATACCGTCTGGAATAACATGGTACTGGATTGCACTGACATCCCTGAACAACAAAGATCAATATTTTCTAAATGTCTGCTATTCAAGAATGGAAACCCAAGGTCTATATGCTGGAAACATTTAGGGACACTACTCACATTTCTTAAATCTCTCTCTCTTGCTTATGGTTTTACAGTATCAAAGCTCAAAATGCTACAGTATTCAGCTGCTTCTAAAAGGAGTTTTGTAGTTTTTAATAGTATTGAGACGTATTTGTGCTAAGTGCAATTAAAAAAATATAGTCTCACAGGATTTTTTTTATTGGTAAAAAAAACTTCAAGTGCTCAGTAGTTTTAAATATTTATATTTTTTTTTTTATACAGAGCTATCAGCATTAATTAGTAGACTGTATAACAGAAAACATAAGACTTTCCCTTTTTTTTGTCAAGTACTAGTAGACCAAAAGACCTTTTTTAGATTTTGAAAGTATTTTAAGAATAGGACAAGCGTACAAATATTTATCTATAAATTATACTGAAAAAGATAGCTGCAGCAGTAATGATTTAAATAAGTGTACTTGGTAGAAATATATCTATTAAATAAGATGAAATGTAAATGACTTTTACATGTATCTATGTTGAATTAAACATCATCTTAATATTCCCTACTTACAACTTTTTGTATAACAGCCAACTCTCGTTTACGCAAGAAACCTCAAACTTTCCATTGTTTGCAAAAAGTATGATAAGTTTGACAATAGCATTATCATTGAGTTGAGTTTCTTTGACAGATTAATGTGTTGTCAAAAATTATGTTCTTCCCGTCTTAAAGCTGGTATACTTCCTACCATGTTTTTGCAAAGCAAACCATCTCACTTTTACAACTGGCACATCACAATAATTTTAAAACAGCTCCTCTAAACTTTATGCTTGTCACTAGATATGCTCCTAGCCAAAGATCTTGTCAGGTGCCAAAAAACGAGCACTAACTTCATTCATCTGAATTTTTTCCTCAAGCACACCATTAAGGTCAACATTTTCATTTTACCATTTAGCCCACATCATTTGCAAATAATCAGCATGAGACACGTAGAAACATTCCTCAAACTGCTTGAGCTGAAAGAACGGTTTTGTTACACTGTATGCTTCAAGATTTACTTGAAATCTCTTTGGGTGCATGAAATCATGATAAACAACAACACAGTATTGCCCAGAGTACCTTGGGCTTCATACTAGCCAGGACACGACACAGCAAATGGAACACTTCTGCAGAGAAGAGCCAACAACCCAGCTAACAGGCGAAAAGCAATTCACCATCTGCACTGCCACTGACCTGTGTCTAGACTCAAATGGAGAAGTCAGTACTTGGGTAGGAGGCAGTCGAACCTCAATTTTCAGTTGAAAACATAATCCAAAATTGACTTTTTCTGCTCAGACAAGATGATGATAAAAGGAGACATGAAATGTTCCCATAAGTAGTTATCATTATCAATGACCTATGGACCTGATGCCAATTAGTCTGAAGACGGAAGACATAAGAAAAGTTGGGGGGGGGGGGGAGTGCATCTTGGGGTTAAACAGTGATTAGGTTCTTTCAGGTAATATTTAAGGC
Organism: Nettapus auritus; assembly: GCA_011076525.1. NCBI lineage: Eukaryota > Metazoa > Chordata > Aves > Anseriformes > Anatidae > Nettapus > Nettapus auritus. The sequence goes on along the minus strand of CM021767.1, from coordinate 36,693,078 downwards.
ATACTTTGACTAACCAAAAATCCCTGATATATACTGGTAACTGGAAGACAATCTGCAATCCAGAACCACAGTACACCTCAACCACTATTTCATTCTCCACTTTTCAAATCAATACAGGTATCAGATTGCTGAATTTGCACATAATATTTAAGAAAAATAAATAAGACTTACAAGTTCCCTTTTGTATTTCTAAACTAAGAGATCACCTGGATAAGATAGTGCTTTCCTTTAGCCTTTTGTGGCAAGCTTAATTTCTTTTAATGTTTGTATCCATTTTCATATTTATTTCCCATTATCCTGGAAACTCATATTGAACAGCACTCACCAAACAAGAAATAAGAAAGGATATTAGAGAGAAAAAACAAAAACAAAACAACAAAAAAAAAAACACCTTACTCCTGTATAGTGATCCATTTTATTTATTTATTTTTATTTGGAACTGTCAAACAGGAAAATACACAAGTTATGGCTGACCAGTTCCTTGCCTTTGGAGAAAAAAATGAAAATAAATCAAGTGAAAGAAAAAATTAGTTGCTAATCTCATGCTAACCCCTAGCATTTACTTGTCTACTACATAATGCCAGACAATCACCGATTGGCAATGTCTGCATAAGAAAAGCTCAGGATGCAGTAAGGGTATGCAGCGTATCAGTCTTGAGGTAGACAAAGCTACGTAAGAACTTGTGTAGCACCTGTCCACCAAATGTCTGAGACTGAAATAACTGCATTATTCTTTCTACTTCCCCAAGTACCAAATTTATCAATACTTTTTTTTTCTTTAAATCCACCACATGGAAAAATCAAAAGTTTTCTTTGCTGCAAGAAAAGGCTCTTTTTAGGAATAAACAACGGAAGGAGAGAAGATATTAAACTCCTGAACTAATTAACAGAAGTAAAGGAGGCGGTGGGGGACAATGATAATTAATATGTACCCTCCTCCTAACCAAATCTCCACATACATTTATTCTGTATATGCACACACAACAGCAGCATCATAAACCGTCTCAAGTTCTTGCCATTATTCAGTTCGACATCTGCACATGTTTATGCGTCTCTCCAAACAACCTCTTGAACACCCTGCTGGAGCTGTCATTTTTTTCTTCTCCCTATCTGGCAGATGGCAAGTCAACAATCGGCATCAACAGCAGCCGAATATCTCCCCCCTCCATCCGACCCCCCTAAACAGACACAATAATAACTTCTTTGTGCTTCCCCACAATGCAGCTGCTTAAACCATTTCGCTACAAGGCTGCTTTGCCTTAATAAAAAAAAAAAAAAAAAAAAAAAAAAAATCCCTTCTGTCAAGTCTAAAAAGCAGCATAATGTTAAGCAAGCTAAAGCCACAGCACAGCTGCAAACGGGCAGACACATTGACAGCTCCTCCCTTAACAAAGCCCTGTGAATTGAAGGGGGTTCATCTGAGGCTCACACAGTAATTAGTATAAAAAAGTCCGACAGCCTCTATTATGCTAGGAAAAAAAAAACTGGACAGAACTGGGCTGCTGTTTTGCGTCAAGAGTTCTGCTGCAGAGTAGATAAATCATGTTGGTTTTTTTTCCTCTCTTTTTAAAGACAGTAATAAGGAGGATGAGAGAAGCTAATTTGAAAACTTGGACACAGTAATTGTACCATATGGTGAGCATTTATCCCTTCTGAAATACACGCTAACAGTCACTTACATGCACAGTGCTTTGTTTTACAGTTGTTATTCTCTCTACCATATTCATAAAATGGATCTGAATATCCGATACTCCAGAGAAGTTGTGTGTAATTAGCAACAAAACTGCCTGAGCTTAATATATTGGCCTACCGTAGCAATCTAGTTAATTGCAGAAAATCCCATGCCCCCAAATTTAAATAGTGTCCACTTCAAGGATTTTTTTTTATTTCTGTCAAACTGGCTAAATATCATACATAATAACATTCAGAGAAGTAATTTATTGACACCAGTACTCCTTGATACAGTTGACTCTAAAATGCACAAGCAGGACACATTTTCCTTTTCATCCATGTGGGAGAAGAGAGAGGAATTAATTCAATAAGCATTTAAGGGAAACCCCAAAACACTTAAGTTCCATCCTACTTGGAAAAGGAATTGCTCCATGAACTTAACATGCTGAAACTAAACTTCAGTGTGGCATGGCAGGGAGACAAAGACTTCAAGTCCACTCCCCCATTGCCATCCCATTTTCTTCCTGATCGTATTTTCCAGCAATTTTGTTAGCAATTAAAACACTTCATTCACAAGAATCTTCAAAATCATGAAAATATACCATTCAACCCTCCAGGTCTACTCACACTTTGCCACACACTTCCAGCTTTTCACCCTTCTTATGACACCAAATTACACAGAAAGCACAGAAGATAAGGAACCAGCTGACCTAAGCTGGGAAAATGTAGGTTTATTTATTTAAAGAAAACACTGTATTTCAGTGGCAAGACTAATAAATCTTAGAGGTGCTGTTTATAGAAAATAAAATGTAGTGAACTTCCAAGCAAGGGAAATAAAATCTCAGGCAGAAGAAAAGATGCGGATTTGGTGAAAAATTAACCAGACACAAAATAAAGTCTGCAACTGAGGATCCAGGTATTTGCAAAGAACCAGAAGGGTGTCTTTCTATTAGCCTTCACCTCAGAAGACAACAGAAACCTGCTTTGTGCCTTTCCAGGTAACAGACAAATACTTTCACTGCCTCTGGATCAAAAATGAGGTATTGGAGCAGAGTGCTAGGGGCTAAGGTGTCTTAGAGCAATGAACTAAAGAACTCCCTCCCCTAAAGAAGAACGAAAAACAGTTGGAAAAATACGTGAAAATTTCAAGTCAATTGGATAGTAATCTAAGAAAACTGTTTATAATTCTGTTTTTAATCATACTCTTAACTAATGCAAACTGACAGAAGATAAACAAAGCGCTGCTGCCTTTCAGTAGAAAAAGCATGCCCATCATACCTAAGGGATTTATTCTAAAACTTCAAGAAAATAAAATGGCCAAAGACTAACTGACACAATTTATTTCAACTTCTAAAAAGCTTTAAATAAGTCTAAGGAAACAGTAGCTCTGTAGAGAAGAAAAAAAAAAAAAAACTGTGTGGTGGAACAAAATAGAAATGGGAAACTGGGTAAAAGAAAGACAGCTAAGCAGGATCATATGGTCAAACTTCAATTACTAATGCTCTATAGTTCTTTTTTAGGAACATTTTTAGTTAATATATGCATCAGTGATCTGGGATCACCACTGTATGTACTGCAAGGCAGTAAAACTATTCAAGACTACTAAGAATGTGAAGCATTTCTGAGTGGCAATGCTATTCCAGTCACCTGAGATGAAAAGCACTGAAGAATTACTGAAATTAATAAATACAGGAACAATCTTTAATACTCATATAAGACGTGCAGTTTTAAATTAACCACCAAAGAACAATTAATGTTACCATTGCTTAAGTGTGCATCACTGTAAAGAAAGAAAATCAAATATTATCACTTGTAAAGGTATAAAATTTTAGGAACACTAAAAATATAATTTCATGATAAACGATTACAGTTCTGCTAACTGTATTTAAAAATGATAATCACTGCAAGAGAACAGAAGGGCTTCAGAAACAAAACACAACAAAAACAACTAAATAAATTTAAAAAAAAATAAAACACTGGAGTTACAGAGGAGGGGAGAGAATCACTGGATTAGGCTTCACTTTCAAAGAAAGGTCTATGGCTAAAGGATTTAATGTCACAAATGACCAACAGCAGAATACCAGTCATCTGAAAAGAACGAATTTTCAGAAGAGTTCAGGAGCAGATTTTCAAGCATCCAGAACCTACAGATACAACTGGAGTCTGCACTATGACAATGCAGCCACTCTCCCACCAATTCAACACCCAGTATCTCTTCGCACCTTTAGAAAAATCTCCTTCAGTGCTGTAAGAAATCTTTGAACTCGTGTGGACACTTTTTTTTTTTTTTGGAAAGGAAGTCTCACATTGAGGAAATAGGAGTAAAAATTCAACAGAGGCAGATTGTTCCTTTTAACTGCGATGTATTTCTGTCCTATCATGAATCTGCTACTCAGCCAGACAGTGCTAACAGCAAATGAAAATCCCAGTCCTTGGCCACTTTGGGTCATCTTATGTGCAACCTACCACCAGCACTATGTGCTTGGGATGGCAAGGAATATGTGTGAAGGAAGTTTGCTGTGCACCCCATGTCCCATTCCATTGTGTCAGCTGAGCCAACCCATGCAGCTGAGACACACCTACAAAACCACCTAACTAGAAGCACACCCTTAAAAAAAAAAAAAAAAAAAAGGTTTTGACCTATTTCAGCTCACTGTACAATGAGTATTTGTACAAAGGAGAAGCAGGGGAATAATAGGCTGGAGGCATGAAAGATGCAAGGGAGAAGAGGCATCAGCACGAACTTATTCAAGATTAATGACTGATTTATTGGACTGCTGGTCTAGCACGTGATTGCAATTCTTGTTTTCCAGTTAAGCTACAAAAGCACGTTTGAATGATTCAAATTTCTAGGATCAATTGCATCATTAAGCAATGATGCTACCACTGACACAATGTTAAGCCAAGAAATTCCCTAATACAACTTCACATTTTATATAAACAAAGTATATTCTGACCTGTGTCAGAATATATCCTGACAACCTTTTCTATACATGTATATACAAAAATTATAGATAAAAAATTTGTAAGCTTTAAGGAGTATGCATGAATCCTTCTACTCAAGCAAATAAATGAAAATTCACTTAAAATTCTCAATGTGAAAAATCACTTGAAATAAAGTACTTTGACGTGTATTTGTGAAGTAGCAATCACAATTTAATGATGTCAACAAAATCTTAGCGACACAGAGATCCCAGTGCAAACTGATATTTTGAGTTAGCCATGCAGTACTTCCCATACTAGAAACAGCACCAAGAAGATGAAAACAACTTGGTCAGTAACGTATTTTCTTAAACTTGCAGACTATAACTAAAGCAATCAAAACTATATATAAAAAAAAAACTCCAGTTTTTAATCACAGGATTCTACATATTTCTAAAATATTTTACTGCCTTAGAATGAATAAAACTGCTCCTAACACCCACATATGAATCACAATACAGTTTAATTGTAATATACTTATTTACAGTATTTTATCTTGCATGATTTTGTTAAATTACAATTGGAATAAAGGTTCAGGCAAGTGAAATACTTTTAAAGGCTTAGTTTTTCCACTCCTCTGAATTAAAAGAAAGCTTTGCACATGAGCAGAAATGTGAAATTCTTGAACCTGCAATTTTACTAGCACAAAAATTTTGCCTCATTTTCAAACACTCTTTTAGAACGTTTTAAAACCAGTGCTTTTAACTATGAACCCCCAAATTCCAGCCACAAGGTGGAACTGGAAAATGACTGACCTAGGTAAGACACACAAATTTATCTAACCATATGTGGTAAACTCAGGATAAGGTTTGTTACTGTTTTTTGCGCACATGCACATCTTGTGGTCTCTCTACTACAAGCATACATTTTTTTCTAATCTGAATTTCTGAACAGTTTATACTGATTTAGCCTCCAAAACAATTTTGACACAAAGAGCAATCTAATATTTTATCAAATTACCTTAAACAGATTCCGGCAAACTCAAATTATTTTATTCAATGCCAAAGGCAAACTTTATACAAGAGAAAACTGTGATAATCTCTTCCTAAAACTGGCCTTTCTGAAATTCAGACTGATTATATATACAATTATTAACTGACACCAAATATTTAACATTTGTGACACCAAAATAATAGGGACCAATAAGGAACTGTAATTTTCCAAAATATATTTGCATTAATATTGAATTAACAAAACCAATTTGGTATGGTTTTAGTGGATTTTTTTTTCCTCTAGAAAGCAAACAACACAATTTTCTAATTAATAAAAACAAAATCGAAACTGACTTACAACACTGACTTCAAAATCCTTGTGAAAGTCTGTACTGGTGATGTCACAAATGCTGTCACATCTGAGCGGGTATTGTCTGTAGAAGGTTCAGAAATGTCGATTTTAATCAAAACATTTATTAGAGGTAGTTGTGTATTTTGTTTTTATTTTAACGAATTAAAGAGTTCTCTAAAAAATCATGGTCGCAGCTCCCTTTAAAAATAATAGATAAAGTCTATGTATCTGAAATGTACTAAGAGGATCTGATCTATAACGGATGTAGAAAATAATGTAAGAGTGAGGGGAAACCTGTACTTTATGCTTCCATCAGGCTTTAATAATGATGTTCACATAACAATGATGTAACATTCACATTTTCTCCTTTGCATGAAATGTCCTACAAATTATAACTTCCTCAGAGTACTAAAATGCTAATGATAAAGTATTATAAGACAGAGGAAAAAAAAAAAAAAAAAAAAAAAAAAAAAAGCAATTTCTTATGCTTGTAATTATTTTTAAATTAAACCTTTCAACTTCATTGTACTTTGGAGAAAAATATTTTCTTCCATTTTCCCCACTCCAAAACACTAACTACTCAATTACTTTTCTTACATCTGGGGGTTAACAGAGCACCTGAGTCCAGAAATCCTCACTATAGTGGTCAGTCCAAACACACAAAAAAATAATTTAGAGGCAGAGTTTTAAAGAGATAGAGATATTTGTTCACTTAGATGAAGGTTTTAGGCGTCTGAAAAAAACTTGCTTCTCTCCCTTTTCCCTGTGCAGCTGGGAAACGTGGCACCACCAGAAGTGCCCTGCTGCCCTTTGGGAATGGATTCCAACTGTGCAGGTGCCTGAAGAACTCATAAACATTCACCTTGGTATGTAGAGCACAGAAACAGTAAGATTCATTTGATAAAAGCCACCTATATTCTATAAGCATTTCTTTATGATCCCAGTAAACTTCATCAAATGAAGAAAAAGCCTTGCCAAGAAAAGCTTGCAAAGTGAGAGAAAGAGATTTAGATACATAACTTCTTTAAACATATTTTAAATTTTTGTATTTATGAGTTAAGAACTGGAACAAATGATGATGGAATAAATCTATGCTTCTACCTAGTATTTCAAAGAGAAACAAATCTAATACCAGAATTAGGTATGAGGACATATGGGCAGTCTATCACCTGACTACCAAACAACCGTACTAAAGCTCACACATGTTTGTTAATCCCAAGAGGTAAAACGTTGCTTTGTCTTCTGGGGGTCGTGCTGCAGATGAGTGCCTGTTACGATGCTGATGCATTTTTCTGTGCTAAGATCCCCAGGGAATTTGAGTTCACCATCAGTGAAACAGACAGAAATTTTTCATCTCCTCTGTCTCTGTCCTAAAAGTCTTCCATTTTTTTGTTTATCAAGTATGCATGTAAGAATAGCAAGTAGCAGCAGCACAGCTGAAACAGTTTCAACAAAAGCTTGTCTTCTGACTGCCTACACTTTAATTCAGTTAAATTTTATACCAAGACTATTTAGTTTTCAGTGACAGCTTGATCTTGTACCAACAGATCACATGTTTGATAGGGAATGACTGAAATTTAGTGACATGATTATTGGTTACAGACAGCAAGCCCTCTCCAGACAATCTGAGATGATTAAGGGGAGGGCCATTTCCCAGAGATCTGGCTATTCTCTGATGTACTTTTTATCTATGTACGGAGCAGAATAAGGTTGGACCAAGTGATCAAGAATGAGTAAACTATAGAAACACTCTGGCCCCCTAGAAGCTCTTATTCTCTTGAAATAAGTCTGTTTTCAGATTCCTCAAGTTCCAACCATACACCTCAGAGAAGTGCAGATGCTGTTTTTGTAGGGCTTGGGGTTTTTTTCCTCACCCTTCGGATCCTGCAGTCCATTGGTTTTACTAATCTGATACAACAGTTGTGCAGCTCACTTGTACAACAGGAAGAAAAAAAAAAGGGGGGGGGGGGGGGGGGAAGAAGAGGGGGAGGATGTCAAATGGGGAGGTGAGAGCAGGAATAGGACAGTGTCCCATCAAATCATATCACTGACCCCATCAGCCTGGAAGCCATGTTCTTGCTGGAATCAGCATGAAGTGGCCACAGGCATGTGTTCCAGACAGGGTTTAGCTCAACCTCCTCCTTCATTCATTAGCAGCATACTGCTAGATACAATGAAGACTAGAAAGAAAACAACCTCTGGATACTGTTGTAAAATTTTCCCCCTCTCTCTGGCACATTAGGCATCTGTTTAAATGCTGTATTCATGTGGGTAACAAGTAGGACGGCTGCATGACTGTCTATTGTTAATTGTACATGCACCAAAGCACAAGACATGTATCTTCTTGCTGTGGCCTCTATTTGCAAAAGGACGATCATGCTGCCCAGTTGCATCCTTTACACACATTTGCTCCGTATGGCAGGAAAGGGCAGAAACAGTAATACCTCTGCTTTCATTCAAGAAGGAGAATGAACAGTGGCTTAAATGATACTTTTCCTCTCTCCCTCTCTCAAAATCTGTATTTGTGCTACCACCAACACAGCGTTTTAATTCTTAACCCATCAACACTCCACACACTACAGCAAGTAACACTGCATTGTCGTTAAACACATCCAATTACATAATTTAGCAAATGAATATTAAGAAATTACTTCATTATCACAAAAACATACCTTCATGGAGAAAAGTATAAAGGACCAACGGGCTTAACTTGGTGGAACAGAAAGCAGAGATGCACAGCAAGGGAAGTATGTGGACACTCCACATTCATTGAGAGACCTCTAACTGCCCATAATATTGAGCGCAAAGGCACTAAAATGGTGTCAACAGGCACCTCAGTGAAAAGCAATTGGATCTGAATAATATTCTGAACAGGTCTCGGACAAATTCTTAACAAGCTCATGTTACATTACCACCCTGACTTTGTTGTGCCCAAATCTGTACAGGACACTTTGTGATTTTTACTCATGGTATCATGTATTTTAAGACAAAAAAAAGAACATCTGATCATTTCAGTCTAACCTCTTCATGAAAACAACAGGCTACAGAATTTCCCTGTTACATATATATTGGTAATGTTGGTTTTTTAAGTGCGTATCTCATGCATTATCTTGTGTTGATGCTGTCAAAACACGTTCCTTAGTATTTTTCCAGTCTTCCTCAGTCATCCACATCTTCATTCCGAATACATCTGGATTCAACACTCAGTCATGCGGTCCCAATATCCTTACCCTGCTACACTAGAAAGCTCTTTACCCCATTCTTTCTCATGGCCAAGCAATCGAATACCTCTTAATATCCGCACAGGTTCCCTCAATCTTATGCTCTAAAGCAATTTTCTCAACACTGAAAACAATCTTTCCTCTCTACTATTTTTCCCAGATTTAAATATTAATTTTAATATTAAATATTAAAAGAGAAACTGGAACAGAACTCCAATCTGCTGGGAAAAAGCTAGCACAATGTCTATGAAAGGAAAGCCTGCCTCACCAACCTGATGGAGTTCAACAATGGGGTGATAAACATGAGAGTAAAAGGCATCCAGTAGGCATAATGTGTGTAACAAGGTTCCTCCTCAAATACAGTTAAAGAAACTACATTGCCACAGGACTGGTGGAAGGGTCTGAAAATTGGCTAAGGAACAGGAAACAAAACATAAGGCTTAATGGCCACTTTTCAGCATGAGAAAGACAGACAGGAGGTCCCACAGGAATTCATGCTGAGATCGTTTTTATTCAACATCTTAATCAATGGACATTGGTATGATCCATGAAATCTTAAAGTTTACAGGTAACATCATGCTGTAGTAGACAGTCAAAAGTTGTGTCAATGGCATGGAAAAAAAAAAAAAAAAGAAAAGAAAAAGAAGGACCTCACAAAATTGAGCTGGCAAAGGTGAAAATGAACAGCAGGTATAAAACGTGGGGCAATGTATATATAAAAAAAAATCTAAACCATGCCTCACAATGTTTATAGAATTAGAACATCTTAGAATATGGATTTACAGTTTAGGAGAGTCCTAGAGTCACTGCTGACAGCTTTAAGAAATCATAAGTTCATGTACAGCAGCAGCCAAAAAAAAAAAAAAAAAAAAAAAGCTGACAAAATGTTGGGCTTTTCAAAAAGGATACTGTGAAGAGAAAGGATGTTGTTATGCTGACACAGAAAACACTGCTGTGCCCATATCTTCATTAACCTGCACAGTCTGGTCTCCACATCTCACAAAGGATGTAGTGCAATTACAGAAAAAAAATAGAAATAGAGAGAAGGGCAACCAAAAGGATCCAGGGGATGGAGCAGCTGCCTTTTCTAAGAGAGGATTAAGAAGCAGGGACTTCTCAGTTCAGAGAGGAGATGTTTGAGGGGTTATGGCTGACATTTACAAAATCAAAAGGCCATAAATAAGTGCAGAGTTGTCATTCACCCAATACCACAATAAAAGAACTAGGGCACCTGGCAAAGCTACCAGGAGATACATAGAAAATGTGGAAGAAAACCTTTCATGGAAGCTATTTTTTTTAAATGTACATCTGAAAATTGCTGTCACAGGAAGCTGCAGAGCCAGACTGCATTGGGATGTTCAAAAAGTTTAAAATTCATGGACAACAGGTCCATACATGGATACTACACAGATGACACAGGGATGTACCTTACTAATACAACAGTTCTGGGCACTGGGAAAATGCAAGGGGAATGAGTGGCAAGAACATGGCCAAGTTTGCAGGTTCTTCTTGAAAAGCATCTCCTTTGCTGCAGACAGATTACTGGGCTAGATGGGCCACTGGTATGACTCAGATACATTTTCACCATTTCTTATTTTATTTTTACTCTCTGCTGTAACATGAAGAACAGATGTGATTTCCTCTTTTTCATTTAGCTTCAGCAATTACAATTCATTCAACCTATACTCATAAAACACTGATCACTGTCATTGCTGGTCTCTGTGATCTTTATGATCTTGAACTGCAGCACCCAGAAATGGACACGGTTGACAACTGAGACTTAAAGTGCTCAGTGGAGCAGAAAGATGTGTCTCACAGGCTCTGAAACTGTTTATGCATGCCTGCATTTGCCTTCTTCTAAACACTGAGATATAAATATTATCCAGACTGTGATCCATGGTAAATACTGGTACCTCTTCTTTCTGAAGAGTTACTTACCTAAGCACTTGTTCTCTGTTTTTTTGTAAAGTTGATCATTCTAGTGTTTGTGTCAAGCTTGCTCCCCTGATTGGCTTCTAGCTCCTCACAACCACGTCTCAACATTACTGATGTTCTCAATTCCAATCCTATCCTCCAACACACCTGCATTCCCTTTTACCTTGGAGGCACCTGAAGACATTAATAACCATTCTCTTCTCCATTAAGCACCTCAGCAATGAAAGTATTGCCTAGGCAGAATGCATGACAGAGCCTAGCAGATTTCTCTTCCATATTTATTTCCATTTTGATAGAGAACATTTAATAAAGGCTCAGCACAGTTGTGTGGGTTTTTTTTTAACCATTTTTGCTGCTAGAAACAAAGCTCACAGTTATTTCATTTAATCGCTGCATCTTATTTCCTTATGAAAATGTTATTCACAGATATCAGAAGCATAACTAATTCCAAGATACAACATTCCAAGCTTCTCTCCTATACACAAAGATTGCTACCTTGTCAGTAAAAGGAAATTTGATTAGTTTGATGCAATTTAACCTTGCCAAATCCACAGTGACTCATCTCATTATTTTCTAGATATTCATAGTCTACTTATTCTAGTATTTTCCTTTCTGTTAAATTGATGTCAAGCATTTTGCCTTATTAAAACACATTTTGTTTGAACATAAAATACACAAAAAGCAATCCAGATAACTTTCTCAGTGTTATTTATTATATTAGTCTGTTATCTCTAAATATTATCATAGACGATTTCATATTTGTTTTCTGAAGTACTGAACCTGTCAAAGAGAGACAGGTGTAAAGCTGATTGCTGCAGAATACAAGTAGAATATCATCGCATACCTCCATCTCCCAGATTTTTAGACATACCTTCCAGTCTGACTTTAGACAGGTGAATTGTATAGGAATATGAAAGAAAAAAGAGGGAATCCAGCTTAGCATCATAAAAATATAAAAGAAGAAGCAAAGAACCCAGTCCAGCCTCAAAAGAGGCAGAGTATTTACTAGAAGTCTTACTCCTTTGTGTACAAGAGGCCTCATGACCGATCTTTAACTCTGACATGAACACATTACGGTAAGTGTTCCAGAATAATGGCATAATTAACTCAAAATGCCCACTGCAAATATAAAAGAAAAACACCTTCAAATATTCAACAAATAGCACCTTGCCACAACTATTGTTATCTGCTGCTGCCAATCAGTATTGTTATGGTTGTACAAAGACTCCAGTGCACCAGACTGTCGCTAATTATGTATATTCAAGTGATTAGCAAGCACTTGTTGCCTCGTTCACACCACCCTCCAAACAGCAGCCTTTGAGAGGAGAATAGACTGCAAATTTATTGAGAGAACACTGTTAATCCTTTGGGGAGAATGTAAATGTAAACAGGACTACTCTACATCAAGGTGCTTTGACAACAAAAATCATCTGCATAAACACATGCTCAACAACAAACAGGTGTTCTATTTCACAACTAGCGCCCATTTGATGCTTTCAAGTAAGCATTATGCACAAACTGTTAGAAGTACTTTGAAACCAGCTGCAATTACTATAATTAGCTGTTTTCCTACACTTTGGGTATTTTTTTTTCCTGTACCTGTTCAGTATTGTGTTGGTCACAATCTGCAAGCTCAAGTGAAACTGAGGTTCTAGCCTCTTGCTTAAAGATTACTATCCTTTCAGTTCAGCATGAACTATAAGTTCATACTTATCATTAAAGTGCCACCAGCTATAAGATGATGTTTGCATAAAATAACTTAGCAGTCCTACAAATGTCAGGTCACTCATGTAACACTCATCATGAGTAGGAAAACAAGGACAACTGCCAAAATAGCACCATAAAAATAGTAAGCCTTCAATGTTCAGGATTTCCCTTTTTAACAGAAATGTCCCCAGGAACTAACAAGATTTATTTTTAATAACAAGAACTTTACTTCTAGTTTTATCAGACAATGGGTGGTGAAAAGTCCTGACTGTAGACAGCTACTCCTTCGAACATGCTTCAAGTAAATGTTTAAAATAATTATTCGGAGAGAAATCACGTTTCCTTCTCTTTAATGAAGAAAAAAATATATACAAAGCACCTCTACGTGTTATAATAATTATTTAAATAATTATTTAAGTATCTCACCATTCCTGCCTCAGCCTTTCATGGTATCTGCACAGCTTTTGGTTCACAGAATAGTCTAGGTTGGAAGAGACCTCCAAGATCACTGAGTCCAACCTCTGACCTAATGCTAACAAGTCTTCCACTAAACCATATCCCTAAGTTTTCAGCAGTTCCAAATTTTCTGCCACAGTGATGCCTTTCTACAGGTGAGTTCAACACAAACGATGAATAAATCTAGCTGCCTCATCTCCAAAGTCAAATCCTAGTGTGCTAATTTCATAAGCTTGGCTGTGCCACCTATAGATAGCTAAAATCTGATTCTCCTACCCTATGATTTGCCAGATTTTAACGACTGAACAGAGTAATTCCATATTCAGCATCTGCTGAGGGATGATTTTTTTTTCACAAATGAAAAGCTTAGCAAGCAAAGACTGGGACTGCCCAGGGAGTAAGTACACAGCTGGGAAGAAGGGCTAAAGATGATAAATACACAGTACTAGGATAAGGACAGGCTACAGGCGACTGAAAGAAAGAGTCTCTTTCACCTTGTGTGAAACGGGCAGCAAAATCTGTCATCATCAGAATGCAGCACCTTTCCAAGTCAGGAAGACAGCCTTCTGTTGACAAGTTAATTTGACATCCTCCAATAATATCAAAATATACCTGAGGTCCCTCTAATACTTCTCTATTTGTAATAGAAGAGTTCTATTTTGAGGATGTCCACAATGGGTGATCTACAGAGTTCTATCAATTTTTCTACAATGTCCACTGTTTTCATTCCAGCAGCGTCTGCCCAGCTGGAAATGTTACTATAGCTTCAGCTTGGTTGGGCCAGCCAAGCAATACAACGCTGTATTCATAGCAGTTATTCCCTAAGAGAACAAAAGAATGAGTAAAGATATTAATAAAAGTTATAATATTACAAGACCTCCCACAGAAATGCAGGGAGCATCGTATGTCTAGAAAATTCCAGGCAGAACTAATTTTGGAGGTTCTTCCAGAGACACAGTATCTTTTGAGTAGCCCAAACAGAGGACAACAAACCAGCCGTGGCTTGCAGTTGGCCCATTAGCTCATATGGCACGCATTGAAAATGATACATCACTAAATCTACAGCTTATGTATTTAAATGCAAAGGAACACCAGATAATGTTGTCTTGTATTAAAGTAATCTTTGTGATTTGTATTCCTAGCTCTTACACTGCAATCCCAAACCAAATTTCACAATGCAGTCACGGCTAGCCATCAAAAAAATGCAACCACTCCATAGCACCAACCATTCTTTTGACCAGCAGTCAGGTGATCCAAGGAGCTAGACCAGGAGAAAGCAAGCAATTACATCTTTCTCTTGCAGGGTATTTTTTTCTGCCAGTTTAATATATTGCTCCAACACTGCTTGCTTAGATGAACACTGCAGGTAGGGCAAAAGATACCGCAGAAATGAATATGCATAGATGGCAGTGAACAGCCCACTCTCTCCTGTTCTAAAGAGAACCAGATATTAGTTTAGCTAATCTACTGTAATCTGTCTCAGCACATGAACAGATATGTAATGATTTAAAACAGCCCATTTTTACTTCAAAATCTGAAGGGCTAAGAGTTAGTAATTTGTTGCAGAATTTCTAATGGGAATGGTAACTTCTACTGTCACCACACAAAGGGGTTGGAAAGGGTGAATGAACAGCTGTGGAATGTGGGAACAGCTCTAAGTAGATGTGCGAATATGGTTCAGTTATTGTCAAATAAGTCAGCTATATGTTAAGCAAAATACACAGCTATAAGGGTGTTTACTACTCATTCATGTCATCATCACCACACATAAAGACACATGCAGATACATCCACTTTTGTTTGTTTGCTTAAGACTCTGCTAGACACAAAGGGAACTAATTAAGAGAAATAACTGTATTGAATCCAAACATAAAGAGGGGTATAAGAGACTGGTATCCTATTTATACACACAAGTGTGTACTGTTTCTGGGTTTCAAGTAAAAATCTGAGAGAGAAAAAAAGAGTAGTATATAATGGAAAGTTTCTGTAGAGGTCACTATCAGTATTTGCACATTGTTTGATATTAAAGTTGTATATACTAGCAACATCCTGAAAAATTTATGCATGTGTTTACATTCACTTTACTACAGGATATATATTTAAGCATGCATATGAGATCAGTATGAAATCATTCCAAAGAAACACTCTGAAATCACAAGTTTTAAATGAATCAAAGAAAAACCAATGATACTATTCAGCCATGGGTTTCAAAGAAGAAAGAAACGTAATTTTAACAAGACCCTTTTGAACTTTACAGCAGTACAGTTACCTCTAATTTACTGCTTTTCATAACACTCTTCTCTCAAAAAACACTTTTTCCATGAATGCTGCATCTAAATTTTACTTTTTTTTTTTTTTTTCTTCCATGTGTTCTAGTGAAAGGTGAGATCTTCCTAAAGACAGTCAGGCAGATGAAAAGGACAGAATATTTTGTACCAAGCTCATGTCCTGAGCTAGCGCTCCAAGCAAGTCTCATACCAGACTACAGTTTTTAGATTATATTTTTCCTGCAAAACAAATATAGTAATTACAAATGCATTGTATTTGAGTCGGTCAGATCTAACTGCCTCAAGACTTTAGTCATCTTTAGGATGAACCAGTTGCTCCTTTCAAATGCTCATGTAAGCAAGCAGAGGGTGAAGTCAGAATGGGAAGATGAATCCAACCTTTCAGAACTCCAAAGAACACTTTCATAGCTAGTATTCATCAGGAGTAAACAGGTAAGTGGCTAGCACAGGCCAAAGCATCACACCTACACAGGCTTGCATGTATTTTCAATATTATTTTGAAACCTTCCTGTTAAGAAGAGCTAACTTGCAATGACAGAGAAATTATGGCATTTATTAGTATGCTCACTAACAAAGCATGGACAATCCAACTGTGCTCAGTATTCTCCACATGAAGTAATGTAGACCATCACCATGGATGTAACCTGTAAGCTTTGACAATTAAACTTTAGCCAAAGAAGTGAGAGGTGTAATTGGTAAGGAAAGAAAAATCTCCTATCAGAAAGTCTCCCTTCTATGACAAGGACTTCACAGAGGTCATGTACATGACTATCTACTGCAAAATCGAAACACTCCAGGGCTGCTAAGAGAGGAGATACAAAGAGCTGCAGCAAAAAGACTGGCTGACAGAGCAGGCATCACTAGTGAGAGCAGTCAGACACCAGTCCAGTTTTGGAAATGACTACCAGTGAACAAAGTTAGCAGGAACAGTTAAAATGGTCAATAGAAAGAACCTGACATGGATGCAGCTTCCAAATCAATATTCTAGAGCACTAAAACCCATACAATAGTGACTACTTGAAGTTACAGCTGTTTATACAACCCTGGCAACTGGGGACAATAAAACACGCAGGCACTAGGTAGGACTACTCTACCAACAACAAACTGAATGGAATACAACTAGAGGAATGGGATTAGTGGCTGGCTACTTTGGCAAGCCCTCATAGCTGTAGGAGATTTGGGTCAGGACTGCTGCCAACGTGTTTGGGGAATGATTGCTGATGCTGTTATGATTCTATTTTCAGTGGTTCAGACCTCCCAAACTGATCTTCCATCATCTTTTCCTCGTGTTTATTGACCTTCTGTGATGGGGGAAATAAATGCTTACAGACCACACCTAGGAAACATAATTCAGTAGCCTGGTTTCCTAGGTAAGAAATTAAGTTGGGGATGTGCAAGCTTTCCATTAGGACCCCTCAAACACCTAACAACAGGGTTTTGGCAAAAGAATTCCATCCTTCCTCAAAGACCAAGCTTCTAGAAAGAATACACTCTCCTGCAAAAACTTGTGCTGATAAGTTGCGTTCTCTGGATGCCTCCATAACCCATTTCTCCTAATTTCCTGCAAAAACAAAACAAGATCATATGCTTACAGAAAACATACATGTGCTTCGAAATCCTTCAGAATACTGGGTGAAAGCACTCCACCAGTTTGCTGCTTGACAAATAAGCAATGTGTACTTGTTGGAACAGAATTTAAAAGGGGTGAGACAGCAGCACTTGTACAAATATTTAAAATAAGTACACTTTCAAAAGTGGTTTGTTAAACAGGACCATATTATAATTAAAACAATATAACACATTTACAACTAAGCCTGACTAAACAAAAACGCTTATGCCAAAACATCCACAGCAGCGCTAGCACATTGTAACGGAGTGGAGCCCCCTGTGTTTTTATGGTACTTTCACAACCCTAACCCTATGTTTATATGGTACTTTCACAACCCTAACACAGCATAACGCTGTTGCCGCGCTCCCATCCAGTTCCCAGGGAGAGGCCTGCAGGCGGCCCTGAGTGCGCTGCTGCCCGAGCATGATGTCACTGTGGTGCCGCTGGAGGGGAACAGTCAGTACCAGGAAGCGTCAAACCCCCTCATTGTGCGCCGGAATCAGCGCAGGGTTGGATGCAGGTTGTAAATCTGGATGCAAACCAGCCAGATTTCAGATCACAGCTTAGCTCTGGGAGGCAGCTGAAGCAATA
This sequence comes from Nettapus auritus, assembly GCA_011076525.1. Lineage (NCBI taxonomy): Eukaryota > Metazoa > Chordata > Aves > Anseriformes > Anatidae > Nettapus > Nettapus auritus. The sequence goes on along the minus strand of CM021767.1, from coordinate 36,675,335 downwards.
AGCAGAACGTCCACTTCTGTTACATGCGATGTTTCATATGTAAACATTAACTCTGCAGCTGAATTCCCAGTCTACACTACCATAAATACAAAGAAATACAAATAGCTGACCTCTAGTAAAGCTAATAAATCCCTAAGTGTTGATTCCCAAATACTTTCAGACAATTCTCTTCCCCTCTTCCACAAAATACCTTTGGAGTGACATCACTACAGTTTTAAACAGCAAACTACATTTATGACCCTGAGAAGTTAAACAGAAGGAGGAAACAACGAATGAGATCATCCAGAGGGGTGGGAGGGATGTTTCTTTTCACAAATTACGGCTACTTCTTTTTTCTTTTTCTTTTTTAATTTTTACTTTAAAAAAAAAAAAAAAATTTGCATCCTAAAGCTTTTCTCAGTCTCTCCATTATGTAACAGTTCTTTAGGAAACCGCCAGCTACCCTGACAACTGGGATGTTTTGCCAGAGCGGCTTTGTCTAAATCCTAAAGCAGTACTTGGCTATGCACTGAGCCCAGTGGCTGCCTGTGATCTGAATGCCAATGAGGAGCACTGCCCCTCTTGTCTGACAAGTCAGAGACTTAAAGGTCTATTTGAGGTCAGCAAACTGTCTGGGCTACTTTCGTAAGCTTGAGAGACTGAGAAACACAGCCAACAACATGTCCTTTCCTTTGAGTGCCACACTGGGCAAGGAGTGTTTAATGCACAATTGTCATTACATTTTATTTTAAGTAGCAAAGAATACATATTCTTCATCTTTTGTTTCTGTTTGTTTTGGTGCCTATCTCGAATTCCCAGGATCATCAATGAAATTCAACCCCCTAGTGGACAGGTTGAAATGAAGACTGATTTACATGTACTTTAAAATCAAATAAACTTGCATATTTCAAAATTGAAGTAACAAGAAGATTACTGCAATTAATACCAACATACAGATTGTATCCAGTTTAATATATGCTAACTCTGGTGTACTGGCTTTATACCATTCAAATCCCTAGCTTTCCTTATAGTCCCCATTCAATCAAGTCCTGTATCACACACTTAAAACTACTATTTTTTGTTACACATCATGAGAAATAGTGTAGCAGGCCAAAAAGTGCTCAAAAATCTCTTTGCCCAGAATTGTTACAAACATCTTGAAATTCTCTTTTTTGACACTTACAACAGATCTTTTAAGATGGCAATGGGTACATAATCCATCAACATCAGTAGTTATGAGGCAGCAGTAACTTCCAATCTTTTACATCATTTCTACTTTTGGCGGCAGAGACATAATTATCTGCTAGCTGCACAAAATGTTAACTTATTCTCTTACTATCGCTTTTGATGTAAACATTGAAAAAAAATTGAGACAACGCATGCCACCTTTTTCATAAATACTATAGCTAAATCTATGAGTATTAACAATTTTCTGATCTAAAAACTTGGACAATTCAAATTTCTAATTTCAAATTTACCACCTTTCATTTGTAATTGGAAATTTAAGCTTCAATTTTTTTGAAGGAAAATTTAACTTCAAACACTCTGAATTCTTAGATATGAGGATATCTCATTAACCTGAAATGGGATGCCTTCATTTCTAGGATGATGCAACTATGTTTCACACAATGAAACAACATGTTCACACAGCAAAAATAACTGGTAACAACATGTTTTCATGCATGTTTACTAAAATTCTGCATTAGAAGGTATTTATTATACAGAATTACATGAGATGAGGTGACAGAAAACTAATGTATCCACTGATTTCTAGAAGGAATTACCATTTTTGTCAGTAGAGTTCAAAAATTAATGAAAAAATTGCAAAGTTGCTCGTTAACTTGTCAGACAAAACAGCAAACTAAGGAAGAAGCAGTTAAGAGAATAGCTTTGCTAAAAGCAAGGTTAAATCTCCCACTGAGAAAGGGTGCTAATATGTTTTTGAACTTGCAAACTATTCCACGTATAGCTACATTAAAAAAAGAATTTTTGGTGATATATTTTGGGCATATGATCTTGAGGGGGAGGTTGCCTTTTCACTTTATTTTACCTACAGTAATTCATTCATTCTGATGTTCCCTGCGAGCATGGAAAACTAGTATGGAGTAACAGTTGCATATATGATAAAACAAAATTGTGTGATATTTTAAATATATGTATATGTATATTTAAAACTGCATTAAACTAATTAAACAAGATCTAGGTTATAAGCTGTACCTTTTTAGGAAATAATTTAGTAAGGCATATCTCATATTCTTTTCAATCCATTACCTTTATTACTATACATCAGTTTTTCTTAAACGTCCAAGTGTTCACCTGTATTCTTGGCAGGTAAGGGCATTACATAGATACATTCCTACAAAAAACTTACATAAAATTCACTGAAAATATTCCCAAGTCTGCCTCCCAGTTTCTCAGTCAGGCTCCCAAGTACTTCCCTCACAAATGTCTACGTAGCAAGGGGTTTCAACATCAGTAAGTTAGACTCTCTGAAGTCTCTAGCTTTGACATGAGACATCCCCAGAATATCTATTATGACCCTCCAAAGTGATCAAGAAGGTCTTGTGTGACTGTGGAAAACCAAACCTTTTCTAGTGAATTTCACAACCTTATAAAAAGCAGGAATAAGTTCATGAAAAAAAATAAAGTCAATAAACCTTGCATCACTTTGTGACCCCAACTATTCAAAGTCTTCAGCCATGCTTTCAGTATTGCTGAAAAGCACACGCTCAACTCCCCTACCATAGCAATGTGCACCTCCAGGCTGACAGTCAGCTGACTAAACCACTAGCTGACAGGCACTGGAATACAGTCCCAGAAGAAATTCAAAGCTTTCTCCACAGTTCTAGACAACCACTTCAGTTCCCTGGTGCTCTTGCCTTGGGGTAGATTCCCCATGAGTTTCAGACAAGTGGATTTTCAAAGTCTGTCAGCTTCTGTTTCTTAGACAAGGACTGTACTACTAATTTATCTTATCACCTGCTTGTGGCTGGTATCAGAAAAAGCCATATATTAAGTGAAAACTATTAAGAAGAACACCATGATAAAATGAACGGTCCATTTCCATTTTCCCCTTTCATCTCTCTCCCAGAATCCATGCAGCATCATAGTGGTCATGAAGGTAACAATTTTACATACTGACTGCACTTACAACACTCAGTACATGGCCACAACCTTCATATCCAGAGCAGACCAAATCATTGTGCTCAGCACTACACAACAGCAGCTGGAACATACAACAGTTTCAGAAGGACGCAACATATCAGCTATGTATGAAATACAGAGGCCATGCAAGTTTGACAAAGTCCCACAGTTACAGTAGATTTTACTTGTCTTTCCCAAACAGATTTTTAGTTATTTTGGGACACTTATCACAATAAATAGTTATATATTGACCACAGCAGAATAGCAGTTTGCAATGTGATCATATATAGGTAAGTGACTTTATTTAAGGAACTGAATCACTCTTTTAGGAAATTAGAAACAAAATATGTTTTTGAAAATTCCTTTTCTTCCCTCCTCAGTTCTCCAGTTTGTAACATCCTCTAATTTAATTTCAAATTCTGCTCTTAAACTCTAATAACTCCAATCTCCTTTCACTCACTTTGTGAAAGTGCAGAGCTACTGTATTTTCAAGAATTTTAAGAATTCTCTCAAAAAAAAAAAAAAAAAAATCAAACCCAAACTCATTCAAGCCCACAAACTAAAGAGACTTATAATCATTAGGATATAAAAAGCCAACATGCCATGTTTTCTTCCAACGTGAAAGAAGCCCACTTCATGATTAAAAAAAAAAAAAAAAAAAAAAGGAAAGATAAAATCTTGGCCACAATATATGACATATGTATGAACAAAAGGATCCCCTCAGCTTTTTAGTTCATAGTGGCATCTTCCCTATCACCTTCCCTATCTTTTGCTAAAAGCTCTAGATACAACAAGAAAAAAAAAATAGGAAGGTATGAAGCAGAATAGCTCATATAAAGATGTGTTTCTGAACTATTGCAAGGTTTTGAGATCAGGTGAGAAAGTCTTATATTTCTTGACAAGCAAGTTCCATAAGCGTCCATTACTCCTCTCTGACCTTTTTCCGCTAGCCTGTGTATGTACACTCACTCTGCCACCTCCTCAGGCAGAGTACTTTCACTTAAAAGGGATTACTACACATTTGCAAGTTTGATCATGTTTTTTGAGGGTTTTTGCCCAAGTGGCTGTGCTAAAAAAGCTATAAACTTCATTAAGTTCATACGTATGAACATATGAAATCAGACCAAATGGTTTATCAAGTCTCTTCTTGCTAAAATACGAATGAGGCAAGTAATGTGAAAAGTAACAGCTTTCCTTCAAAGCAAACATCCTTTAGTGTCCTCCTGCAACATCTAGTTTGAAGTAAATCTAATTTCTCTGAGCTCTGAAAGAGATACAGAAAACTGAAAATGAAAAATCTTAGTATCTGTATTGAGGAAATTAGTATAACCTATTATTGAGAACAGAAAGAGTAGGCAGAGATTTAAATATGACAAAACTATAAAAACAGCTTTTGTAAAAAGAAATTACACCTTAAATCAGTGTTGTTTTATTTTTAAAGTTAATAAATATTTTGATCAGAAAAAAAAATCCAACTGATATAGACTACTTCAGTTTTCAAACAACATTCGGCAATATCCTTAACGAAAGGCTACTAAAAAAAACCTACTCCCCAGAAGATAAAAGGGATGATCTTCTCAGAAAAATAATAATAATAATATTTTTTTTAAATGCTGAATTGTCAGTTTTCACAATGAAAGGAGGATCATCAGTGGAGACATGCAGTGACCTACCTTGGGTTTGACATAGACATAAATGACTGGGAAAAGAAGATATGGTGTGTGAAGGTGTGGGGAATCAAAGATAGTGATGAGAAAAGATGTTTAGGCTAGTAAAGAGGAAAGCCAATTGTAAAGAACCACAGAAAGACTTCAGATATTTTTCCCTATTCCTTACACTCCTCCCTAGCATCAAACGTCACCTACCATCAGACACAGGTTATGAATCAGACTGGCCACTGGTGCTATTCTTACTTCTTTCTTAACCTACAGGTTCACTCCATAGGTATAAAAAAATTAAATTGATAATAAGCTTCTGAATCAGCTTAATTATGCATGTGTTCCAGGACTTTGGCTGTCTCAAGATTTAGTCTGGAGATGGATTTTGTTAAATTGTTTGTGTTTGCTTCCAAGTGGCTTCTCCTAGACAGGGTTTTCTGTTCAATATTAAAACATTGTAGAGAGTCTTTCTTAGGCATCGAAGAGGGCAACTCTGATTTCTGAGGTGTAATTTCTTTCCAAAAATTTGTTTTGATAGTTTTGCCATATTTATATCTCTTTCTCAAGCCTCTCTCAAATTCTGATCCCTGCCTACATGAACATCTCTAAAACCTGGGACACAGAAGCAAGGTCTCAAAAATTATAACTACAATGTTTCAGACACGACTGCTGTGTATTTCAAAGAATTTCAAAAACAGAGATAGATAGACAGATGAAGATTTTTTTTCTCATGTCAGTCCTAGCTCTTGCCTATTGTTTTAGTGAGAGCTGGCCACACTCAAGCCATATTTGATTTGACATGCAATTTTCAAATTAAATCAAGTGTCCAAATTCCATATTTGTTGCATCAAACAGGTAGTTACACTGAGACCACATACTCTAGCACACAGCAGAAAAATCTACAGATGAGATGAATTTCATTATCTGACCAATTTAAGAGTATCCTTGTGAAACAGGTAATATATAGGGAGGTGGGGAGAGACAGAGGAAAGAAAACACTGATACATTTAGCATTGAAAAAGAACCTCTGCAGTTTCATTTTATTGATGACTAATTCACTATCCATAGAGTTCCAGTATAAATATCATCATCTTTATAAACAACTATGAGCGCAGTTAAAATTAGCAATATAATGACCATTCTAGATTTCTAGGTCATGTTCCATTTTCGTAACTCTCAACTTCATCTTCCTAAACACAGGCATCATTATTTGAGTAACTCCCTTAAAACCAAGGGCTGATCCCAAGAGAGCAGGACATTGATAATCTTAACGTTGAAGTACAGAATCATTAAAATAAGTAAAAGGAAACAGAACTGATCATTTTACAGATGTTAAAAAATCCAGTAAAAGAATGTGAAAGAGACTATTAAGTCACATTTTACATCTAAACATATATTTGCAGTGGAACATTGAGAGTGGTGGGACAAAAACTTTTTTTTACAGAATTTAAAAGGGAAAAAAAAAAAAGATTGATAGAAGCAGGTTTGAGATATGAGGCAACAAAACATTTTTGAACAAAAACAGGGTTCCATCAGGATCAAAGTGACTAAATAACCATGCTAATTAGTACTTCCCAATAAGCGCACTCACTGAGCAAGTACACATAATCATTTCAAGCCATCTTCTTATAAACCCACCAGCCTGAATTTGTTTTGTTTTTTTTTTTTTTTTTTTTTTTTGAACTTCACACTCTTAGTCTTCTTACATTAATAGAATGAGTTGAAAAAAAAAAAAAAAAAAAAGTAACAATTCTGCCACCACATACCTACAGAATCTTACTGGACATCAAGTGTACATGTGCTCTTCTTATTATACTTGTGTAATGAAAATTGCTAAGTGACACCCACTGTAAACATAATTCTCTGGTCATTCAGACTGCAGACTTCAAGGGTGCTAAGCAAGATGCTGGGATGCTGGACATACTCCTCCCCTGTGTGCTAACAACACTATGAAACTAACTGGCATACTTCACACCTTATTTTGACAGACCTAGAAGTCTGGACTTCTTGGGCATCCACTATCCAAGATGTGGGCATCCACATCCAGCAACCACTATCTGTTATTTTTGCTGAATTAACATTAGAAATAATTTTCCAAAATTATAAATGTTAAGCAATTTTACGACTTTGATTTATCAAAATTCAGTTTATTTTGTTCCAAATACAAAATTACACACACACACAAATATATCTGTTTTCCTTTTCTTATTTAAACACATCCACATTTTAAAAGATCTTCAAACACTGCATTGGATTAGCTATAGTACTTTTGTCAAATAAATGCAATATTCATATTTAGATTTCATACACTTAAACCATAAGTCTTGTATCTGCATTTTGAAATTGTTTTTCCTAATAATGCAAACCAATTCATTTAAATTACCTGAGTGTTTCAAAGAAGAATATGTCAACATTGTTCAACCTCTCTACCTTCCTCCTTATCGGTGTAACAACCATCCTTTTCTGGAAGAAAGTCTGGGAGTGCTTAAGAGCAACATCAACATATTCAAAGCATGAAAAAGCAAAAACGGACACATGGCTGTCACCACCTCCCTGAACAGAAGGAACCTCAACTGCCTGACCCAGTTCCCATTTTACCCGGAGGTGGTCTGTCCACTGATCTAGCAGAAGTTGAATACAAATTGAAAAAAGTTGAAGCAAGTCAGTTATTTCTCAGGGAATTAGGGGATGCTATACTGTGCTGCTGTTGTACAAAAACATCACAATAATCCTTCTGTTGAGAAGCACTAGTAACTAGGCTTTGAAATTTGACTTGGAACTTGCAATTTGGAACGGGATTTACCTGATGTCAAAGACGTCTCCAAGAAGAGCCACCCAAATGTGATGAGTTTTTAAAAATAAATAAATAAGTAAAATGCTTTTAACCTGCTAAAATAGACTTGTTGAGTCTGGCAGCCCTATTCTCCAAAGGCTTGTTATGCAGAGCATTTTCTCTCCCCTGATGCAGGATCTGACCAGGTCATTTCCTGCAATTGCTCCGTCTGACAATCAATTTTCTGCAACAGTGACAGGCAGCTAAATGAGAGCACAGACGCTCTTACACTCCAGACATTACCTTTAATGATGTCCAGGTAGCATAAAGATTAAGGAAGCAGTCCAAAAGGACTAATTCTAGTTGGGAAAAATGCATTGCAGAACTCTGAAGGTAATTGGACAGTAGGAGATAAAATGTAGAAGATGGGCAGAGAGGGCAAGTGGTTGGACAGAAAGTATAGAGAGTTGAGTGAAATTCAAACTGATTACAGAAATAAAGAAGCAGGAGCTGGCATCCCCGTAGTCTGAGAAAACAAAGAGAAAGAAGAGGGCCAGTGCTGGAGGGTGTGAGAGCAAAAGAATAGCAGCAGGGTAGCCAAGAGGAGAGCATGAATACAAAAGGAAAGGGAATGTGGGATTAAGTAGCAGGGGAAAGACAAGTGAGTGGCAAGGTCAGAAAGCACATTTCCCCAAAAGAGCTGAACTTAGGGGTCCTAAATTGTTATGTTCTTCTGTCAGCAAATAGCTGTGAAAACCGCTGGAAGTTGTGTTGAACCACTTCTAGTAGCTAGTTGTCATTACAGATAAGAGCTTGTTACAGCTATCAGTTAAATATTTCAAGTGCAAATGTCTATTCTAACCCAAACTGAGAGATGCTGTAACTCAAGTGATATAATTACTTTTCAGTTTGCTTTTAAATAGGAAATCACGTCCAAAGCAAACTCCTTTAAAAGGCTGACTCATTACAAACTGAAGGACTCAAAGTTTTAAAAATATCAAAAATAAAGGTGATATGCAGGCTTCGTTTCAGGTACATGTATGTTAGCATGGGGATTCTGCTTCTGTCACTGAGCAAAAAGCTACTCAATATTTTCTCTTTACTTAGAGGTTGTCCCCAACTCCATTTCATATTCTCTGTTCAAATTCTCCAGCAGATGCTCTGAATTTAAGAATCTTTACGTGCAGTTACGTATGAAAAAGCCTACCTTGAATGCATGTTAAATACTCTTAATTTTATATCTATGCATTTGTCAGCAAATTTTCCATATTACATTATTAACATACTAGTTAATTCATGTTTCTATTTCAAAGTGTAACTGTTGCTGTATTGTATTTTTCTTGCATTTCTGCATCTAGAGATCTCTCAGGAAGGAAAACAAGCAAACAAACAAAACCAACAACAAATGGCAATAGAAGAGTATTCACTGACAGTAACAAATAACTGAGAATTGTGAAACAACAGAAATTGCTCCAGCTCATACATCACCTAAAATACATGAGCGTATCTTTCAGTGTTGAACTGCTGAGGTAAACCTGCAAAGAAAACGGGCAATTTCCCTTTCTTATTTCCTGCAATTCCTTATTTTTCCCACAGGTAGCAAAGCACTGGAATATAAAAAATACTTTAAATTTTATAGAAGTTCAATAGAGAACTTGCAAACATTTATCACATTCCACCCCCAGCCCCAAGAAAAACCCCAAACCACAGAAAAGCGATAAACACAGATCTGTTCTTCGATGAGAAATGTCATATGCCAAATGTGATACTTTAACATTTGAATGTTTGGAATTATTTCAATACTGAAAACTGAAAGACTGATTTAAAGAGAAAACAAACGAATACAAAAAATAATGCTTTCTTGCTATCTGCTATTACTTAGAAAATCATTACAGGACTCATATCAGGCAAACAAAGTTTATGCTGTGATCTAACACCTCTAACAAACTGATCAGCAACAGAACGGGAATTTCTTCTAAATCACTTCAGTCTCACATGAAAACTATGGGGATCTTCCCTTCATGTCTCTTTTTGTAAACTACTGCACACTCTGTTTATTATAGAATCTAAATGGTCTGAGGTACATTATTAGTACAGTATCCTTTATCTTCTTAAAGAAATGCAGGTGGTAAATTTGTACATAACAACTGATTTTGTGTAACGACTGATCTTTTTTCATTAGCTAACATATGAAGATTCATTAATGCAATCCTGAATATTCAAAGTTGTAAGTAGAAACAACTGTTTTATCACAATTATTTTTGCAGTATTCCAACTCAAGGCTGTAGCAAAACTACACCTATAGAGGGAAGTGGGGGGTCCTGGTGGTGACTGATTTTAAATGTGATTCATCAAGGTTCTCCTCCCTCCTTTGATTTATATAGCTAACAGAAACCACCAAGATAAACAACCTTTCATTGTAGCATATCCTTTGTGTTCTCTGTACAGTATGCTTTTATTACCACCCCTTAAAAATTGTTTTTATCATTTGATCAAGATACCATACTATTTTGCTGTAAAACATTATCTGGTGAAGAAAGAAATGTATCAGAATGATTTCTTTTATCTGGCTGATGCATAATCAATGATCCACCCTCTACAGATGGCTATGAAAGCATCCAAAAATCCTTAGATGTGAGAGTTCATCATGTGCCACAAGATGCTTTTTTCTTATTTTTTTTTTAATTAGATTTTTAACATACACCCTCCTTCCTGATCACTAGTCCATTCAGGGCTTAAGCAATTTTTAACAATAACTAACTTGATCTGTGAATGGCTGGAGTGATGACCTCCTCACATCTGGCATCACAATTCACACATAGGGAGTATATCATTGCTGATTTTAGGTGCAAATATTCCGGAAATTAAACATACCTATTTGTAGGCAAAAAGACTAAAAAATATAAAAACACATATATACAGCCAATCAGACTTATCAGACAGAACATATCTGCCTCAAATCTTCCTCCCCAGCCACATTCCTCTATGCGTATTGTCAGCAGGTAATCAATCACCTCCTGCTCCTGAAAGAGTAACTTACTGACAAAGTTCATATCATTTAGACAAAATTATCAATTAAAGATTACAGAAATCTTTCTAGATTAACAAAAAGCAAAATATTCAAATGTTAAATCAAGTAAAAGTGATTCTTTTTTTTTTTTAAAGTGAGACTTCAACCTGCTTCCCCTTATTTTCATCTGTGCTCTTAATACTCCAGTGATATACAGAACTAAATATTTAAGTACATAAATATTTTGTCCAGCTGCAGGGCCTTGGGGGAAGGCCAGCTGTGAGAAACATAACTTTAGAAGAAGTTTACTATATCCATTAAAAATATTTTCATGAGTAATTCTTAGTAAATGTTGTAGGCCCCAGTCAACATAAAACAAACAGGAAAACACAATTCCATGGGAAGGAATCATAGTTTGGTTCTCTTCTCTAGCCAAAAGCCTGCCACGGATTCTGGAAAACCAAGAATGTCATCTGAGCACCTTACACAAAAAGAATCAAGAAACATATTAAAGTTCCCTTTTGGCAAAAATTACCTAAAAGAAAAAAGAAATGTAAACATGCAAGAAAAAATCCAAATAACATTGTATGTAGCACTAGACATCTTGGCTAAGAGAAAAAGACACTCCCAGTCTTATCTTTCTCGGGATGTTTTTTTTCCCCACTAATTCCATAGCTGCCAAGACGCAGTTCTTCATTTACTCCTTCCTTCCAAGCAACATGAGTTTTTCTTTTTCTCTCTTTCTAAGGATCAGCAAAGATTTCAGTCTCCTGTCAAGATAGGATGGCCACATTCAAGCAGTAATTGTCACTGTGCTTCTTGCAATAGTTAAGACCCCTTCTTCATTCTGTAGCCACAGCTACATGCTCTATGACAAGCCTTCAAAAGTGAAGTTGCAGCTACATTGAATTCAGATCCTGTGATAATCCAGTAGTCTGTGATCTCTGGCAATGCAAAACTGGTGAGGAAGAGTTCCTTTAGAACTAAATGAATTCATCAACAATTTTATAGCAATAAAAAACCCGCATCTTCAATTTCATTTGATACTGTAATACAGACAAAAGCCTGACTTGCAAAACAAATTAACAAAAAAAAGAAAAAAAGAAAAAAAGCTTCTTCAATTCAGAATACAAATCCTATCCCTGTTTAACATGCATCCTTTACTTTCTGCCTCCCAAAAAAGCAGCTTTCTTAAGCGTCCTTTACCTTCTCAGTAGAGACCACCATCAGAAAAAGCACCTTTCTCCTTCTACTTTATTCTCCATTGTAATGAAACATTTTTATTTCCTTTCGGTTTGTGTATTACTATCACTAAACTATACATTGGGTTGCTCATTCCACTTGTTGACACTAAATAATAAAGTTTTTTGTGTTTGCTTTAAGTTAGAAAAAAACTTCAGTGAAATTTAAAATAAGGTAAAACTTCCAGTTTCTTTTAGTACAAAAGAAATCATTTATTCATTCTAATACAATCTTTACATACATCTTCCTGGGGAATGGCAGAACCACCTCTCAAAAAACATACAGAACAGTTCATTATGACTTGTAGACTGAGAAATCATTCCAAAAATACTTCTGTTCTCCTTTTCATGACATAATAAATTACAATAGCTTATTAAAGAAACTTTCAATATATTATATTTTGGGTGAAGCAATTTGCATTTTCTACCAATCTTCCAAAAACATTCTCACTCACTTGAAAGTAGGAATACTTTCAAGCACACAGACAAAAACATTCAGCAGCAAGTTTTATGTTTCACAAAATAAAGGTCAAAATGCACATAATCTCAATTAATGTTATCAAAATCAGAAGGCTATGAGAAAGGGTTGTTAATTGTCTGCCCCAGAGGACTCAATTTTACCAAAGCACAGCACTGTGGTGGCAATATTTTTTAAATTACTTATATAAGAAAATCTTATTTCACACACAATGGAAAATAAGAGGAGTTTAAATTGTAGTAACAAAGAACCACTAATAGAAGAAGTGAAAAACTGGGAAGTCTATATTTAACTTGGTGCTCAGTCATTAGAAAGGTGCCCCATAACGACCATATGTTACTCAAATATGTTATCACACCTACAATTTCATCATATGTCTCCCAAGAAATTAATTAGCTCTAACTTTTTCAACTTTGACAAAAATGTCTGCAGTAAGTCAGATTACTAGCTGTTGCAAATGCTTCAAAATTCAAAGCTTGCCTCAGCTTTTATTTAACCTTTTAATTACTATCATTGAACAACATTTGGAAGGCAGATGTTCCTTTTTTTTTTTTTTTTTGCATATGTAGTTAATAATAAAAAGACCATTTATTTTAAATTTATATTACTTTTTCAACTGCAAAAATGCTACAAAGACAGTCATCATTTTATATAGCAAATATAGAAACACGAGCAATGTTAAAATACCAGTTACCTTAACTGGAAATTGAGTAATCTGAAGAGAATTAATTCTAATAAATTCACATAGCGGGGTTCATTTATACAAAAGATTGAGAGCTGACCTGGACTCTCACCTGATCCAAATATACTGAAACAATACAGGAAAGTTCAGCTTTCAGCTGCCACCTCAGCTCACAAAAAAACAGCAAAAAATTAGTTCGAGAATAACATGAGTACAATGAGGACTGATTGATTCCATATTGAGGAACCAAATAAAATATAAGGGGAAAAAGTCAGAAGGACACAGCACCAAAAAGCAAAGATATATACTCATAAAACAGTACACCCCAACTACCATCCTGGCAGAGGGTCTCAAGCTTATCTTACAAACAGTCTTGTTAGATGTCATTCACAACCAAATCTGATTTCTTTTGTTGTGACAGCTACAAAATATCTGCAAAAGTTATTCCAACAGCTTCTTAAGTCTAAAAATTATCCAACAGAAAAAATATTAACATTATATTATTTTAATTCAGGCATACACACAAATTCTAAATGTTTTTACTATCAATAATAATTATGTAAAATAACAAATTAATATTACAATCTATATTCTATTGTTGAAAAATATTAAGCAAAATAGTATAGGGCTCTTTGAAAAGAATCAGTACTTCATCGTAAAAATCAAACATATGAAAATAAACACGTTACATCACTGTTGAAGGTTTACATTCAGAGTTTCTTCAGGAACTTCTATATAAAGCCATTAACCTTGCACAGAGTTATCAACTAAAGGTCCAATGAACAATCAAATCGTTCAAGAAAAAGCATGAAACAATAATGTTTTGACCGACGGACATCAAAGACTTTTTCTTAAGGCAGCAGGATGTAACATGTCACCACAGAAAGTAAAACAAGTAATTCAATACTATATTTTATTCTTCTCCAAGCTCAGAGGAAGGTTCTTACCACTTCATCCACAGTCAAAATTACCCTTTGTTACAAGAATATAAATTTAGCCACTCACATACATGCAAGAGTTCACACATACTAAAATGGAATACATTTTTGAACAGGACAGATGATAGCTATGCTATTCCTGTGGTTGTCTACAAGTACCATAAACCTAGGTTATCAATGTTAAGCCAAAAGCTAAGACAAACCCAGTCTTTTTTAACTATGGTGGAAAAAAATAAAAAAAAATAAAATCACATTTAACAAACCCTAACTCCCTGCATAATGGCAGCATAACTGGACTAAAAATGAGAAAGAATGAATGAAAGAACAAAAAGCTGTCTTCCAAAAGAAAAAGTAATTCAAAAGCTTATTCGTGTCTACATATTTTCAAATATTTTTTTGAGTAGCTATGGCTATTTGAAAGCATTCATTCAACTGTTGTTGAATGTTTATTTTTATTTCAGTCTAACTTTGGTGAGATTTTCTGTGTACCAGAATTGCTAGAAATATAAATTAGTGATGTGTATGCTGAACTGCAAATCTATCTTTCTCTACAAATGACTATTCTCATTTAAGTAAAAGGTGTCAGTATGAGTAGTTCTAATTAAATCTGCTACTGTACTGTTGGGTATATAAAATAACAATGGGCCAATTACAGTAAAACATTATCATACCACATAGAAACTATATTTGGATAAAACATACAGGGACAATATGACACTACAAAATTGACTCCAAAATAAATATTCAAAATATTTACAGCATAAAAAGAAAAATTCATGAGTGAAAATTCATGAGTACAGCTGTATTATAAATAAAATAAGAAAAAATCATACATTAAAAATGAAAAGAAAAAAATTCTGTCTAGACAAACTCTGTACAAGCAGCAAGCCATAACTATAGCCTACCCCATAACTCATCCAATCCCACATAAATAATTCCCCATAGCTTTTCCATGTCTTCTGCATCAAAACTAAAACAACATGTTTTACCAAAAAAAAAAAAATTTAAAAAAGACCTAGGGCATATTAAATTTGGAATTGTTGCTGTGGTGTCTCAGGGAAACTACAGTTCAGCCAACATATGCTCCTATTTTTTCTTTGAGCTAGCTTCTGCAATGGAATTATATTTTTCGTAAGGCAATAGATGAGCAAAAGAGGCAAATTATAGGAAAGAGTTTTGCCAGAAAGCCCAGCCAACAACAGACCAGGGAAATTAGGTGCTCAAGTAACAACTCTATTTCCTTCCCCAACAGCTTTTAAAACCAGCAGCTGATACCACGTATATGTGACAAAGCTGCAGGCATCTCCCCTTCATTCCCATAAAATCCTTGAGAGCAGACACATATGTCAAGGAGAGGGGCAGATACGTAACCAGCTGGACAGGGGGAACACGCACAGTGGACAACAGAAGAATGTGCATGGACAAGCTCGCACATGGGAACAAACCACAAGCAGCCGCCAGCAGCCCCATGACAGAGGCGTGCAGGAGCATTCAGCAATTCCAGCCCCAGCTCAGTCCCCGGGCCACCCCAACGTACCCTGCTCAGCAGCTGAAGAGGCTTACAGCCAGCAAGGATCTGGAGGTAGCTGTCTTCAACACCAAAAGCCAGACTTGACTGGACCATCTGCAGACTGCACTTCAGCATAAGCAGAATACTAATCTTAAAAAGTGTTCATTCTATTTGTTGCACTTCAGGGCGGAAAAAAAATCTTTCCACTCTAAAAAGAAGATTCAATTTTCTTGAAATAGAAAATTGAGTTTGCAATATTCTTCTAATAACCAGTCTCCAAACACTACGGGATAGGCATAAAGGCAGCAGGGTTGCTTTCCTGTCCTCTATGCACAGGTGCTGATTGACATCTCTTTAGGAACATTCTGAAAAAGTGGATGACTCCTTACTGATAGAAATCATACCTACCTTCAGAAGAAATCCTTACACAGGCATCTTTTACATCCTTAAAGGTGCTCTGAAGGTAGCGCAGAAATAGCTCTGTTACATTAAAATACATATACATCTTTTTATCTTATTTTTAAACTGAAGTTTTGTGTGCTAGGGATATGTGCGTACTTTAAAAAGCAAATTTTAATCTTTACTATCATCCTCTGTATCCCATTTTCAGGTCACCCACACAAAGAGGTGTAGTGAACCCTGAAGAAAATCAGTTCTTATTCAGACTGCTGTAAGGAGCATGAATATGCAAACCAAAAAATCATGATCTCCATGGGTTTCAGCTACCAAGCACACATTTTATTTGGTATTCTCAAGGAACAATCCTTATACTTCTGTGTCGGTGATCTTGTGACAACCGTTAGTACATATTGGCCATCTTTTTAGATGCTCAAGACCTTTTTCATATTAGTAATTTTACTTAACCATTAAAGTTTCATCCATGTTTGAATTTCTAATGAGCATGTGTTAAAATAGATTTTCTATTGATGTACTTCACACATCTTCTGATTCTTTATTTTTTATTTTTTTTTAAACCAGTTGCTTCACTACAAACATTGATCAAGCCACCTTTCCTGCCCTCCCACAGGACCTGTGTGCCAGTGAGGATGTATCAAAAAGGAAAGTGCCAATCCACCATACAAAATGTTTTTACACATCTTTAACCTCTAGAAACCAAGACCCTTGATCACAAAAACAAACAGAAATTATCTTTGTCTCTTTTAACCCCAGCCTACGAAATCCAAGAAATCCCCTCAGGATACCACGACAAATGCCAGGCACCAAGAAGATCCCATGCTGCTGGAATGCCGGGTAGACATGGACGTGGTCAGGAGCACGCCAGGAGGTTTGGCACAAGGTGCTCCACAGTTCTCTCAACTTCAGGGGCAAACTGAGACACTTCACCAAAAAAGTTTCTGAAACTGCCCCAGTTAAACTCTCCAGATGTAATTTCTTTTGTAGCAATCAGACTTTGCTTGTTATTTCCTATCCTAATCAAAACAACACAGACGAAAATAATTTGCTTACTGAAGACACTTTTTTTTTCTTAAAAACTGCCTTTTTCATCCCCTTCCTCTGCCGCTCGGTGCCGTCTCAATAGCTCGTGACATCACGAGGCAGCTGTGCTGCGCTCGCCCCCCGCACAACAACAACTGCACGAGAGCCTCCCAGCCTGAGGCCGGGATGCTGAAACCTAATTAAAATGCTTAAGATAGCATGATGGATATTTCTAATGGTAAATATGAACCCAAACATATAAGCTTTCACAAATGCAATGGATAATTTTTTAATCTTTTTAATCTAAAAATATTCTGGTGTTCCTACAAACTGCGGTGAAAACAATCAATACCACTTGAAAAAATGCTTGCTTTTTCTATTTTGCACCTGCATTCTTCTGCTGTAGAAGTATGTTTTGCATCAAAATTTTTACCACCAAGTTCCTGGGGTGGGTTGAATTAGAGTAACATCATTTCTGGAGAACAGACCCCCACTACGCCGCGAGATTCCTTTGTGGACATAAGTAAGCAATAAAACATCATCTTCACATTTTAAAGAATATTTTATGATTCTGCCTGGATTCCATGAATTTGCAATTATGTGAAGAGCAAACTTCAAAATACTTTTCCAATTTTAACATTAACATTTAACAAATTATGCATATAAATATTCATATAACTTTATAATAGCTATAGCACGTGATTTTGGGGAGCTATGTAAGCGCAATGATACATTGGTTGAAGGCAGACCCTACGTACCTCTTTAGGTAGCGCAATACTTAGAGACAGTTCAACGTGTAACATCACAGGCTCCACCAAGGTTAATACATTCAGCAGGGAAGCAGAGCCTTCAGAAAAAGAGCCGTATACTTAAGGATGTACAATTCTGGTACCTGTTCTGGCTAGTAAGCTATTAACATCCTGCCTATTAAGGATGGGGGAAGAAAGAGAACACAAAATGCAGCAGTGGACAAAGACTTTAATAATTCAGGCAAAATAACAGCAGGAGCAGAGTAAAAACAGAGCGGGCTCATCCGCCACACTCCTCCCCTCCCAGCCAGCAGCATAGGTCACCCAGCTCAATTTCCAGCAAATCCCTGCTGGGGCGCAGGGGCCCCCAGGGCAGCCCTGAGCAGGGGGCACCAGCCATGGACAGGAGGCGTCCACAGCCAGTTCCTATACAGACCTGAAGGCAGGGTCAGTGCTCATTTGCAAGGCCAAGGCCTTCCCCCAGTCTTCTATTATTACCTGTCACCCTACACCCAATCTTCAAGTGTGTATATTTAAAATGCAGTGTCATGTTAGCTTGGAATCTGTAATTTTAAGGAGAAAGCAATGCTGTAAATAAGGCTGTAACAGACCAGAGCAATACACTGGCAGTGATTCAAATGCATTTCAACAGGGCTCAGCACAGACATCAAAGACCCTTGCAGGCAAAACCTCCTGCAGAACGTAAGCATTCAATTACACAAGTATCATTGCAGAGTTGGATTGCACTACAGGCATTCATACTTTTATCTATGTAAGGTTTCACTGTATATGTAAACTGCTAAAAGATGATCGCTGTTTCACATATAATACTACTACAAATTTCTATACGAGCTCTCAAGTATTTAAACACAATTCCTGTTTCATCTTAGAAGCCTCAATTTCAAAGTCTGGGGCTTGACAATGAACTTTTAAAAGGTGTCTACTAGCAATTTTTATTATTATAGGTCTATTAAATATTTTATACTTTTACTCAGTTTCCCTGACACCCCCTTAATGTAGTGCAAGTCCCAATTTGTGTTTCTGATGTGAACTAACAGAATGGGAGTTTTACTCACAGCTTCAGGTCCTTCCTCCCCACCCCAGACCATGATGGCTGTAGTTCTAAGCTTTACATCCTAAGTGTGGCTAGGACTACAGTTTGGTCTATTTTTGAGTAAGCCTTCTAAATCTCATGGCAACAAAGCCATGAGGGAGTCAAGGGACTATGCCATAATTATGAAAATACTTCTCTACACAAGGACCAAATCTGTAGTCTCAACATTTCTACCAAACTACAAATTTTTGGTATATGATTAAAAAATAATAATAATAATAGAAAATTTAATTTACTTCCTAATATGCAATTTGTACAAGTGTACTCATTCAAAAATGCATCCCTTGTATTCCATTATGCAAATATTACATTATGCCAGAGAACATTCTCATTGCTATATTTCCTGAAGAAAACACACCCATCTAAATGACTTTTAAAAGCAGAAAAAGCAAACATTTTTGCTACAAGGTAGTTAGGCCACATTTAGAACTAAAACAGTATCTACTTACACTAATTCAGTGGTGTTTTATGTACTTACCAACTTCAAGAAAATTTTGTAATGTTCAATTACAAGAAAAAAAAAAAAAAAAACTTTCAAGTAATACTCAGGTTAGGGTTTGGGTTTTTTTTGATCCAGAAAAGTTATTTATGCAACGCAATATCAAACGAGACACTAAAAAGAAAAATCTGTATCATCATCTACACTGCTGAAAACACCAACTGGGCCACTGGGCACTCATACCCTCATATCCAAGAAAACAAAATTGATTTTGAAATAAGTACATGAAAAAATAAAGCTACAGTATCATCAACATTTGCAGCCCCATTTCTTCTATTGCCATGTTTCATGCTTCTTGGAGGAGTCACTTCAAAATTCAGAGGTAGGATTTAGAAAGCGGATTCACATTCCTGTAACATTTGACCCATTTGGAAAGGTAGAATTTAGCAGATTATGAAGTCCTTGTTGTGTCTGGCACCACAAATAAAGCGTTCAGCTATATCCACAGGTAAGAATAAAACAAACTTTTGCAAGCTACTTGTGCAACTGAAAACGGATATCAAAGTGTTTAAGAGATGTAAGAACACAGAATGGAAAAGGAATTGACTATTTTACATAGAACAAATGAAATAAAAAACTCTGCTGGCTAGCTTTCTCAAATTTAAAAAAGGAAATAAAAAAAATCAAAAAAGGGACAAATAATGATCAGCTGTTGGAAAAATAGCTTTAATGAGCACTTGTAGCATCACATTAAAACACCCAATTTGCTTAATAAGTAGGGAACTTGAGTGTCTAACTACAAAAGGAGTGTAAAATGCCATGCTACGAAAAAACTGTACCAGAAGAGGAGTGAGAGCACTGAATTTAGGGAAAATTCTATACAGAAATGTACAGTAACTTCCTGGGAAAAGTATACTGAACGTCGTATCTTCAGCTAGCATTGCACTGTGCTTCCAAATCTCCAAAATAATCCAAGCCCTGAAAAGTGCTTACCAACACATGTCCAGAAGTCCTTGACTGTGGAGATCAGGGAAAGCGGGGGTGGGGGGGGCAGTGCAAGAAGGGAAACGAAAACCAACATCAGAAACAGTGTTCCCTGATGGGTACATATTCCCAGCTACCTGTGTATTGGGGCAGCTGTCATCAGCAAGTCCTCTGAGTATTTTGGAGCTTCTTTAGTCACTGGCTGGAAGGTTAAAAAAGGAAAAGGTGTATTAGTGTGATGGGCCCTGACACTGGAGGCTATATTTTTGTGGATATCCAAGAGATGAAGCTGTGAACTCAATGGCAAAAAAATAAAATAAAATAAAACTGCTTTATGGGCAGAATAGTGTCTTTTAAAAAAACCTCTGCATTAAGACTTTATTTGCTGTACCAGTTCCTGCTAATATAGCTGCCTTGTTTGAGAAAGGCATCAGTCCTGCAGGAAACACCCATCTCTTACTAGGGCAGGCCCAGGAGGAATTCTCCTTCATGCAGGGATTCATGCTGTGTTGTAAGGAGATTATCTCTTCTTCAGCGGCCTCAGATACTCTAGTCAGTCTGTCACTGACTGCTAAATGGAGCAAGGTGAACTACTGTGTGTAAGCGAGGGGTCATATGTAGCGCTGCACTCCCAGGAATTACCTTGCTGGAATGACAACATACAAGGCCTCCGACAGACAGGTATGAGAGAAGGCTGCCTGGAAGTTTCCCAGAAAAGAGTGGTATAGCTGGTAAAGGTTCAGAATCTACACAGGAAACCTGTATCACACTAACATTCAGGAACATGGACATACTGGTATAGTGCCCCTTCTGTATTTTGTTAGGGATAAGGAAAAGGGAAGTAGGGAAACCCCTCAGAAATGTATTTCCCATACAACCACGTTCACAAGCCATTTGTACAAAGGGAACAGCCAAGGTAACCACAGCACCAGAAAGGCTCTCCTGGACCACCAAGTTCACTTCCATGCCTACTGCAGCACCATACCACAGAGCCCTTTTTGCAAACAAACAAACAAATTGAAGAGAAATTGCTACTTTTTCTTTAAAATTAGTACTACCACAAATTTGTAAGAAAACCCCTCAAACTGAAGTAAATGTACTGGAAACAACATCCCAGTTAAGCTCAGCCCAATTTTCAAACAGACTTTGTAAGCCTCACACAATGTACAAGTCTATCAAAAACACCCAATAGCAGGGATCACAAGCAGACACAACCTGATCTTGCATCAAAACAAGAGTTCTGTGATAATCACCAGTCAAAGACTTCATACAACATTGCTCCGGGTATCTTCATCACCTCTGATAATTCAGAGTACCACTATATTTGTTTTCTCCAATCACAGTATTTATTTTTCCTCAGGTGAAATTACTGTTATTTATGTAAGCGTACAGAAACTGATTTTTTTCCGAGAGTAAAACATCACAAAAATATATTCTTTCTATTTAAAAAGGTTATTGCTTTCCTTAGAAAAGACTAAAGATTACTAGAACATCCTAACAGAAATAAAAGATTAATAACAAATAAACAACTAAACACTATTTCCAATTCTCTTTATAGTACATTAAAGCAAACAAGCAAAAATCCTCAGGAAAAGAAAAAAAAGCTAGTGGTAAATTAAACGTAACAGGATATGTTAATAAAAGATAAGATTACAATAACACTACCACAGTTGATGGAAGTAAACAGAGCAAAAAAGAAATATTTTAATATTATTCATCTAACATCCCAAAATAAGGAAAATATTCTAGATCATTATGATGCTTCAGCCCATTAAAAGCCAACTAAAGTATCCAAAAACTATCATGACTTTTTTTTTTCCAATATTTTTATATAAGAGATGGAAGGAAGAATAATTTTCTATTTATTTCTTTGAATTTTGTTTTACTGATCAGTGACCTGAATGTCACAGAGATACTGAAGAGGTCATTTATTTAGGTATAATTGAAAAAAAAAAATAAAAAAAATTTATCTTTAGCATTTTTGCTGGCTTTATTTTTTACAGAACAGACAAATACATCTCAAAAACTGTAAGAAAAAAGACTTGAGTTTTTTAGTAAATCAGAAATCCTGCAAAAGTTAAAATAAAATAAAATAAAATAAAATAAAATAAAATGTATTAAATTATCTGGGTGCAAATCAGTCTGGGGACAAGCAGACAGCAACAGCTCTTTAGAAAAGTAATCCAGATTTAGAAATTTAATTGTCTTTGAAAAAAAAAAAGGTAAGAACAAAAAATGCAATAATGTTACAAAAGAAACAAATATAGTAAGAGATAAATATCACCATGCTGTATATGAACAAGGATATCGTCCATAAATCAAGGGAAATATCTAACCACAAGAAATTATTGTTCCCTACTATGCAAAGATAAAAGCTCTTTAATATCACCATTTAAAATGTTGTGACCTACCAAATTAAAAAAAAAAAAAAAAAAAAGCTAAATTGAAAAGGGCCCAATGAGAACAATAAAACTATAAAGTTTCTGTTTACTTGCAGAAAACAAGAAGTTTGAAATACAGTTAAAATAACTGGCTAACCTTAGTCTAGAACAAAGAATATGGTAGGGAATAAGAGGGAGGCGGAATATAATATTCTTAAAATATGCGAGAGTCTCATAAGGAGGACAGTGATTAATTGTGCTTCACATCTACAGATGGCAGTACAAAAATTGATCAGCAGGGAAATTTAGATTACATACTGTTAGAAAGTTGGTCCAAATAAAGTTTGTTAAATTGTAGAACAACTTAGTGTCAGGAGGTCGCTGGAGCTTTCAAGAACACCACTGTCAAACATCGTGCAAGGACTTTTTTCTGGTTTTGTCTCTGCATCAAAACGGGGGACAGACAACTAGCACTCAAAATCTCTTCCAACACTACTTTTTAAGTCCAATAAAATGTATCAATACATAATCTAAGTTGGCAGCCTTGTTAGAAACACAGGCCAAGATTTTTGAAGTTAACTAGTTATTTCGGTAGATAATTTGCAACATAAGGACAGCTGTACTAGTTCACCTAGCTCAGTGAGGTTAATGAGGAAGTGATACACTTTTCTTGCAGATTTTCTTATTGAGAAATGCATAGTCATACAATGACCTGCATCTGCCCATTTGTTCAATAAATTCTGTTTTATACACATGAAAAACTCTTCCATCATCCTAATTACAACCTTGTAAAGCGTCATGGAGCACTTTCAAACATCAAAAATTTATAATTACCTAAATTTGAAGAAAATTGTCTTTGAAGGAAGATTTTTTTTTTTCATTGGACGTGAGTTCAATTTCTTATTGCATTTAATTTTACTGGGGAAAACATGGAGCACCTCTCATTCCACCTGGATCTTCAACAAGACCAATTGGATTTGTTTACAGACAAAGAGTCTGCATAGCATCTCCTCCAGCCTAGCAACAGGAACAGCTGCAGAAAGCACTGAATTCTATCTGAACTATAAAACCTGAACTGAAAAATAAATAAATAAATAAATAAATAAAAAGGTCACTTTATCCATGCATCTCCTCTCATATTCCAACCCAACGATCTCATTTCCCAGCTTGGGAAGAAGTCAGCTCTGTCCTATCTGCTTGCTAGTGCTCATCCTAACCCCAGCTATAAGTACTGGTTTCTGGGAGGAGGGAATCAACTATATTCTGTACACCCAAAGAAAAATTTGAAGGAAATGACAGTCTTTCTTCACAGTCAGTTCCCAAATAACCTCTCAAATCAGCTGTGAAAGGAATAAAGTTTAGACAGGGACAAGGACAAAATAATGCAGGCGTGCTGACCGTACGCAGCAGAAAAACAAAGGCTGAAACATTCCAATTTTATTACAGAACTAATTCAGTCAAAAGTCTGGCATAAACAGCAAAGCTGTGCTCTGGAAACCCCCCCACGCATTCACCCGTGGAAGCCAGATTTCTATAGCAGACTCACTCTTCAACCCCTCTTAGACCTACCACTTTGTGTGCGTCATTTGGTTTTGACCATTTATCAAAATGGGGGGAGGAAATCTTTCAGTCTGGCAAAAATTCATTCATCCAATATAAGACCTTTGACTTGGAGGGGTAGCCTCTCTTCTTTAGAGATCAAAATTTTGTTAAATCAAGATTTTCTAGCATATTCTTTCAAAATACTGCAAGAAAAATGTACAAAAAATACACAATTTCCATAAGCAAACACTTCCTCAATAACTAGAATTCAGTATATTTTCAAATGAAGGTGTTTACAAATGTTTTGTGTTTTGTTCCTACTTTGTTTAATGCAATCCTACTGAATTCTTAAAAACCCTGTTTCTTCAAGGTGTTTTTAATCTTCCAGTCCTGAAAAATAATATGTCAATACTTTTAATGATCATCCTATAATTGTTCTCTTCAAACAAACCTTGAACGAACAATACAACACTACGCCTGCCAACTCACTGACCAGAGGTCAGAGCATGTAGTAATCCTGTATTTTTAGCACTTGAGTATTTTTCATTGTTATGTGCTGTTTGGCAAAAAAACTTTAGCAGCAAGCACAACTGTATTTCAAAACACTAGTCAACATACAACCTGAAATAGTATACCATACAATGCCTTTTTACTTCTTTTATTTCCTGAGACCTATCTTTTAAGTACATGTAATGTAGTACTGAAAGCATTTTATTACAAACTAAATACACAGAAATTCCCAAGCACACAAAAGAGCAAAGAGCCATGAAAACTAAAGGAGAAAAGATAATCAGGGGTGTTCTGGGTTTATTTTTCCATAAAACATACCCAAAGGCAGCTCTGAATTTGGCAGAATAATTAAAGTTCTGTTAAACACCATTTTATCTGCAGTCCTAACCGCATCTAATTACACAACAGATCAGCAGTAGACTCTGTAAAATTGGCTAAGTAGAAAATCTTGACCAAGTACCTGTTGACTGTGCTTCAGAGCCTACATGGTCTTACCTCCCAGAAATGGGAGGAAGGCACCTAAACTTTGTTCTATCAAAACTGAATGGGTGAAGTGGATTTAAAAAAATGGTAATAATAAAAAAAGAAATTGGTAAACATTTTTAAAAAGAATAGTAAAAACAAATTATGTTTCCAAATTGTTTCCTGAGTGTTGAACCTTTAATTGCAGCTGAATTGCATTTGCAAGCTTTTCTCACCTTTATGGGGCATTAAGGAACATATTCAGCATAACACTCATACCATAAGTGGAAGAAACAGAAAAGCTGTAGCTATCAATACACATTCAAAAACATTTGAGTAGCTATTCACTTTGCCTAAACTTGTTACCCTGCAAAGTGGGACTAACTGAATCTTGGCTCACTATGTAAGACTCATAAAATAGGAGACCGTTTCTCTGTACTTAAAATGCATACGTTTTAAAATTGTTTCTGGTAAATCTTAGGTAGCTTCAACAATATTATGAAATACCATGATTCTGATTTTTCAGTATATAGAAGGTGAAAACGTTGTTCAAATTTCTCACAGGTAGCATTTATCCCCCACATGTCAGGTTGGGTGTCAGTGAGCTGATCCAATGAGATTTAAAAAATAAAAATAAAATAAAATAAAAAAAGAAAAGCCGTATCACACACACACTTGCTAGGAAGCACCTCCATGTTATCGAGTGGAGAGTTTTCCTTTTTTTGCCTGAGAAATCATAAGAGAAGTGAAAGAAAAACAAAACAAACAAACAAACAAAATGCCAGCAACAACAAAAAAGGCAATCTAACAAGTCTAATACAGTACCAAATACCTACTTTGTCCTAAATTAATTCAGATTGTTACATTTTAATCAAATGTTTTCCATTACATGAGAACAACAGATAGATTCAGATAACAGATTTGAAATCTTACATTTTAACTAGAAGTCTTTTAGGAAATTTATATCCTCCTAAGGTGTTTCCAACACAAACCTTTTTAACATTAGGCTAATACTAGGGCAAATCAAAAGAAGCAGAGTTAGCTTCTACTTCAGAAACTCCAGAACTGCAGAGTGACAAAAATTAGTTTTATTACATAAAAACAGATAAGAGCTAACATTCCCAGAGAAAAGGAAATCCATAGTGCTGTCATTTACTCTAGGTTACCGTGATTTTTATCCACATAATCCAAAATTTTCTATCACATTCCTGTTGGTTGGTTTAATCTGTATCTGAAGATTTAAGTTCTCTTGTCATGTCTAAAGTTATATACAAATTATAAAATACATGAAAATACGTGACAATTAAGTACTGTACTTATTCTGTGCTTTTAAATTCCAATCTTCTTTTATTAACCATCCCTATCTGCAATCTTAACAGAAAACAACCCTCCAGTTTATGCACACTGGGAAAAAAAAAAAAAAAAATAGAAAACAACCCAAGAAGTCCTCTGTCATTCTTGTCTTCTCTGAGCTACTCCTTGTGGACCCAGTGCAAGGTCCCACTTTTTTTTTTTTCTTTTTTTCTTTTTTTTTTTTTTTTTAAACCTAGGTGTTCAATGGAGAGATTCTTTCAGTTGGTGCTTTTTGCTTGTTCCTCCAGCTGCCCAGTGGCATGCTTTCCATGACAGATGCTCTGGCTTCATTCTTAACATATGTTCCAGATGATAATTCCATCTTCTTTTCTGGATAACTTTAGAGCCAAGGGGTTTTTGAGCTGTCTAATGAATCTTGGCATCTGTTATAAATTCATTCCATTTAATACGTAGTATTTTTCTAAGGCATTTGCTTTCAAAGGCATTTAGATGTCTGTACCTTTGTTAGATTTCCAGCTTTCACATCCATATGTTGAGATGGAAAGAAATATCTGAGTTGAAGTTTCACACCCTGGTCTTTAAAACACAGATTTTTTTCATGACCGCATCTTGTTTAGTTGGTAAATGAAAATGTTGTCTTGCCAATTTGTAATGCTAGTTCCATTCTGGAATCCCCAGGTGATGGGCACCTTATTACCACGATACACAAATTTATTCCCTTCTTTTATTCCTTTACATTCCAGTAATATTCGAGCTGGGAATTTCCAGGGATTAATTATATTTGCTTAGATTTTTTTCTTGCAATTACGTAATACCATTGAATAAATAACAGTGAAAAAAAGAATGCTTTTCTATTTAACTTCATCTTCCAGTCACTGAAGGACAAGCACGTGTTGGGGCATCTCAGGAGTTACTGCAATTACCATGTAATTTTTCTTTGTTATGGAAACTTCCCATGATCTCATAATTAATTACCAGTCTCTCCAATCTAAGTTTTCAGTATTTTTTCAGAAACCCTACACTCACACTAAACTTTTTTTTTTCTTTTTTTTTTTATTATACAGTATGTAGCAATGGTTATTTGATTTCTGTACCAAAGATACTCACAAATCCAGCCTAACCAACACATCTTTCAAGTAGGTTTCCCTGCTCTGTATCCTTCCTATTTATACCAATCGGTCTCTGTCCTTGACAGGCCCGCCAGCACAAACAGCAGCATTCACCTGCAACTCCTCCAACCGTGCAACTGTGACCAAGGCAAAGGTGTAGCAACACTAATGGCAGACTTTTACATTGTGAATTACTAATAGCAGTTGCAGTATGAACCAAAAGGAAATCACCTGTAAAACATCCCAGTTCACATTTTTATCATTTCAAACCAGAAACAGAATCTCTAACTACAGCAGAAGCTGAAATCACTGCTGCATATTTCTCTTCCAGAGACCAAAGCTCTCTTCGGAATAGCATGAGCATAAAAGGCCATTTCCTTGGAGACTATGCTCACAACAGACTCTCAGAAAGTTCTCCTGATCTTTTCTGCTGTCAGTGTCTGCTCCATATCCCAGGCTCCACAGCACCTTGCACTACTCTATAGTTGAAAAGCCACATCAATACAGCTAAAATTGAGCAAGAGATCCACCTCTCTTCTCACAACGAATGAGGACTTAATGAAGCTGGCATCTTTAGATGCAGTCTTATCTTTCTGATCTTAACTCTGTAAGGGTTTATGTACACTAAAAGCATTTATATTTAAAATGATGATGCATTTTTAAACATTAAACATTATCTTCTTGCATGGTACATTCTAAACAGCATTTAATAATATGTTCTTCAAATGCTGGATTATGATGCATCACGTTTTCTTGGTAGACAGCAATTGTTGATATTTATCTATTTTGAGGAAAGATTAAAATGTTAACAAGTTGATTCATTTCTTGCTTTGTATATTAAAAAAAAAAAAAAAAAATGTACTCCCAAAGTCAAGATATATGAACAGATTTTCAAGGAACTCCAAAGAAAACAAGATATTTGGAGCAGTTTAAAATATGTCAACTGGCAAAACACAGAGATTGTGGCAAGCCACTCTTTTTATAAACTGTGCATCTAATCAGTATAAAACTTTCTTCTATGCTACAGCTGCAAATATATTGACATCAACAGTCTACCAACCATGGCTGGCTTTTAGGAAACAAAGTGGATTGGAAGAAAGAAAAGGCTATTAATATGCTAAACCTCTAATGCAGGATCATAATTTACAACAAAAATACAAACGTCTATTGTGAGGCAATTTACAAACGACAATGTTTGCACTGAATACAAAGACCTACAACTTTTTCTCTGGCAAAATTCACTACTTCATAGAGATATTTTCCTTTTGTAAAGAAAGGTCAGACACATGATGGAAAATCAGACAGTGATGCTTTTACACTCACATTGCCTTACAATTAAAAAAAAAAAGGCATTTTTCTCCTCATTTTACTCAGCTCTGGAGTTGTGACTTGTTACTTATTTTACAGGAAAATTCATTATAAGTAACCAACATAAAAATCCAGATTAAACCTAAACTTATGTAAGAACATAAAATTATGATAGCATGTTCCTCAAAAAAAAAAAAAAAAAAAAAAAAATCGAAATAGATATTAACACTAGAAATGTTTATACTGTGAACTTCTTTAAGTGGATCACGTTTTTGCTATCAAAAGCAATATTTATTATTATTTGCATATCTATAGCAGATTATTTAAACCCCACCACTGATACATTTGACATTAGCAATATTCACACCATTTGTGGCATTCTCTATTAATGAGTATATTAACATTTGGGAGGCTGGCACAGAGAAAAATACTTCACTTAGATTTACATATAAGTGTGCATTACACAGTTATTATATACCACAAATAATGCACCATGACCATAACTGTTTTTTTTAACTCTATGTTTGTAGAACAAATAATATCTGTAACAGTTCTTTCCCTGGACTGGCTGCATGGGAACACACAGCATCAAAAAAGATCCCTTAAAAAAGCTGGCTTTTTATTTAAGAAAGAGCTAGCATTATGGTTGCAGTGAAGAGGAAACTACAACATCTTTGTAAGTACCTGGAAAATACAGATAAATCTCACAGCCAGTGCATGCTGTTTGGTGTAACTTCAGAGTGGTTGCCCAAGCTACTGCACATGACAGCAATTCCCTGTCTCCACAGGAAAAAGGATGGTTGGATCAAGTGAGGGGAAAGTTCATCAGCTCTACATAAGACCCTATGTACCAACTGCAGGTCTACATAAAATCCTATGCACGTAATGTAAACTAAATGTGTAAAGTTTTCACTGTGATGGAAAAACTTCCACAGGGATCCCAAATACAAATATTTATAACAAAAACAGAGTATTCATTGTGTGAGATGTAATCATAAAGTTCTTAAGCCTCCTCCAAGTTTTGGTATATAACCAAACAAAACTAGAAGCAAGTTTACAAAGAACGCATTTCAGCCAAAACATACTTTTACAAGAATTCTACCAAATGTAGCAGTAATATTGCAGAAAACCTGCAAAAATGCAAGAGGCATAAAAATTAACATTATCTGAAGTTTTACTGATCATCCACCAACGTAGTCTACATATTATGGAGTCTGAGAACAGGAACTATAGTTTAAATCTTGAGTAACACCCGAAAGCCAACAAAATTACCAGCCTCAAAAGGGTATCTAACATAAGCTTTGGGTAATTTGTTGTTGTTTTTTAGTTAAATATTCTTTTTAAAAAACTTTCAAACTCTAAAACCAAGAGGATTACAAAGCTACTGTGTCACTTGGATTAAGACATTGCTTAATGTTTCAGACATTACCCAAGTGTAGTGGGTTTACGTGGCAAGGTTTTAGTAGCGGGGGGGCATAGGGGTGGCTTCAGTGAGAAGCATCTAGAAGCTGCCCCATGTTTGGTAAGGGCCCCACTGCTGACCAGGGCTGAGCCAATAAGCGATGTTGTTTTGCGCCTCTGTGAGAGCATATTTAAGACAGGGAAAAAAAACGCTGTGCCACTCAGCAGCTGGGAGGGTGAAAGAAGTGAGGAACAGCCTTGCAGGTGCCAAGGTCAATGAAGAAGGAGGGGAAGAGGTGCTCCAGGTGCCGAAGCAGAAGTCCCCTGCGGCCTGTGGTGAGGACCATGGTGAAGCAGGATGTCCTCCTGCAGCCCATGGAGTACCACGGTGGAGCAGGGTTCCACGCTGCAGCCCATGGAGGAGACCACGGTGGAGCCTGTACACCGAAGGAGACTGCGGCCTGTGGAAGACCCCTGCCGGAGCAGATTCCGGGCCGGACCTGTAGGCCGTGGAGAGGAGACCACGCAGGAGAAGGTGACCCGGGAGGAGCTGCTGCCCGTGGGGGACCCAGGTTGGAGCAGTTTGCTCCCGAGGGATGGACCCCATGATACGGACCCATATATGGAGCAGTTCTTGAAGAGCTGCTGCCTGTGGACAGCCCACGCTGGATCAGTTCGGCAAGGACTGCATCCCGTGGGTGGGACCCCACAGCACAGGGGACAAGAGTGACCGAGAAGGAGCGGCAGAGAAGAAGTGCTATAGACTGACCATGACCCCCATTCCCCCGTTCCCCTGTGCCGCTCGGGGGGAGGAGGTGGAAGAGGGTGGATGGGGGGGGAGGGTGCTTTTGGTTTCTTTCCTTTGTTTCTCACTTCTCTAGCTTGTTAGTAATAAGCAATAAATCTTACTTTCTCTCTATGCTGAGTCTGTTTTGCCCGTCACGATAATTATTGGGCGATCTCCTTGTCCTTATCTCAACCCTTGAGCCCCTTTCATCGTATTTTCTCCTCGCTCCTCTTTGAGGAGGGGGAGTGAGAGAGCGGTTGTGGTGGAACTCAGCTGCCCACCCGAGTAAAACCATCACACCAAGTCACTACTCTGTTACAAGTTACTGTTTAAAAACTATAAGCCTGTGGGAATAGGAACTCGCTAACCTCCCCAAAGCATTTTTTTACTTCAATCAAGTTTGGGACCAGCACCAACATCAAGTCAATTGCTTTTCTCTAAACATGAATTACAAAATAAAAATAAAAATCTCAAAATACAAAGTTTTTGTGCTATAGCCTGACTGTAGTCACAGCCTGAGTTTTCGGTGCATTTCCATAACCAATTTACTCTTGCAAAGGTGCAAGCTGCCACTACCAGGAGTTGCCCTGCCCCTCCGCACCTCTAGTCTTTCATTCCCATTTGTGCCAGCACTACTGCTTGTGCAGCTACGCGGTGAGTCAGATCAGGGAAATGATCCATCTGAAAGTTAGCTAAGAAAATAAAAATAGATTCGTTTTCAGCCAGAAAAATTTCCTGGTATGATTCACCCTGTGACCATTATGAACACAAATGCCAACACAACAGTGCAAGAAGAGGACATGACACTTCCCCCATTTCAGCAACAGCTTCCACTTCATACAAGTTTCAAGTAAACATGGGATTGCATCCATCAGGGGCAAGTTCACAGGATCCTAATTAAAATTCAGTAGCTGCTGCTGTTTCTCAAGATAAGAATAAACTTGTTCAGAAAAGTTTCCGATGTATTAGTCAGCATGCATAAACTGGCATGATATTATACAAGCCAGCACAGTTCAAAACAAAGTGAGTGAACAGTAGACTTCAGTAAAGCAATCAATGCTGTACAAAATACACTGTTCTGTATTTTCATGTGTGTAAAACTTAGACCATTAATACTTCTGCAGTTTCATCAGGTCAGAAGAACACACAAGGAGGTGGAGATGTCACTATGTTCCTATGGAATCCTTCTTGCCCAGGGGGGGCTCGTCAAGAGTTTTTCTTCCCTTTGCTCTGCAAGACATCTAGCAAAAAAACTAACCTTAAGAACTGATAAAGGACTTCTGGTTTTTGCACCTAATTATAAACTCCTCCCTTTGCACACCCCTTGCAAATATCACCTCTTTCTCTGCAAAACATCAGAAAGATAAACAAACAAATAATCCACTGCTTCTCCTTCATGCTAACTTCAGCTAGTGCTAAGCTCATTCTACTTTCTATATAAACAGTTGCATTTTCAAAAGCACGAATATTGCAACGTGAAGCACCCCAGCTTTCACAAGGACTACCAAGATCACATTCAGGAAGCCCCTGAAGTGAAGTACCAATACTATTTCCATTTTTCAGAAGAAAACTATGGCTTGGACAAATTAAAATCCATAACACTGAGTGCCAAATTTAAGACATTGGTGGTCCAGTTCTTCACAGCGTTTACTATCTTGCGCATCTTTCTTCATTAGATAGTTGTCCCTAAATTCATTGTAGCCAAAACCACAGAGCACTCATATAAAGTAGCTACCAGATCTCTCTCCGGTTGTGTGTTTCTCATTATCGAAGCCCAGTTAACAGCAATCTGTGAAAAACACTGTGTTTTTCTTTTTTACAGTGAAATTTTTACACTTCAACTGTTCAAATGTAACTGAGGATTACACAATTTGGAATTTCAATGTAAAAATGTTAACCATTAATGAAAGCAAGGACTTTCTAATTTCACACTAGTAATATGCTACTATATTGTAAATAAATATTCTTGTGAAGACTACCCCCCAACATTTCACAAATGAATTTCCAAATCTAACTGGAACAAGCATTTTCTTATCTGTGTGCTGGTATCAGATACATTCATTTCGTATTTTCCTGTCACTCTTGAGAAAGCACTCTATAAGAAAGAAAACTAATAAATTCAGAATTTACGGTAAACTGGACATCAGTCTGATGATAAGGATCCAATTACAAAGAAATGTAGTTAGCTTACTAAAGTTAGCTTACTAAAAGTAGGCTAGCACTGCCTGATTTGCAAGTGAAGTGATCAATAATACCATAAAATAATATTTATTAATAATCGTATATAATAATAATACCACAAAATAGCAGAGTACCCAGGACACAGCTAGAGATGGTACTGAAGAGGGCTGGAAAAAATTGTGACTGAAGGTCCATCTGCTTTACAGACAGGGAGTATACTTCTGAAGTAAATCTCTGAATTATCAACTATTACAAGCTCCGGCTTACGCTGCAGCTGCGCTTAATACATTCCCACTGCTAAAGGCACAGGAACAGACATGACAAGGAGTCCAAACCAAAGCGCTGGACGTGAACAGCATGGACATCAAAATCTAAGCATTAGCTGCTCCACTCGACAGATCCAGAGAATGACAGAACGGCTGAGGTTGGAAGGGACCTCTAGAGGTCGAAGCCCCTGCTCCAACAGATTGCCCAGGACTGTGTCCAGACAGCTTGTGAATATCTCCTATTGTGCTGTAGTACGTGCTAATGGAGACCTACCCCAAGACCCAGGAAATCCTTCCCACACAGTGCAAGGTCTATGCTGCTGAAATTGAGCACTCTTTTTTTTTTGCCTGCAGTTTAGGAAAGATCACTCAACTCTCAGTAAGTTTGTGGCTGAATAGATCCAAGGCACTACCACCACCTTCCTTCCATATTTGCTGGGGAAGAAAGCCTCTCATTTTGCACAGATTGCACAGATGTTCATGGAGGATCAACAGTTGCTCTGAGAAAACAAAAAGCAACCAAGATAGCAGTTTAGTGGTTACAAAACCTCCTTCTCTTGTCCTCCACGTTATATTCACTCTCTTAATCATCACTAGCCTCTTCCCTTCCCAAATCTGATTTTTCAGTATCTCAATTTGCAGTCTCAATTGTCTCTGATATTTGTGCCCTAAACCTTTGACTTCTCACTCCAGCCCTAAAACTCCTTCAGGATCTAGTTCCAAGTCACAGCTGTTGACCTCATTAATGTTTCTGACAACTACAGCAGGGTAGTATAAGAGGAGTGGGTCCCACAGAGGCATAAACTGATCAGACAAACTGAGGCGAGAGGAAAGGATACATGGATTGCCTTTGAAATAAAAGGATTGGGAGAAACATTTGTTGGACTGGCACGTAGGTATATTGAGGGAAGAAGACTTCTAGTAAGCTATCAAAACCTCTTTTATTACAAGCAAGTTACAACAAGAATGAAATCTTAATGTGAAAGTGGCATAAACACAAACAGATTTAAGTTTCATCAGCAGACTACAGGATGCCAAAAGCTTTAGGTAAAGTGACTACTTAAGCTTAAAAAAGAAAAAAAAAATTAATAAAGAACATGTATAACAGAGACAGTTCCTCAAAGTCCTCCCTGACAGTATACTTCCAACATCTGCTGGTCATGCAGCACTGCCAGACCGCGAGAGCTGCAAGTAGGAAAACAACACTGAATTGTTTGAGCCTTGCTTTCCAGTCCCTGCTACCAAG
This sequence comes from Nettapus auritus, assembly GCA_011076525.1. Lineage (NCBI taxonomy): Eukaryota > Metazoa > Chordata > Aves > Anseriformes > Anatidae > Nettapus > Nettapus auritus. The sequence continues at coordinate 36,640,692 of CM021767.1, read as the reverse complement.
AGCATTAACCTTGCTTCTTGGAAAGTATTGCTCTCATGGGTAACAAACTGGAAGGAATACGAGTGACTGGAGAAAAGATTCAGAACACAAACACTACAGCAGCATTCACTACATAGGAACTGGAACAGACATACAAGAAAATATAATGCAAATCTATCCAGAACACTCCAAAAAATGCTGCCTAGGTGTTTTCCTGTGTAACAAGCAACCTGTTGTTGTCAGAATAGAAGAAGCACTTTTCCACCATAAATCTCAGGACACATGAGAGGCCAAATGATTTCCCCCTTTTCCTCTTCCCCCACCACAAAGACCAAGATAAGCCCAGAAACATGCCTTACCAACCACCGGAAGGGTGGGAATAACAGGGATTCAGTTTGGGTACTGAATCTTTCAACTTTGCAAAAAACAAACCTCTGAAAATCAACAGCAAAAAGGTCAAACATGTTAATGCTCCCATGACTGTTACACACTAATAATATCCTCTTAAACACAGGATAACACCTTTCTCCCTCTGAACATATTATTGCATCTTCTATCGGATGTATTATTAGTGGGAACTAATATAGTTAATCAAAGAACATGCACAGAATTTTAACCACTACCATCTACAATAGAGCTCTAGAGGAGGATAATTTTTACCAATCACAATCTCAACTGTAAAATGATTTAGAAATGAGAAAAGGCCATATTACAGTTATATTGAAACCAGAACATTAAAAAAAAAGAAAAAAAAAAAAAAAAAAAGAAAAAAAAGTTTTAATGGAACTTTAAAGACTTATTTAGTTTCAAGTGGTTCATCAATGAAGATTTTACCTAAAACCACTATTTGCGAAGACAATTAGAAAAAATAGTTTGAATTTCTTCTACTTTCTGTAGCAGATGTTCAAGACAGTCTATTTAAATTTGTCTTTGTTAGAGGTGTGTTAAACTACTCAAATAATTCAGACAATCTGCAAACAAGATTTCTGACAGGTTGTGAATAGCATTCAATTAGTACCATAACTTCTGAGATTATTTTTTCAATCAAGGCATTCCTGCCACCACCCAAAAAAAAACATACCACATGAATTCAAGCTCTCATGTGTATTTCCAAAATTAACATATTTTTGGTCTTGATTCAACTGCAAATCCCAATGTCCATTAATTTACTTAGTGCTTTTTCAGGATTTGGGGGAAGGAGGGGGGAGTATAGAAGACAAGTTACTGTAAAACTGTAAACAATTCAAACTTTAAAATCAATTTGATTCCTACCTGGAACAACAGATTTATTCCACCACATTATTTATTCTTCTCATTAGTAGATACAACAACGTAAAATATTTTCCACGTGGCTATTTCATGAAATCCCATGATTTTGACACAATTAAGACATGATCGCATCATGTCTTTAATTGCAGAAGTGAGAACAAACCAGTAGTTGAATTAATTTCTCATCACAATAAATCAAACACTTCTTATTCTATCAATCTATGAGTTTAGAAATACTAATATTACTTCAGGTAATTGTATTCCAGATACCAGGAAGTTATGAAAAGCTATATTTTTTAAATAAATAAATAAAATAAATAGCATTTGAGTGAAAAAGATACTACAGTATTCCAAGTGATGCAATCATTACAGGACAAACTCATTACAAGAAAGCTTCACATCTGTTTTTTACTGCCATTTCATTATATCAAACTTCTTAAGTTATCATGGTTACTGGTAGTTCTGAAGCTACTGGTAGACTAGTACTTCTGTACTTGATATGAATGTTGCAAGATAAAATGAGGACATCAAAAATTGAGATTAATGTCATCCCCACAAACAAGGCAGATTAATTATCTATTCCAAATAATTTGCGTAAAAATATCTAATAAAGCAAGGTAAACATGGCCACGACAAACAGCATTATCTAATTTAGCACACCTGCATACAGAAGTCCAGCACAGGCCTGGTAATGGAAGTACAACAGAAGCATAGACTTAAACTGACAATATTTTGTTTTACCTTTTACTAATGATTTAGCCATCTTGTTACATAATACACATTCGGTATACTGTCCCTCAATGAAAAATCATTACTCTTTCAACATACACACAAAATAAAGTTAGTTGACATGTTAAATTTAAAACTGGGTCCTTTAAAAAGTTAGCATCTGTGTCAATTTTTCCTTTGTCCCAAATGATCTTTTAATAACATGGTAACACTGACTCTCAAAACTTTTCATATGTTTAAACTAATTGAAATCTTGTGCACAGGTTATATATAAAGAAATTAGGTTGCAATTAAGCATAGTTATTAATGATTGTTAAATCTAATTGTTGTGACTATTATAGACCACAGACAAGGTCAGCTCTACAACCTGTGAAACTAGCATTAAAGAAAAAAAAAGAATCACCTGAATTATGTGCATAAAAACCTCTTTTGTAATTATATGCTCTAATCATACTAAACATGTTCATCCATTTAAAAAACAGCTGTTTCCAAACTGATACATTCAAAATATATCCCCACTCTGTAAGACATTCAATTTGCTTTCAGTAAAATTAAAAATACTAAATCTTACAATAATTTGAAAAGACACTGTGCAAAACATTGTGCACATAAGCAAATCCAAAATGGAAAAGTAATTTCAGCAATTTCCGCAGAGTCCTTACACTAACTGCATGAATATTAAATACATGTTATAACTTCAGCGTGTCACCACCAAGATTTCTATCAGTCTATTTCAGATTCTTTGTCAAGATCACATCCCTTTCACCTATATGCATTAGAAGGAAAGAACATTGATGTCATTTAAAAAGGACACTCACAAAGGAAGACAACACATCTGTATTCTAATCTGGCCACAGGAATAGTGGGAAAACAGAGAGAAGAAACAAAAATGATTATCCTCTCTGAAACAAAACACACTGGGCCAGTAAATTGCAACATTATCTTTCCAGCAGCACAGGCACACAAGGCCATGAGATGGTTGGTTCTTATCACTAGATCCGAGACAGCAAGTCACAGACAAACACAAGACCGTCTGTACACTGCTCTCTTGACTGAGCAGAGACTCCCTCCAGAAAACACCAGCAGAAAACCCAAAACCATTCAAGTCATACATCTGCCTCTTGCTTGGACAAGTTGTGATGTCTCACAAGGTGTATCTGCATTAGTACTTTAATTCAGATAAGGAGAACAAAACTTCTTAGCACCCCAGCTAATGCACTTTGCTGAATGATGCAGTCTAGGAGTGCACAAACCTGATTCCTTTCAGATGAAAGTGAACCAAAAGACGGACCCCCGAGCACTACCACTGCTAACGGGGCACAGAAGCAGCCCAAAGCCAGACTAAAGTAACTCCTACTTCACTTTGCAAATGCCATGAGTGCAGCTAGTTACCAAGTCCTCATCGCACAACTAATTTACTCTCTGGCTCTGCTCTCACTGGACCACATCACCTGCTCAGGCAGGCCCAGCTACCATGCTTCAGGGTCTCCTTTCACCTATGATATGAGACCCAATGGCTCCTGAGGTTTGCTGAGCTTCTAAGGCTTGGCATCCTCTTGAGTTTCACTTCCTTCTATCATATGAAGTTCTCACCTTCTGCCTGTCACCTTTTGCTCACCTAAGCTCATGTAACAGCTCACCTTTCCTCAGTGTCATCTACTCTCACTGCAAGGAAACATCTTCTTGTGAAGACTACTCAAAGACTAAATAAGACCATCCTTAATTAAGTAAACTTAATTCTGGCGTTTCTTTACTTTGAGTGCTGAACAATTTTAGAATAGGAATACTTTAACAGCTTGGTCATTTAAGCATTCACAGAACAACAGCACATTGAGGCTAATCATGTAGAATCACATTGACTCTTCATGTTCAAGAGCAGGGTTAAAGACTTATAAATGTACAACTGTCAGCCCTCTATTATTGACATGGATACAGTGCAAAGGATAATAAAGCAAACATTTTCACAGTGCATTTCACAGCCATTAAGAATCAGAATACCCTGCACTTACAGACTCTCTTCTCCCCAGCATCTATCTCAGCTTCAGCTTAGAGATCCCCACCTCGACTTTCAGTCCTCCCATCTCATTCCTATACTCAGGCCATATAGGCAAGTTACAGGCAAGTTACATCTCATTAGCTAGCTCTTCAACTCTGCTTCATCCCCATACTTTAAAGTCATTCTCATACTCCTTGACTGGGCTCGAAATTGCAGCAAGAGATTGCTCTGTTCTTTTCCTTACATCACAAACCACCCTGACGTATATCACCACCCTGACTGCTGAAGGCAATAGATTTTAAAGGTCCCAGGCTATATCCACATAACCAAGTGATTTGGCATAATAGAAGCAGATCAGTCAACTGAAACAGCTGGTGCCCAGGCCCCTGCTTTTACAGCATATAGGGTTTACAAGTCTATTTCAAGTTAAATTCAGTCTGGTGCCTCATAAGGAACATTACACCATGCACATGGCTTAGGGCTTTCCAAAGCACCAGCTGTTGGTTCGTACCTTTATGCCTCAGCTAGGGGCTGGAATTTACTCGGTGCATACCTGGAGAGGAGATTCCACACTGCTTTCCTCCAGGAGGAACCTAGTTTGTACATACCAAAACCACTCAGAGAACTGAAGCAAGAAGTGTTAAGCAGGGATGATCAGAGAACAGCCTTTAAAACTGTAACAGCGTTATAGCTTGCAGAAGCAGTTCAACTTTAACCAATCCCACCATGCATCTTCATAGAGAGAATATTCAGCTGACAAAGTGTACACTGAGCACAGACAAATTCCAACTTTCAGAGCTTAGATTAAGTTCAGATACTTTTCCTTGGCAACAATAACAAAAGTGCTTAGCAACTCTGTCTCCAGTGCAAGGTCAGGGTAGAATCTGTAATTACATGAAATGTATAACCATTGAATTAAATGCTTACAAATTTTTGACATTGAAAAACCCTGCTACACTTTTCTTCTGTTCAGAAACAAAACACTTTAATTCACCAACAACCGTAATAAGTCCCAGAAAATTTAGGAAAATATTAGAAAGAATCGGAAAAAAAAAAAAAAAAAAAAAAAAGTTACCCATAGCAAGAACGAATAAAACAACCACATATTTGCTCAAAGTTCATTAAAACTGGGGGAAAAGTGCATGTCATGAAATATCTTTGAAAATAAAATACCTAACAAAGCTGACATCAAAATGCAAAATCCATCAGCTTTTCTTTAATTAATAGATTAGCAAAACAGCATGAGAGGGAAAACTTTTACTTTACATTTCAGATTTTCAAATATTCACTAATACATTTAGTTTCACTGTACAAAACTATAGTCCTTTTCTGGACCTCAGTTATTAATGCACACCACAGTTGATATTGGGTTTTAGTAAGAATGAACATTTTTTATACGACATTATGTAAGAGTCTATTGGATCATCCTATTTGGATCATCCTAATCACTTTATAATACGCTTGAAAGAAGTTACATGAAATAAACAGCAAGGAAAATCAGATAACCAAACAGAGCAAGCAACAAATTGGGTAGAAGAAACAATTTAAAATTTTAAATAGCTCCTGCCATGCAAAATATGATTTGTTATATACAAAAAATATATATTCCAAAACAGGAAGAAGGCCTTAAGCTTCACATAGGTTAGCCCATTTTCATCTGCAATACCCACAATGAAATACCAAAACACAGTTATGCAGGAGTAATAACAGAATAATAAACTTCTCTCATTCTCTTGGCTTCTTTAACATTTAATGTCAATCTACAACATGAAAGCTAATAATGATCTTTGTCTTTATATGCTGCTAATGAAACAAAGCATTTCTTTTTAAATTAAAGGGCAATTTTGTTCATACTATTCAAGTCTAAATCCTTCTGGACTGGAATCACAGAAGCTTGTGGTATACATCACCCTGTAATCCAGATCACCTTCTCTCTGCAAGAGAGATGATGTTCTTTTGGAAATAATCTTGTGCAACACCACAACCCAAAGCAAAGCAGCATGAATTATGGAAGATTTCATTCAAAGTCCATTACATGGTGTAAATGCCATCTATTTCTAGAGGCTTCCCATTCAAAACATAACGCACAGCAACCTTCCCAAATTTGCAAATCACATGGTGACAGATTATGAAGTGACATCTCAAGAATTCACAGGAATTTAAGTGTAACAGAAAATATTACTTTAGACTGACTTATAATTAGGAACATGCTCTTTAATCATATGGCTTCCAGGTCTGCAGAGTAATCAGATATATGCTGAGCTTTACACAAGTAGTATATTGATTTTACAGGGACTACTTGAGTATGTAATATAAGCTGAGCCACATATTGGCATTGAGGAAGTTTCACACAAAGTATTGCACCCACAAGAGCTCTAAGCAACCTTCAACTGTGCACCTCTATTTCTACTTCTAAGAGCTGCCACCACTGCCTACTTAGTCTGATACAGGAGTGACAGGAGCTGCAGCAGCAAGGTTAAGTGGGAATTACCTAGTCCAGCTTCCTCCTTACTGTCAGTTACCCGCGTAAAACAGGGGCAGTGCTGAGGGTTAAGTATTAACATGACTCAGGCCTTAATGGCCATTAATTCCATATGGTCAGATTAGCTTGCTGCAGACTAGAAAATAAATCAAGAATGCTCCCAGCATAACTGTTCAATGCCACTGCACGCAGCCTGCTACACACCACAAAAACTTTGCATTAAGAGGTAGAACTTACCCCTCTTCTGAACCCAGCCTTCCTTCACAATGGTAACATCGCTCATGATGGCTCCACTCTGAACCCCCGACTCAAAAGAGTATTTCTTTGAGTTATCAGCTTGTCTGTTTGGCTTCTCTTCTGCTGCTCTTCCCAATTTCTACTGATGAGTCACCCTGGAAGGAAATATTAGAGAAAGAATTTAAGTCTTTTCTGTTTTTCTCATTTGACAGCCAACAAAAAAAAAGTCTTTGTTGATGTCTTCCACTGACTGAGCTCATATTAAAAATCTGCTTTTTTTTTTTTAATTAACCATATAACGGAATCATATTTCTATAGTCTTACAGCACATTTTCCATGAACACCTTGCTACTTAACAGACCCAGAATGTGTTACATTTTAAGTCACATGGTACTATTATAAAACACACAAAATAAAATTCCTTGTACTGATGCACAGGATGCTGTTAAATGAAACGGTGCCAGTACTGCTTCACAGGTCCAGCTTTGAAGCACAGTATCTTTCACCATTCCCCCATTTGTCAGAATCCATGCAATTGGTAAGTGATTCTATTATTAAGACTGCATTGATCAGATCAAGGGTGAAAGGAAATGGAAGGAAAGGTTCTGTAAAGGCACTTAAAACCAAAGCCTTATGATGATAATCATATCTATAATGCTTAACTGTTAAACTCTGCAGTAAGCAATTCACCAGCAATGCAGTTACTTTTTTCAAAATGTTTTTATTATTTTTTTAAAAAAGGAAGAAAAAGAAATAGTAAAAGCTACAGAAATATAACATTATTCCTACTTCCACTATAACTACACGATAGCCAGCACAAACCTCTAAGTTTTTAGAAACAGCAGCACTGACAAGTATGTGAACAGAGAAGCAACTTTTTAGGAGTGCAAATTAACTAAAAAAGACAGTTTAGTTTATGAAAAGAAGGAGTGCATGTTCTCTCAGGGCTTTAAGCCAGGCAGTGACAAGAGTGCTCTCTTCCCTGCAAAGAAGAAAAAAAGCTTGCAGGGGGCGGAAGGAGGCCAGCCCTACAACAGGACACGCCGGTCCCAGAAGCCACAGCCCTCCCTTCCAACCACCTCGCTCCCAGACTACCAGAAGCTGTGAAGAAGAGATAATAGCACTGTAACCAAGCAGGAAGAGAAGTCAGAGGGCAGAAGAGGTCTCCTTTTGCCAGCAGACTGCCTTTCCCCTTCATCCTTCAAAACAAAGAGGAACATCCAAATCATGCCAGTCTAGGAAAGGGACTTCTGTGATGGTGTAGGAACACCCTTCTATGGCTGTACACACAGGAGAACACCTGTACACACTGCTAGCATGGAGCAGGGACACACAGCCCAGTTCTGTACTAAAAAAAAAAAAAAAAAAAACAGCACATACATATTCGTTTAGTGTACTGACCAACAATTGTAAACGCGATAGAAACAAATTGTCCTAAAAGCAACCCATGAATGAATGGAGAATGGTAGGGGAAATAAACTGTTCTAATCCATCCAAGAACGGGGTAAAAACTGAACCATTATACGTGTGCAGGTTATTTCTTATTTATCATTTGAAAAAATGTGTATTTGCACCACACAGCAGCTAGATGGAAGGCTGCTTCTGTATGGATGCTGTGCAAAATAAAACTTTCTGTATGGATGCTGTGCTGTGCAAAATAAAACTTGGTATGAACATTTTTTCAAGTGGCACACAACAAATAATGCAGTACAGCACAACTAAGAAATGTATATCCATTTTACAGTTTTGCATTCACTTATTTTCTCAAAAAATGCAGAAAATCAAGTACTTAAAATTATAAACTGTAACATTGAATGATTTAATTTAGTAGTGCAAAGTTTAAATAATATTGAAGGCAGTGCCTCTGTGACATCCCTTGGCACTGGCAGATATAATGGTAAGTCCCATGTAGGTAATACACACCTTTTTTCACCAGTATCACACCACGCTGTGTCTAAAAGGACACCAGACACTTCTGTTTATGTAAACACACACTGCCTTCAGATTTATATACCTTCATGTTTTTATAAGAGTTAAAAGAAAATGTTACATACAAGGTTTGGGCTTTGGTAGTGTCAATTCACCTATTTATCTTTAACTGGTTAGATTTTGCATTACTAGGTAAGTCAGCATGGCAGAAATAAACACAACAAGCATGCCTTTCCACAGCCTTTACCTCACTAGTTAGAGAGTTATTTTCTGGGTCATAATCCATCAGAGCTTTTGTTTGTGCTCTTCATTGCAGTGATAAGCAAGCCCAACAGCTGTGCCTGGACATAGAGAGACCGAGGCATGTGGCTGACACAGGTTCCAGTTCTGCCTTCCTGGATGAGGGCAGCACGGTACCAGTTCCTACTACAAGCACACACATCTTTACAGAACCAGGGGGGAGCATCAAAAACACTGATGTATAACAGCTGTGCTGTGATGCACAAGCAAGCACATCAGTATCCCAACACCCGACTTCGGTTTGACTTTCCTTCAGGTGCATTTCCAGTGCATTCCTTAACACATAATCACAGGCAACTCTTTTCAACTATAAAGACAAAAAAAGCAAAATACTTAGTTTGAGCCGGCATATGTTGTGATTTGTTTTATCCTATCTGTTAATCTAATGCAGTTCCCTGTGTTGGTGTGTTCTTATGAAAAGTGCATTAATTTATTTTTATTGGTAGAGACTAAGCTGTAAGAAATGAACTTCTGCACTAAGTAGCAATGATCTTGTCTGCCCACATACTGATCATTAAGTCCCTGATTTCTGTAGACATATAGTTTCAATGAATGAATTTATGCTTAAAGCTTCCTATTTATCCACTGATCATGATTAAGTTAGTGTTATTTAATCAAAATCTGATCTATGACTGATTTTTATCTCCACCTGTGTCCCAATAACCTCAAATGCATGCCTGTAGGACAGTATCCTTACTCCTTCCATGTACTATTACAGTGAATTTCAAACAAAAATCCCAAAATGCAAAAATCAGATAAATATGGTAACAAAACTAACCAAATTATCTCCGTTTCAGTTTCACAGTGCTACCAGAAACAACTTAAGTAAAATTATCAGCAGTTGTATGCAGACATAATGGTTATAGTGATCACACCCTTAATGGGTAATTAAAAGTCAATCTGAATTACACAGGAAGCTGTAGAAGATATATCAAAGCATTAAAAGACTAATGAAAATAAAGGTTATACATTCACACTACGCTTTCAAGAAGCCATTTGTAAGCATCTGTAGTATTATCCCTTATTAAATTCCTTTGAGGCTTTCTGAAAGCTACATTCATTCACTCAGAAAGTCATCCAGCAACACACTTTTGAGAATTACCTATTGTGACAAAAACTGACCTTAATGAAAAACAGACATATAGAAACCTTCTCCCTGAAGATGCACTGGTGCATTTCTACAGGCACAAAGGAGTTCCCTACAACATATGGAACAAGAACTTTCATAAGAGTTCCATCTACAGTCCAACTATTTCAAGAAAACCTACAGAAACGTTCATGCTACACAGCCTGCACGGAGCTTAAATACTCATTAGCCATCAGCTCTGCTCTCCCAATGCACTTCAAGTTTCAGCACCTGTTACAGAGTAAATATTACAGTTTCCCCTGTTGGTATAGGATGGAATGGGGAAAAATGTGTAAGAACTCAAACTGAGGATGTTTTGCATTCCAGCTGCTTCCTACAGGGAAAACCTAATAAAAACCTAACTTAGGTTTTTAGTTATGCTGCAACAACTGAAGAACAGGTTAGATTGCTTTTTCGTTTTTCTTTTCCACTTTATCAAATAGAACTTCTGGGAGATAATTTTCCAGTAGTACATTGTATGTTTTTTGCACAATGTATCAGTCAGTCCTGAATTTGCATAATAAATACAAGAACCTATCATCTGTGTGTTTTGTGGTGCAGTTATGACAATTTACTCCATTGTGACCAGTTACAAGGACAAAATGTCTGCATTCACCTTCGGATCTTGTAAAAAAAGGCACATTTTTTGCTTTCCTCTTTGGAAAACTATTAAGTTACATTTTGGTGTTACACGGAACAATTCAGCACACTTCTGAAGGACTAATACTACACAGAATTCTAAGTTCCTAGCTGTTATGGTCACAAGGACATCCTTTCAAGCAAAGATCAAACAGAAATTTCTACATGCAACATATCCTACTGAGACTCACAGTTTTCCCAAAGTGCTGTGAAAAACCCACACCTTTTCAGTTTTCATCTTGAACTTTTGAGACTAACGGAAATACAAAGAAACAGTTTGTTTCATGATGCTATCATCCAGGAACTATAGGACCTACCCTTAAAAGAAGCAATGGACTATTCAGTAGGGAGAAGACACCTTTTCTCAACTTGTATTTTTGAATTAAATGAGGCACTCACGCCCATTGCACCAGTCAGGCACCTCCGCAGACTCAGTGGATGGGGAGAAGGAAATATTTTCCTTCCAAGCAGAAGGAGCAAGAACAGCGTTTCAGGTCTACACTTAACAACCACTATGTGCAAGTGAATAATCATCAAGACTCGTAAGAGCAGACAACACTCCCTTGGAATCTGGGCATCCTCCCATTTCCACAGTGACAAGAGACAGCTGAGTACAGAAGACAGTGCCCATAAATTCAGTGTAAATTGTATGATTCAGGTCTCTGTTGTAAGAACTTTCATAAACAGAAGCTCCTACTTTCAACAATTTTGGAGCTGAGAAAAAAACAGATACTCTCACATTTACCAACTTAAGGTACCAGAGAGAATACCAACAGGATCAGCTTCACCTCTTCCAATGACTACCCCTACAACTTCACGTACCGTTCGCAACCCAGTGATTAACCCCGTGATTATATTTATCTAAATGTATCAGGAAACTGCCATTTCACCTTTTTCAAGTAACCATTTGTTTAATAAAATGCTTTGGGGAGGTAGGGAGAGAGGATGGTGTCAAAGGGAATCTCTCTTTGCCTGCCTCGCTGAGATTCCTTGGTCTTCAACATAATCAGAACCAAATCATTTCTCAGAAAGGTACACTGAAAAATTATATGTTTGCACACACAAAACACACACTAATACAAAAATAATAATAATAATTAAAAAAAAAAAAAAAAAAGCTTTTAGTCAGTCCTCCTCCAGTGGCTATCATCATACCCATGTTTGTTTCTCTGCTTTAGGGGCTTTTTTTTTTTCAGATCAAGTTCTTAGGAGGTTTTCTCAAATCCTCCAAAGTTTGAATCTTCCAACGCAACCAAACAGACTGTAGCAGTCTTCAGTACTGTTTGTAATCACAAAGTAAGAAATTAAAAAGTTAAGGCTCCAAACTAAAAACAGAGTTCTCTTTAGGACATAAAGTTGAGATTCAAGTTTTATTTATATGAAAAATGCATGCATATCCTCTTCCCCTACCCAAGTTGTTATCTGAAAGTCTGGTCAAACAATTAGAGGATACATTGCACAGCATCAAAAATTACACAAAAGACTATGCTGCAGAACAGAGATTGTCACAAAACTTCCTAAATTAAATTAACCTGTATTACTAATGGAAGAATCACATCCAGTTCAGTGATTTATCTAAAAAGCAGTGTATTTATACAGGCTTCTACAAACTACATATTCTGCAATTTTGGTTATACTTCAAAAACAGTGCAGTTGGATTATGTCCCTCTTTATGGTCTCAGGAGGACTGACTAATTTAAATACTGTCACTACTTAGACTGAGAAAAAGGAACCTGAAGACAGACAATTTTTGTTCAACTTATAAGAACTTCTAAACAAACAAAAAAAAATCACAAAACATAAACTGGTTTTACAATACAAAGAAATAGAAAACCAATAAACATTATAAATATATTCTAAATTTATAAAATCTTTACTGTATGCACAATTAAGACACTTAAGCATACCCCTAAATAACTTTTAATTTTTAATAATTTCTAATTTACAAATTTTACAACAAATATGAAAAAAATCCAAGATACCTCTGCAACAGGCATTAAAAATATTTTTTTTGAATTGTATTCTGCACTAAAAGTCTCAATGCCATTAAGAATATTGATATTAAAAAATATTCCTAACAACTTTATTTCATAAGCCTTGACTGGGAATTAGAAGGAGGATAACAAAAATAGCAATATTTACACTTTGTGGTAAGGAAAGACAAGATACTTTGGAAAAGATAAATAGGTCTTTTTACAGCACACTTGTGTGTATGCTTTGTGCCTTAATATTTTCAGTCTTCTATCTTCACTTACAGTATGTCAAAAAGCTGCACATAACTCATACATGTTTAGATAAGCGAGTTAGAGACTTTAGATAAGTTCAGTTGTGATTGCAGTCACACTGAAATATTAATATGTTAACTTACATGTTTCAGTTAGATTTTGTAACTGAGTAATTTGCCTATAAAGGAACTATAACCCCATATTCTTCTTTATATTAGAATGACAAATTAAGCTATTTTAAGGGACAAAGGTACAATTAAGGTAAGGTGAACAACCCCACCCCTGTCTTTGTTTACCAAGGTATAAAGGAAGTTTCTAACAGTAGTTAAATTGTTTCTTTAGAATCCCACATGAAAAAATAACAACCCATTGTTTGCATTGTTTTTATTGACAAAAATGCTTTGAATCCTTTTCTCTCCCCCCAGTCAGAAAAAAAATAACTAAAAATCAGACAGAAGAGTGAGAAAATAAATGTATGAGAATACAGGTCTGAAATTCAACCAAATAATCTATTTAAAGCAATAAATGTGAATGGAGGGCTAAAGTTATGCATTAAAGAAAAAAGTTACTCAGACAACGAACTTGGGAGAGTTTTGAGACTTAAAAGAACTCAAATTAAGGATTAGTTGAGTATCATAACTATGACAGCCATATTTCACTCAACACTTCAAAACAGAATAAATTTAACTTGCTGAGGATTAACATAGGAATACTCTTTCTTGCCATTTCAAGATGAAGTCCTTCACTCTTAAAAAAAAATAGTTTAGTAATGTCTCAAGCTACCAAGCAAAATTAAACTCAAGTTTAATATTTTGAAAACAAATTAAATTGGATTTTTAAGTCTGTAATACCCTGAAACAGGTTGTCTAATTTGCAAAAGGTCACAGAACCAAGAAATTCCCATACATTCTGAAATGAGATAGGTTAAAAGATATCTAAGAGATACCAAATAGAGCTTGATTAAGCTCATATGCTTGATTCTTGGTAAGATAGTAACTTTTGTAGAGCACAGCACCATAGTGCGTATACAATGCCAAGCACACAGTTAAAGCCACAATGAATGAAGATAATAAAAGTCAGAAATAAACAAAGTACCATGAGTAATAAGAAAAGGAAAGTACTGGAATAAAAAAATGTGCTCTCAAACTATTAATACACGAGATGGAAAATGTTCAATGACATGTCTATCAAAAGACTTTTGTTCAAACTCCTAAATTAGGATTTATTTATTATTTGGGTATTGTACAAATTAAATCTGAATTTGCTTGAAAAGGTGATTCTTTCCCACACAGCCATCAAAAATTGCTGAACTTGCTAATTCTGCCACTGCACATAACCAGAACCACACTCCAAGTACTAATCTAAACCTTTTGGATCTGCTTGTTCATCTTCAAAAGCATTATTCTCATCAACTTGAAATCTGAATTTCCTAAGCACAGAATGAATTCTCTACAACCATAAATGAGGACTGTTCCTTTTTCAAAAGTATATTGTCACTTGAACACATTTAAGGCTAGATGCAGTGCTTACTAGACAAAGGTCTTCAGCAAATGTTATACAAAAAGACAGATTACATGAAACTCACACATTCAACCTTAATTCTCTGCCCTATAGAATATATGGAAAAATTTAGGAAAAAGTATAACTTTAAGAAAAACACAAGTTGTACCAATCACATATCTCAAGAAGCACACTAAATGCTTAGGGGAAAAAATTCTTTTTTAGATTTTTTTTAGAAATTGTTTTGAAAGCCTGCTCAGACTCCACCAAGAAATACTGTATAACTTTTGTGGGGTTAAACCACCTGCAAGAGAAGTTCTTGACCTCTAGGTTACCGCCACCCCACACCTACAAAAATCCAGTGGCAAAACCTTCACTGATCTCAGTAAAGCTGAGAGTAAAGCTCTTCACCCGTGTCCCTACTGTGGGATGCATTCAAATAACTTCACCACACACACAATGCAGTAACATCTGACAAACAGTGCTATCACATCATTCAGCCACGTGTATGAAACACCAAGGTCCTGGCTGCATTCTTAAGGGAATTATTGCTGTTTTTTAGTCAGGATATTCCAGAAAAATTCAAAGGGCAACAGCTTGTTCTTAACACTCTTTTTGTTCAATAGGACTTGCACTTAGACACTCACATAGAAACACGTGGAAAAAGAGGGTTGCTCAAGATGGATGCGAGACATAAGAAGTTATTTAATCTAAACATAGTCCATGTTGACACTAATATCAAAAATCTAAGAAATATTTAAAATGACCAAAAGCAAGCATCTTTCTATACACAGGACAAAAATGCTTCCTCTCCTTGACAAGAACATTTAATTATATTTGTAATTTTATTTTTTTAAAACTATCAACTTTGCGACAAACTTCCTACAATACCTGAACAACACCTTTAAATAACAAAGACAAAAAGAATCCACTTGGAATCCATCACATGTGCTTTGATGCCATGCCAAAACTACTTTGATTGCCATACTTAATGTTGATGTACAGCTACAGAACAAGGACAAAATGCCATACCATCTATTACTACAGCCTTGCATTTTCTGCAAGTTTTTTATTAGTATATATTAGTGATTCAACTAAAACAAGCTTTGTTTATAATTCTTCTCTTCATATAAGCAGCCCTGAATCTGCTTCATGCAAGTAGCCCAGAAGAAAACACAAACCAAAACTTTATAGATGATTTTACACCACACAAAGCGTTAAGAAGTTAACTTTCCCGTTCGGTAGTTTAATTGGTTTCTCTGGCTTTAATAGATTTGTTAAACACTTTGAAAAAGCTTTTCCATTTACCATGCATAGAAAACAGTCTTCTATATAGCCTGCCAACCTGTTGCAAAGAAGAGCAACAAGTGCCACAGATTTCCCAAGGAGAACCTGTTACACTCAGAGCAGCCCTTCCATGTAACCAGGAGGCAACAAAGTAGCAAGACACCAGGCTCCTCATCCCAAAGATCCCTTGCTTTACAGGCAGTGCCACACTCCCTGATGGACCTGCTGTGCTAGACAGCAACCCCTGTCCCTGCCGTGATATCTTTGGCAGGCATATCCTAACAGAATGAGAGCCAATCTAATACTCTAGAATGAAGGGCAATCTTACAAGTGGTGGTAAATTTCATACAAACATTGGAAACAAAAGTGACATTTTAAAGGTAAATAAAACTCACGAATGCACACATTGAACTATTCCACTCTCTTTGTATCATCACTACTCTTCACAAAGGGAGCAGCGCACATTTTGAACAGAGTGATTACTTTATTAGCTGGGAAAAACAAACCAGGGGGCTTTGAGCACATAGTGCTAGCTGACTTGGGACAATTAACACCCCTACTAAGCACACAGCTACAGTCGGTGTGCTTCTTTTAAAGCAACCCCATTTACGCATTAACCATATTGAAATGGAAGTACACTACAAGAAAGTTTTCACTCCACATATTTCAAGGTCCTCCCACTCTCCATTGTTGGTTAAAACCAGCATCATGCCAAAGCCACCAAAGATGCCACCAGTGTTAGACTTCCACACGCCAAGACAATGTCTCCTGCTGAATTAGCAGCACAAAATGAAATTCCAAACAAATACATTAATTAGAAACTGTATCTTCTTTATACTAAGAACAGCACAGAAATTTCAAATGTATTTCAATATTTGAACTACTGCAAAGGTGTCATACCTTCCAAAGCAACCAAGTACTTCAAAGTTATTTCACACACACACACACACACACACAAAAAAAAAAAAAAAAAAAAAAAAAAAAAAAAAATTGTGTGTTGGGCATAGAAACGACTATCTCTTTAAATTGGGAACATTTGCACACGGAAAGTGAAAGAAGACTAAATAAACCAGTGGCAGGCAAATTCCAAGTAGTCTGAAGGATGCCTCGGTTATTATACAAACTTCAGACACATGCTGTTTCAAACTGAAGTCGGAAGTCAAGATATGGTTTCTGGGAACATCTTGCAAACAGAAGCTTGGGTTGCAAACAATAGCAGAGCTCCGGTGGTTTTGGGGTAAGCTAAAGAAAAAACACCACTATTATCCTTTCCTTCCACAAAGCATTTGTTCCAGTGTCAAGATGTCAACATTTTCTAGTACAAGTTAATGCCATCGCAGCCTTAACACTGTATCTGCTGCAACTGGGGCAAGATAAAAGCTCGTATGTGTCAGACTTCTCATGGACTTCCCGTAGAGCAGCAGCACGTTGTTCAAACAGGCATCATTTTCCCCCCAAACTGCCAAACAAGTGAGGGAGCACGGTGCTGAGATCCAGCTTTCTATGAAGCTGCCCATGAAGCTGAAGGGCCCACTGAGGTAAGGTAAACCTAGCCAGAGGAAGGCAGGAACGCACCACAGCATCAACCGCCCCAAAGAGGAGTTTCACTGGTGTTACCTGTGTTTGTATGCATACACCAAACATCTACATTAGAGGAAAAATGAGTTATTGAAATATGATACAAGGCTTTCCAGGAAACAGGATTTTTCTTATCTCTAGTTTTTCTTTGGCTCTCATTTGAACTTGACTGACTGGCCGCATCCAACCAAAATAGATCCACGTGGGCTATAATTAGCAAGCCAATCCAATTAGTGATATTGGGGTCAACTTAAAGGCTCCTGCCATAAAATAAACAAACAAGAAAAAAAAAAAAAAAAAAAAAAAAAAACAGTCCTAGAGGCGGGATCTTGAGTTGTACGCCTTTCTTAAAAGCCAAAATAAGCTTTCTTCCCTATTTCACATACACACTTTTCATATTTGTATACAGAAGCTTGCAAAAACAACAGGTCACTCCGAAGAAGTTCCTTCTCAGAAGTTTAGGACCTCTCACTTGCATGCCTCTTGCCTTGGGAAATTGATTGCTATGTACAAAATGTGGCAAGGTATGGGGGAAGTACGCCTGCCTATTCACCAGGTTTTGGTAGGTCCTAAACAAACAGTGGCAGAAGAGGCTGCCATGGGTTCCTTCAGTCCTGGGAAAGGCTGGCGATGGACGTACCTGGCGCACTGGGGTTTTCAGAACAGAACTTCTTAAGGAGAAGTTAAGCGAGTCAAGCCGTGGGTGTATTTTCATAAAAATAAAAATGAGATCTTGTAGATATATCCAAGTAGCCAACCAACTGATAATTACATTAAAAACACAGAACGAAGGTGAGCAGCGGTGCACTTGTTTACTCCCTACCAGCCGCACAAACGCAGGAATTGGGGCTTTTTATTTATTTTTTTTAGCCTAACCCCGTTAGATAACCCAGCGTGGAAGAGGCTGCGGGTAAGGAACCAGCAGCAGCCGCGCCGCCGCTCCCGCCCCGACCGCTCCCGGCCCCTGCGGCTGGGACACGGAGACAGCAACCCCCCCCCCCATCGCGACACGCTGCGACACGCGTGGCGCGAGCCCCGGCGACATGGAAGGGGGGGGGGAGGGCAGCACGTGCGGGGCGCGCCCCCGCCGCGCGTCAACTTGCTCGGCATGTGCGCGGCGGCCTCCATGATGGCTGGTGCGGGAGGAGGAGGAGGAGGAGGAGGAGGAGGAGGGCTGGGGGCGGCGGCCGGTTTGTTTACTCGCAGACAGGAGCCGCCGCCGGCGGCATCACCCGGGCGGCGCGGGCACGCGCACACCGCGCCGCGGGCACGCGCGCGGGGCTGCCAGACCCTCGCGCCGCAGTCACCCCCGGCGCGCTCCCGCGGGGTGGGGGGGGGGGGGGGGGAGAAAAAAAAGGGGGGGGGGGGGCGGGGAGGCTGCGCTCGGTCCCGCCGGGGGCGCGCCCTGCCCGACACCCCCCCCCTCCCCGTTACATAACGCCCGCACCGCCCGGGGGGAGACCCTCCCCCCCTCCAGCCCCGGGCCGGGCCCGGCCCGGCCGCGCCGCCGCCGCCGCCCCGCGCCCCCTCCCCGCCTCCCCCCCCGCTCCCCGCCCGCCTCCTCGCTCCCTCCCCTCCCGCCCCTCCCGCCCCGCCGCCGCCCGGCCCCTCCCGCCCCGTACCTGCAGAGGCGGCGGCGGCGCCGCGGGCGCTGGTGCGGAGCCGGAGGGCGGC
>CM021767.1:36566591-36621342 GCA_011076525.1 Nettapus auritus | reverse complement strand
CCCCGGCGGCTCCGCGGGGGCGGCGGGAGGCGGCCCCGGCCCCCCCCCCGGCTACATGGAGCCGCGCGCCCCGCTACGCACGGAGCCGCCCGGGCGGGCAGCGCGGCCGCGGCGGCATCGACGCGCGGGGGTCAGGACGAGGGCGGCGGCGGCGGCGGCGGCTCCCCCCGGCGCACTCACCCCGGAGCCGGCCGGGCCCCGCTGTCGGCTCCTCCCGCCGCCTCCGCCGGGCTCGTTATTGACTTTCAGGAAAACTCCCGACGTCACCGGCTCCCCCCGCGTGTCTCCCCCTCCGCGGCGGCGGCGGCGGCGGCATCGGCGGCATGCCCAGCTCTCGCGAGAAGCGCGCCGGGGCCGGGGCCGGGGGGGGGGCCGCCAGACGGCGCGGGGGGAGCCAGACAGAGGGGGGCGGCTGAGGTGAGGGGGGCGGCGGGGACGGGGACGGCGGCGGCAGGAGGAGGAGGAGGCAGCGAGGCGGCGGGGGGAGGCCCCGGCGGTGCCGCAGCCCCGGCATCCGCAGCGCTGCGGCCGCCCCGACGGGCACGCGGATGCTCCCCGGCGATGCTCCCGCACGGCTCGGCTCCCGGTGCCGCCGGCGACAAGGACGCGGCGCCGGTGCCCCGTGCTTGTGGCTCAGGGTTCCCTCCCGCCCGCATCCCGCCTTCCCCTACCGCCCTCTGAAACCCCTTCTCCCTCTCCTGCTGCAGGGCTTCGCCGAGAATTTCTGGAGGATCCAAATAATCGTACGAGTTGGCATAGGACTGGGAAGTTGCCTCCAGGGGCAGCGAATCCATTCCCTGCTGTGGCAGGCAACCATACCGCACGATCCCATTCATAAAGCTGCTGGGTTCCATCTTCGAGCTGCAGAGTTTGTTTGCCCTGCTGATTCCGCTAGCAGGCTGCCCCCCATGCTCCCCATCCCCTAAATTCTGAAGAAAAGCAAAAAATATTTATTTGATTAACACAACCTTTTTTTTTTTTTCCCCTTCAAAAAGTTTTATAAGTACGTTGCCAAGTATTATTTCCTTTCTGCAAATTTACACTTCGGTCTTCCTCTTTCCTCAAAAACACTTGACTGAAATGAGCATCTCATCAACTACCAAGATGCACATAAACCCATAATATCCATTATTAGAATGGATGTATACATTAATGTTCCCCCTCCCCATTGTCACAGTGCTGCTCCCGAACAGCGAAAAGTGTGGCTGGTTCTTGGAAGGTGCCTCCTGGTTGCTGCTGTCCCCGCGGAGCACCCAGAACCTGAGGCAGCGTGAAGTCTGCATGGGAAGTAGCTGACAGACTGGCAATAAGCTGTTCAGGCACCGAAGGGTTAGTGTGACATCTGGGCCCACGGAAAGCAGGGGTATTTGGTATCAGGCAGGCCAGGAATTTGTTGCATTTCTGCTGTATGTTGATCCCTGCGCAAACAGGAGCTAATTTATTACTAGTATATTTGTGTAGTTGATCACCCTAGTTTATTTCTCTTCACTTTCAAAAAGCTGCCTAACAGATACTTCTTGTATGAGGACAGCAATTTGCTCAAATGTATCCGTATATACTCAGTGTATATCACCCAGGAAAATTTGGCCTAAATGCACATTTTTTAAATCTAAAAAGAAAAAACTGCTCAGTGGTGAAAATACATTCATTAGAGAGGATAACGCTTATCTCCAAGAAAATTTAGTTTTCTACATTTTTGTTTTGTTACAAATTGCTGAAAGAGTATACTGAAATCTGTTGAACTGACCTGGAGACTATATGTGCTTTTTCAGTAATTCTCCATTGGGATATTTTGGATTTATCTATACAATAAGGACAACCATCCATGGGCTAATAGTTTTTTGCCCAGCATGACTGTGAAAGCAGATTCACCACCTTCGTACTCCCTAGAAATCAAAGACTATTGCTCTATTTGGAAATTCATAGTTACTAACTAGTCCTAAGGTTTTGATGCTGCTCAGCCTTACATATTGACCTCAGGGAGCTGAATTTTACCTGTAATTTTTGTACGGATTATTGAATATGCTATATAAATAAATGCTTCTATGCCACAGTTTATATTTTATTTTTCTTAAAGCATATAACCACTTTATTGCTTAGTGTCTTACTCCAAAACATCAGAACAATTTCTTGCAAAGAGTTAATCACTGCAAGGTTGGCAGAAGTGACCCCTGGATTAATAACCAAATAGTGTCATACCTCTTTCAGAAATAACATGGCTGTGATGTACATACTGTGAACATAATGAGGTTGTAGGTTCTGCAGAAATGACATCATTTTCAGATTAATGGCTATGTGACATGAATTTAATGAACATATTAACAACATATGCTAATGAAGAAAGTAATGTAGTTCACATGGTAAGGACAATAGGACTACAAGAGAAAATGGGAACCTCTGCTGTTGCATGTTCCAAATACAAAATCCTGAAACAAACTGAATAAAACCCATTCATTTTCACCCATACTGGCACTGCCAATAGGGTTGATAAACTTTTATATGATCACTGATAATCATGATTTCTACAGAAACCAAATGGAAAACTTGCATACAAATCTCTGCAAATTGTATCCATTCTCAGGAAAAAATAAATAAATAAAAATAAAATAAAAGGATGCGTACTTTGTTTCACCTAATGTGTGGAACACTATGTTAAGTATGATACTACCAGAGTGACAGAGTCTAAGACTGTGGAGATAGATATAACTCCTGCAAATAAACGGTTAAGTGGGAGAAGAGAAGACTGCCTGCAGAGCACTGGTTCTCTCTGCCTCTGTGCATTGCATTGCCTTCATTTTAATTTCTTTCCTTTTTCCTTGTGTCAGCTAATAAGCTTACTTGCACGTAATAATGCGTTTTAAAAAACAATTTTAACTCAAAGTGCAGCAATTTTCAGAAGAAAAAAAAAAAGGTTAAAAAAAAAAAAAAAAGGCAGTAGGTCAGAAGACAATCCCTGCCTTTAAACTCCCTGTTACTGTCTGTCTTGTTATGCTTTGAGAAGCACACAACTATCAGTAGCAACTGACTGGCAGGAGAGCAAAGAAATTTGCTCTACATGCAGTGATGCTTAGAAGAGATATGCATTTTGTTGTAGTGGAGTTAAGGTGTTGCCTACAAAAGTCATGACCTAAGTTTTTTTATACACGCATAGTTCTTAAAAAGTTTAAACATGTCTGTCAGCATAAGTTCAGCTGCTGTGAGAGAGAACATGTTTGTCTTATCTTGAGCTATGACTCTGGATTCTCTGTGTTGTCACAGGCACGCAGCTGATTCAGGACTCTAACCATTGCTGCTCAGACCCTAGCTGTCTCCTGTGACAATTAGATTCCTGGCGACCAGAGGCAGCTCATTGTAAAGCTGCAGAATTTAGATAAGACGTTTAGGAAAAGCATGGGCAGGGGATGTTGCAATCCAGGGGATGCTGGGAGGAAACAAAACTTACACAAGTGCAGTTGGATTTTACAGTGCATTTTCTTTTTCCTTTCTGTCGCATTCACTTCTGAATAACTTTTTGGCTGTAATACTTTTCTCCTTTTTCTTTACTCTTTTTGACTGGCAGTTGATTTCTTTTTGGCGGTTTTGTCTCTGAGGCTGTCTTACAGGACAATATCCCACTGCCTCTCTAAACTTGCTTTGTTTTCTTCTCCTGTCCCTGGATATTTGTGAGTTGTTTGGGAAAAACCAAACCAAAACAAAGCAAAAAATTAAAGGGTCATTCATTTATTTCAAACAAGAAAATCCTGCCGTGTAGATTTTGCCTTTGCACCCTGTGTTTTGCTGCACATCCCACCAGTTCCATGAGACTGGTCTTCAGCATCAGGTGCCATGTGGCTGAGCTGCCCCACGCTGCAAGGTGGCTCCTTAGTACGTTGCAAAAATTGTCTGGATTTAGAAATTTCTGCTTTCTGCGGACAGTCATGGTTCATCAGTGCTTACCAAAAGTACTAATGTGTGGACGCAAATTATTACTATTTTAGACCTGCAGGGTGTAGGCTATCTGTGAATATGCAGTACAGCAAGATAGCAATAAAGGAATTATTATTCTGTCCACCTATATTTTGCTGAACAGCACTATAATTATGCTGAACACATTAGAGACTGTAAATATCAGTTGATAGCATTTATTTTACAGCATGTTATTATTGCTTTATTATTTATCCTCCAAAGTTCTGAAACCATGTTTTCCTTCCCCTTCTTTCCTGTACTCCCACACACAGGCACTTTGCAAACACATAGGAAGGCACGTGCCCTGCCCCAATGACCTTACCCGACTTTGAAACAAGATATGACAGTAAGTATGACAAACAATGGGAGGGAAGGATGGGAAGAGGGCAGTAAGATTACACAGTTGCACTGTTTAGCTATATGCTTAACTTGATGTATAGGCCTTCAGCTGAACTTGGAAATTTTTCCTCAGTGAGAAAATAGTTTCCATGGTGCACGGATTTATCTGAGGGAGGTCAATCTACCACAGAAGAAAGCCAAAGAGAAATAAAATGCCAGCCTTTCTGCCTGAGCTTTCTTCTCCCTCTCTTTCCTATCCGATTTTAATTTCATCAGCACAGATAAAAAATGTCTTTGAATAAAATTGTGCAATTACCAGCATACAGCAATTTCTAACACAGAACCCTATCTGTGTCCTGGTCTCACTTAATTGAAGTCAATGAGAAAATGCCAGTTGATGCTACTTGGAAGGATCAAGTCTGTAATGCATGAGCAAAATCAGAGAGCATAAAGTTTAATGGGGAGAGGGTCAGAATTTTAAACAGATGTCTTCTCTTCAGAGGTTTTGTGAAATTTTACCAGGTAAATTTTCCCCATGTGGTCCTGAGAGGGTCACGGCTGCCCAGAGTTAGAAAGAAGCAGCTGAGGAAAAAGCTGGCTGCTGATGAAGGGAAGGGAAGCCATCTATTGCCAGACGGAGCCCAGATCTTTGCCTTTGCTTGGAACTTTCTTTGACAAATGATCAGGTTATCAGCGGTAAAGCGCACCTTATCCTTTGAGTGTGTTACTTAGAGCACTTTCCTTCGCCCCTGGATACCATGCAGACCTCACCGTGTGATTTGCTGGGCTGCTTCCCCACAGTATCCATCCCCTGGCTTGTAGACGTGTTTTTTGTTTATAAGAGAGTGGGTGAAGTACAAGGAGACTGCTTTAGTATCAACAATAACACTATTCCGCCAGTTCTGGCCAAACCATTGGCTACACTTTTTGCCTTTGATACATTCCATGGTAGAGAGTACCTGCATTTTCTGGAAACTAAGCTGTGACATGAAATCAAAGAATTAGCACAAAAGTTCAGAAAATGAAGACAGATTGGGGTTGTGATAACAAGGACCTTCTCAGATCTGATACGTATGTTCTTGTTAATAATGAGATATAACGATATACTAAAATATTAATGGTGCATTCATCAGTAGTCTTCAAAACTGAAGGGCAGATTGCCTTGAAGACTTCAGTTACCTTACACAAGTTTTGGTGGTTTAACTGGATATATATCTGCTTTGTACAAAGTAAAACTAACAAAAGATGATGATGAATTCAGCCCTTTGTACATACCTATTGTATACAGGAATATGGTACGAAAAAAAAGAGGCATGTCTACAGTAAGATTTTCTGCCAAATTTGTTAGCAATCTGTTTAGCAAACTTCATGATAACAGAAATATGATAAATTATTTACCTCTTTTTAACTTTATTTACCATGAACTGAAGACACACACACACACACACACACACACCCCAAAAAAAAAAAAAAAAAAAAAAAAAAAAGGTATAATAGCTAAGAATGGCAAGTTGTAACTAAGTGCAAGAGACAAAAGCATTCACCCATCTTCTCATAATGCCAAGATTTGAACAGGGTGCTCCTGAGCAGATGGTTTAACAGACTAAAGCATTAGTCTGCTGATCCTCCATGCTTGCTAATTAATTCTTCAGTTTACTAGGATTTAAGATGATTGTTAAAAACAAGGCTTCTCTTAAAATAAACTTTAGGTAAATGTTATAAAGTGGTGGTTAATATTATAATGGCTGTAACAAGAATTTTGTGTATTTTTTAGAAAAGACATTCATCAGTGTAAGTCCCAAGTACTATCCCTTAACAATTCTGCCATTGAAACTGTCTTGTTTTAAGAATTTTCTTTTGTTTTCCTAGCTAATTAATCCTCTGACTTCCCGTTGACACTGTTGAGTCAAGATTATGTCCTTGACTTCTGTGAGAATGGCATATACATTAACATGGGAAGGATTTAATCTTTTATAACAAAATTGTCCCCTCTCCCTCAATTGTTTTAAACCCATCACCATGGATGAAGTAAAAACTGCAGTAGTGCCTGTATTGTTTTAAAAATCATTGTAATTCTAACCAGTTACAATTTCTTGTAGTCATTTATTTCAGGTTAACATTAAAACAGTGAGTTCTTATTGAGTGTATTAAAATTCAATATTGTAGAGTAGCTTGCTGTTTATTAGATTTAGACAGCAGGCAAATCATTAATTTATTTCAGATTTCATTTTTATAGCAGTTTTATAAACTGGGCTCAAATCTGAAGACAGCAGAACTCCACCCAGTAGATATTATGGAATTTATGCTACTGAGATAAAAATAAATAAATAAATAAATAAATAAATAATCAAATAAATATATGGTGATAAAATATTCTTTTGCAAAGAAGGAAGTAGGAAGAAAACAAAGTAGTAGTAGGAAAATAAGAACTTCACTTACTAAAGCTAAGATATAAACCTTGAAGGTCCCTCCATCATTGCTTGCAAAGGGGAAGTCCACATTTAATTACTGGACTTGGGTAATTTCTCTCAAGTTGTCTCACTATGGCCTAAAAGAAGCTCCTCTTTCTTGGTCCTGCTTTGCCAGAGGAGGTGTTGTGAAATTCTGCAGTCGATTTTCTCGTCATGTTTTGTTACTTCTGTTTTTGTATGTGTTTTGTGACACCTTCCTTTGTATACAGGTTCAGATTTACTGGTTAGAATTCAGAGCTGTATGTTATCTCTGTAACTGTTCATGCTGTCAGAAGCATTACTGGTTGTTTGATATGTTAAAAACTCTTGGCAATTCCTTTTCAGAACAACAGATAAGAATTCTTATTACTATTGAACAGAATTTATAACTTGTCTCATTCTATAATCTATCCATCTTGTAAACCAAGAAAAAACTATTATTATGGACGATTCAAGGGTGAACTTCCTAGTAAGCTGTCTGTATGTTGTCTTCATAGTACCAGTCTTCAGCTCCTTTCAATAAGTCATTTTCTTATCCAGGACAACTGCAAGGAATTTTGAGATAGTTTTAATATATCCTTAACAGGGAATCTACACTGAGGGTATAACCTATTTATTGAGGTGACGTCTGGTTTGAAATGAAGGTAACATGATAAGCTGCTCAAGGTGAATTAATGCTAGTAAACGTGAAACATTAATTTCAGTAATTTTAGATAGATGGGTTACTACCATATTAATTAAAGTAGTACTAGAACACTCTGCCCAGCCAGTGCTCCCATTTTAAAAGCAGCAGAAAGAATTAAAAAATTTTTAAATGAACGATCTGATGTTGAAATCTTACTATACAGTGAAAGACTACAGTCTGATCTCCTTAACAAAAGGAGGAGTTAAGACTACAGTGTGACTTTGTAGTAAGAAAATTCCTTTGTAAGATCTTGTGGTAGAGTAATTAGAGCACACCATGGAGTACTCTATAATTCAACATAAAATGGCAACAGTCTTTTTTATGGGTCTTTGAGAAGATCCAGTGAATGAAAACTGAGAGCAAACTCAAAACAGAAATAAATTACAGCTTTACCCACAAGGATTATTAAATCTTGGAGCAGTATTAAGTTGTAATAATTTAAGCAACATGTCCTAGATTCTCTGTTACTTTAGATCACAATTAAATACCCTGTTCTAGCTCACCTAAGATTATTGTCTTGATTAAGAAATTAGGAAATTGCTGAAGTTTGCATTAACTTGGCAGTCAAGATTTGATGATCGTGGTAATATTTCTGGTCTTAAAATCTGAGTTTATGAACACTTCTTTATTGTTGTTTTTTCGTTACATTGAACCTTAACATAGTGATCTGGAGATAAACATGGGCTGTTAAATGTAGATAAGCATAAGTCAAAAAATAAGATGTTCCACAGGCATTGGAACTAAAAATCTAGGATTCTTTATAGACCAATTCTTTCCTATTTCCCATATCGTTACACTTCTTGACTCCAGGTGCCTTGCAGATCCCTAAAATCTCACCTATTCAAAAATATACTAAGTCCTTCCTGTGTGGCCAAGACCACAGTAATTCTGCCAGTTCCATACCACTCTCTGTTCTGATAGTACCCAGCGCACCTACTGTCTGCTGGGCAAAAATCAGTAAGCTGGTTCTGACATATGTGCTTAGCGGCCACCTTGCATGAACTGGTAGCCAGATGATAGCCAAGCAAGATAGTTGTTGAGTTCATATTTCGGACTTTGCCATATAAAAGAGAGCCTTTTCACTCAGTGTCTATTTCTCATGAAAGTTTTAGGCACTGACTATCTCTGAGGCTTTCACCTTTCTTTTAAACATGGAAGAAGGAAGACATAAAAAGTTATTGGAAGAGAAAGGACAGGTAGTCAGATGGTCATAAAGACAGACAGTGGAAGAATTTCCTTTGCAAGTTTTCCTTGCCATACATTTTAATGGAAATTCCAAGAGGCTGAGACTGCTTAAATAAATATTGATTGTATGAAAGCATACTGTATGCTTCCACAATATGCTTTACACTTATACATGACAGTACCGGAGTATTAAATGTCATTTCACTCACAAACCAAATCCAATCTTCTCTAAGTTGAACAAGACAGCTCGCTTTACTGCACTTTGCAGTGCTATGCAAATGTTTCAGGTGGAAAAAAATATAAGAACATTATATTTAGATCTCTGAGAATATTTAGGGAGTCAAAATCTGATTATAACCTATAACTTGATCTACAAATCTAAAATGCATATACGGTTGATATTTTTTCTATTATATAGCTTGTATTTCTGGAAGCCTTTTCACTTCTGTCCCTTTTTGATCTGAAAAACATTTTGGGCAGAATCTTCAGATGAAATTTCAAATGAACAAAAAACATTTATCTCCGTTCACTAGCCAGCAAGGCCAGCTATCAGAAGGGGCTCTAACATCATATCTCCTTATGAATCATTAATATGGGATTGTAATTATAGTAAAATCTTTTTTTTTTTTTTTTTTTTTTTTTTTCAGAAAAAGTATTGTTAGTTGAGAAAGTTGCTTTGTAACATATTTTTCATTAGGGTTATCTATTTGACAGTGACTTTTTAATCATAGCTAATTATAAATGATTCATCAGAATGTTTAAAACCCTAAAGAAATTTTTAAATAACTCATAGCTCTTACTGCGCAGTAGTGCTTTAAAATACTATACTCATAACAGAAGAGTAAATTCACTTAACACTCTTGTTGTTCTTACCTTCTTGACACAAGTTGTAAGTTGATTCCTTTGAATCATCTGTGAAACATAGTGCTACTAAGCGACATCACCTGCAATATAAGTTCATAGAATTTTTATCATTTATCTTGTTTTCAAGCTATTTATTCCTTAGAATCCTTCATCTATGCAAGCCAATTCTGTGCAGAAAGACTGCCACCACCACAGCCTTTTATTTCCTGCTTTCCAGTTGCAAACAAAGCTAGCAAAGCCTTCCAAATGTACTAAAGGCCAGGTCTTAATTCTTTGTACAATAGAGGTGAAAATATAATTATTATTTTTTTCTACTGTCCTAATCAGTGCAACCATTGGTAGGTTTATCTGTTTCACAAGGGTTTTAATTAAGAATTACTATAGTAACTCTTGAGCCTGGACACAGGGTTACAGGCAGTCATGGGAATAAAATGAAAATGGATTTCAGGTCTCAAATCTTTATTAGAATTCCCAACTATACATTTAGAAGTCTAAGTTATGACACTAGTTAGAAGGCTAATTCCCTGATGATTTCTATGTTTTTAATGGAAAGGAATCTACAAGGAATCACCTTGTAGAAGAACCTGCCTGGCTCCATTGGCTTTGTGGGTGGTCTCAGCAGATTTGTCTTCTGTTTCAAAAATGTAATTTATGTGGCTAAAGTTGCATGCAGTGAATATTGCCTTACTTCTACTGGTTAATTCCATGGCAATTTCATCATTTTTTAAGGAACAATGTATTGTAGAGAATGTTAATATAGAAGGAGAAATTGTTTGTGCTAATTACCACCTTGAGTTGGTTATTGAATTATATTGCAACAAAATAAATGTCCTTTGCTTCTTGTAGTGTGAAAGAAAAAAGTTGATTGTGAGAGAAGAGCTCTATATGATCAATAAAACTTTGTCACTCTCAGCTAGAAGAAGTGATAGACCCATTATTTGTAGTCCCTTTCAGTATTTCACAGTGTGTGCAAGATGCTTCCAAAATAATCAAGAAATGTGTACTCCATAGAAATTAAAATCTTGCATCAACTGGATGGAAAGACATCAGAAAACTGGGAATGACAATAAGCAATGTTTGCACAGGTTCACAAGACAGAAGACAGTTTTTCTTAAGATTTGAATTTGAACTAAATTGGTCTTTCTAGATGAGTTTATGCAAACACTAAAATTCATATGAAAATGTTTTCAGCTCAAAAACAGAATGTGATAGCTGATTATTGAATTCAATGTTGTGCTTTTTTCTCCCCTCACTCCCAACCCCTGATGGAAGAGGTAAGGAAGGATTCATATTTTTCTCTTCATTGTCTAGCTCCAAAATGTCATGAAGAAATTTAAGAAGTGTTCATCATGAAGATGAACAGACAATAACAACATGAGATAACCTGATAACCTTAGGAAATCAGACTAAAGCCTGATATTTTGATGCCCTCAAGTTCAGAGGACAGTGGCACAGCAGAGTTCTTCAGAGTGCCACTTTATACATGTAAACACCACTATTTTCTCTGCATCTGTCTTTTCAAGCAGTAAATGAAGTATAGACATAAGCTTCTACAGCTTCAGTACACAGGGCCACGTGGAACATCTGGCCACAATATTTTTAATTTCCTAGGAGGGGAGCAACACAAGCTTTATGAGTAACATTCAGCATCTTTTTATCTTCTAGTGGAAATCTGTTTTATTTTATAAACAAGGAAGCGTATTATGACCTTAAGAGATTTCTCCAGGAAATAACAAAAAATAGATGTAGATGTAGCTGCTGGCATTATAGGTGTGGACACCTGAGCTTTGTCTTAACAATCTCAAATAATACTGACATAAATCCTTAATTTGCCAGTCAAGAAACTGAATTTCATCATCACCTAGGTATAATCTGTGAGCGGTATTTCTCAGCCTTCAAATACTAAGTCCAAATCTTAGTTTAACACCGTTATCTGCGGTAGAAGATTAATTTGGAAGTCACACAAATAAATCTGCAATACTACTCTGTGTAGATCACTATTCTGTGTAGATCTGTGTAAATCAACACTACTCTGTGTAGATTTTGCAATGATTTTAGTCCATATCTTTTCACAGGTAAGTGGTTAATGAAGTTGCTGATCTTTCTCCTTTTTAAATATCCCTACAACTATGCAAAAGTTATCCTATGCTGAAAGGGAACAATTCTTTGGTGGATTTAATCTCCTGTCTATGAAGTATGCTCCTGAAGCTACTGAGAGGGATAATTTTGTTTTGTTTTGATCACTCTTTTGAAGCTCCAAGTATTTTTTTTGAAAAATACATGTGCAAAACTATGTTTCATTTGTGGCACCAGTTTCAGTAGTCCTTCATAAAGGTCATCAACATATGCAGTGGAGAAGTGGGTGGTAAATTTTTTGGAACTACTAAAACTAACAAGAAGAATACCCTTAAAGTTCAGTTTCAAGCTCACTTGTTTTGTTTAGGCATGCTTGCAAGAATTCTTTGGTGTAGTCTTAGTATTTCAGATTTAATTCTGTATTTAAGAACCCATTCCTTAAATGGCTCATATAAGTTTCTCTTTCTGTCCTCTGAAAATCTAGTGATTCTAGGTTTTGGTGTTTCCAATTATAATGAATGTTCTTTTAATTGCACTTTGTTCTGATTGTGCTTACTCTCATAATGAACTCTTGTGTCTTCTAGTCCAGAAATGTCTTTCCACTTTGTTAACTGCTCTTCTTGATGAAGTACCTAGAGAATTGCTTGTTGATTAAAATCCTTCTTCCTTTACACAGTCTCTTGAATCAGGTGTCCAAAACAGTAATTAAATGAGAAAGAACTTCAGAAGAAATATTTTTGGATTCTTTCTGTTTGTTTGTGTTTTTGTTTTTGTTTTGTTTGTTTGTTGGTTTACTCTTAATTTCCTACCTGTAGAATTATTTCTTTTGGTGACAGCTCTACCACCAATTTGTGATTATAATTTATATTTTCCTTATAGTATAGTTCTGGTTAAAGTATCTTCATATTACTTCATAATTTAAAGTATTTTCTGATATTTTTATTGTGACATACTGCATTGTCTTCAGTAGTCCCAATTTTTGCTTGTTCAAGAACTATGCCTTGTTTGTTTGTATGTGATCTTAATAAAATTTAGAAAAAATGGCAAGAAATGAAGAAAGCATTCTAAATAAATTACCTCTCAGGGGTTATGGTAGGGAGACTTTACTAATAAATTCTCCTTGAAATTTGAAGTAGTGGAGTAGTACAAGTTTAATTTATACTGTGTTATTCATTATAATTAGGGTAGTGGTTAAGAAAAATCAAATTAAAGGTAGGTTAAAAAAAAAAAAAAAAAAAAAAAATCAAAAAAAAATTTAATTATATGGGGAAAAAAAAAAAAAAAAAAATAAAAAAAAAAGACATCAGGGGCTCAGCAGGGCAAGCTGAATTTTTCTGAAAAACTTGGTGATTATTCCTAAGCTCTGATACAGAATGAGAACAGCAAGAAAGTGCAGATAGCTCAGCCAACATTCACATTCAGTCTTCAGACTCTTTACTAAGGCTGCTAGATTACTAGCTGGTTACATATTTAGGTGTATATTTCTGCAATAAGCCCACAGTAACTTATAGGAAATATGCATTATATGTTGAGCAAATTGGACTACTACCAGTATGTTCAATGCTTGAAGAGGTGTTTCACAGTATCAGCTCCTGCAGATCAGAACCATTATATAGAAATCTACACATAATCTCTGCTATCCTGTTATGCTACAACAACATTGGACAACAAATCCAAAAATAAAAAATATTCACCACACCACTCTGTCATACAAAGTTAGGACTAAAGGGGAATGGAAAAAAAGTGCAATGCCTCAAATTTCAGGACAAATGCTGATGACATTTATTCTGTTACTTTTCTTCTGAGTACAAAAGCCACTGCCAAGTTCAAAAATGTTAGGGGACACACATAAAGTGAAAAGGGGAAAGAACAGAAATGTTTATTAATACTGAACATACTGATATCTCAATATCAGCAATAACTTTATATTATTCAACTTGTCTGGTAAATCTTGACAAACTTGTTTTCCAACAAATCAACATCCACAAATAAATAAATAAATAAATAAATAAATAAAATAACCTCTTTCCAAATATTTTTATTCATTAGGATGTTATTTTGCATTTCTGGTGTTGCCTAGCTTTGATTTTTTTTTTTTGCTCTATCATTTGTACTCTGTAGTATCTAAATGTGATATTCAGATATGTATGTATTTAAATCAAAGTTATCTTTTCCAAGATTGATCCTACTCAGTTTGAGTTTAGATCATTATTTTTAAGTAAATATCTATTCGTTCATAGTTAGTTAAAGGTGGCAATATAAAATTAATACTTTGAAATTGTAATAATATATTCCAGTCCAGTCTTGTGTTTCAGGACCTTGGAGAGCACTCGTGGTTCTACCATGAGCTCAGGAAACTGCACGCACACACACACACACACACACACACACAAAGACAAAACAACTAGAGCAAAGTGTTTATGTTTTAATGAGCCTACTAATAATCTCTGAGGTCTTGAAATATTTTGAGATCTATCTCTTGAAAGAAAAGCTGTTAAATTACTTTGGGAATATCATAGGTGAAATTACATTTTGCACATTCAGGATAACATGCTGGCTTCAGCTGTTTTGACAATTGAAATAAAGCTGAAATAATTTTCTCATAATATGAATTTATTGATACTTCCCAATTTGGTGTGAAGACTGCTGTGTGTGACCAGGGCTGCTTGTGAAAGAAATAGGGGACATAAACTTTATTTTGATAACGTCCCATCATTGACTTCACAGAAAGATTCTGTTTCAATAAAGGAAATATATTCAGTAGAATAAAGCTACTACCCTGCCTATTGAGGCAGATCTGGGCTAATTTGGCCTTCATTTCAGAAATGGCCAAGAAGACATCTGTATTTATATATGCGCACTATTTTACATCCATAGCAGACTATCTTTTCATTCTCATGAAACAACCATTTTTCTAAATGAACAACGGGAGAATTTTCTGAAAACATTAGCTGGAGTCTAGACTTTTCTGTTTGCTTCTATTATGTAAAACTTGTTCCAGACTGAAAATTGTCTGGCAGAGGAGGAAAGCAGTAGCAGTTTCTGCTTTTACAGCAGAAAGGTAAAGCAGCTTGTTTTGATAGTTTCTAAGCTGAGTAAGGAATGTCCCCAGTGTAGTCTCTAGGTGTCTAGTACCTTTTAAGATGCCATAAAATGTTTTAGATAGACACAGAACCTGCAGGAGACTTCTGCTTTCCTGCAGTGACAGCGTACCAGGGGCATCCGAAATAACATGAATACCTATGATATCTGAATACCACCATTAAATATTCATAGCAAATTGATACTCTTTTTCAGAAATGACAGGGGAAAAAAAATGCATTTGTACACAATAAGAAACCTTTGTTACTTCAATAGTGTGCCATTTACAACTCATTTAGAGCTTGTAAACATTCTAAGTTTTATAAGCCATAGTGTTAATTTAGATCATTGCAACTATAGCAGATATAGCATACCTAACCCATATTTCAGAAGGAGTAGGTTTTTTTCTTTTCCATTTCTGCCACATTAGAGGTCATCAATCCCCAAACACCATTTCTCTCTCCCTCTCTCTCTCTCTCCCTCTCTCCCTCTCTCTCCATAAAAGCTCTTTTCTGCAGTAAGTATTTTAATTGTATTGCCTTAACTGGTGACATATACACGAGTACATAAATTCTTAGATTTTTGTTTCAACTGGAGCAGTAGGAAACAATGTCCTGTGCCTTGGTCCAGGTCCTGGATAGTAAATTCAGTCACAGACTGACCATAATCAAAGATCAAGCCAGGTTCAGACAGCTAGATCAGAAAACCTCAGCTCATAATAAGTTAATGAAACAAAGATCCATAAGCCAAGACAAGTAAACTACAGGTCATGCCATAGTATAGTCAGAGAGAAACTGGTACCAAAGTCAGAGGCAGGATTAAGCAGGAAAACCAGTGATCTGAAAGATGGCTCTGGAAAGCCTATAACTCAGGGTGGGGAAGAGGGAATTAGTGGAAGGTAGGGGTAGGGTGACTTTTGTGTAGACTAGAGATTGTGAGCAATATTTTCACCTCTCACATGAAATCAGTAACAAAGTTTTCATGCATTTGTCTTGAGTGTTTGGAAAGTATCCTCCAAGGACGCCAGAAAGCATCCAAAGGATGGAGAAAGTAGGCTGGAAGACTTTCTAACTCAAAACTGATTTTTTTTAGCCATTTCTTTTCTCTTCAATTAATGGTTGCAATAACAAGCCAAGTGAAATCCTAATGTAGACAACTGCTATCTATGAGAGAGTGTTTGTGTCTGTAAAAACAGCAGCCAATAGTTGCCTGCTTGAAGGATGATTCAGTCCCAGGTGCTGAGGGGATGATTCATCCTCAGGCAATGACTCACTACAACTCTCAGCACCAGTTTGGCTCTGGCTCTTGAACATGTATACATAGATACTTGACATCGCATGTTGATACTATGTGTAAGAAAGTTCTCTGAAAGATAATAAATGGGTATCAAATGTTAAAATGCCCAGGAAACCTCCCTTAACTTGTGTGGAGAAGGGTGCTACATAAAGAAGTAGAACTGCAGAACTATGGTGAAAGAATTATTGCAATTGAGAAAAAAAGGGTACAGTCCTACTTGCTTTCAACCAAACTTCAAGAATTTTCACAACAATTTCCACCTGAAATAAAATTCAAACCAAATTTTGAATGGCAAATAGATAAAATGGAAATGTAACGGCACTGTTGCTAATTCACAGTTCTTCACAAAGCATAAAAGTCAAGCCAGATACATACCATCAGAAAGATATAAAAAAGATATGTGTTGGAGTTTGCAAGTCATCATAACTAGAAGTTTAAAGCATCTTTTGATTCTCTGATGCTGCAATAATTTGTCCTGTGACAATCTATCCATAAAATGTGTACTGGAAATAACAAGAAAAGACATCAGAAAATGCTGTGTCCATATGTTAATTGTTATCCTCCTGTCTCATTGTATAGCAATCCAAATAATGAGATGAGTTTCTTACTCAGTAGCCACTGTTTTTAAATGCCACCCCCCCCTTTTTCCCTAAAACTCAAGGTAACGACCACAAGCAATTAAGTGGACAGATTTTGTTTCATGTTTCTGTCAGTGTTTAGATGTCAATATTTCCTTGTAAGCAGTATAACGTCTATTCATATCCCTGTTGGCCTACCTCATGTGTTTCTTCTCTGCTCTTTTTTATGTTAGTTCAGTGTTTCTTTATAGTGTACTTTGAATGTGTACTAATTATTTTTACGTTATCTTTTACTGAATGTACATCTCTTTCTGTTTGGAAACATGAAAAACATTTGTTAATATGCAGAGGTTAGCATGGAGTAGAACACAGCTGCTGAGATCTTCATGAAGTCCAGCAATTACAGTTATTGATGAAAAATAAAGTATGTTTTCTGATAGCCCTGTCATGGGCCTGCAGCAGAAAACTGAGGAGGAAATGACACATTCAACTCAGCTGATATGAAAATGGATTAAAGGAGAAACCCAGAATGCCTTTTGTTTGGAATCCTTTATGTAGCTGAATTTCAGTATAAACTCATCTGTGAACATTTGTGAATTTTAGATGAATTTCATCACTCATACATCTATTTAAAGTTTCTTTGAACTTATATAATGTTGCTAAAGAATATTCATTATCAATACTTACTGTATGTCTGAAAAAAAAAATAAAAAAAGTTAGACTCACAATTCTGAACAATACTCGAATAAAATTCCCTCCTTCTCAAATATGTGGTTACAGGTGCTTTAATATTAGGAATACCGTCATTTATTTGCAAACGTATCTATAAAATGCTTTTCTAACAGTAGAGGCAAAGACAAAACCTAAAGAAAGATTAATGCATGTGTTAACTTCACTAGCTATAGCCATGTTGAACAATGGAAGGATTAGGATGAGCAGTGACTGTGTTGCTCAGGCTGGAAAAGGTCTTGCTCCCCTGTAGGTGGATTGGAAAGAAGCGTGTGCATGTCTTTGAAGGCTGGTATTTTAGTTCTGGATGTTGTTGGCTATCAAGGCAGAAATAGAGCAGTCTCTCCTTGCCACAGGCTGTGGGAGAGTTGGAGTGTGAGAGCAGTGTCTGGAGTTCATTTAGTAAATATGTTGTAAAGTACATTGTTTGGCTTAATCATATGGACTGAAAAGGGATTTAAAACTTTGCAAGTGTTGGGCTGTTTCTACAAAGCAGGCTCCATCTCTGAGTACAAACCATTTATAAATGTTTCCTCTTCAGCTAAGCTCCCACGAGTACCAGTTCTGCCCAGTGCTAGTGTGTGGAAGGCCAGCATTATGCCCTCAACTTGAGGGCCCAGCCTCACAGCTGCTGAGAAGAAAGCTGGAAGAACCCTCAGAGAGGATGGCCTCCCTTTCCTTTGAGAGCTGCCCTGCAGTGGAGGCAGTCTGCTGACCACCGACCCTGCTAATCTGGGGAGATGCAGACCCACAGAGTGACTGTCTGGCTTTACCCAGACGGCCATATCACACGGGGCTTGCCTGGCAGCTGCCTATGGATAGTCTCGGTTATTGTCTCCAGATTCATCCTTGCCTTGCTTAGTGGAAAGAGCAGGGCCACGGGACGTTCCTTTTATGATCTGAGTGCTCCCCTTCTTCCGAGCCCATGCTTCAGCTGCTCAGCAATGCTTGTCCTCTCCCTTTGCCCTAAATGCCTCTCCTTTTGTTATTCCCCACCCTTTGAGTCATATCAGCCCTTTCCTATCCAGATGTGTGTAAATCTTATCTTTCAGAAAATAATGGGAATGCCTCTGATTTATCTAATATATCCAGATGACTTTCTTCTCAAATATCCATTCATTCAGGGAGTTCAGCCCTACTGGGCTGAAGAAATAACAACAGGTCTCCAGGCTTTCTCCAGTGTCTGTCAAGTGTGGGATGTGCCTTGCTTACTCAGTGGTCCTGGTATAGCTTTTTGAGTAATTCATGTCTTGTGGTAGTTGTTACGCTACCTAGAAAGCCTATGGCCTAATCTTTTTTCTTTTTGTTCTTTTTTTTTTTTTTTTTTTCTTACACAATTCATGAAGTCTGAGAACCTGACTTTTTTTCCACATTAAATCTTATCATTATAATGACTTATTCAATAGCATGTTTCCAAAGAGACTCTTGAGACAGGATCAGTGGGAGTATAAATAGGCCCAAAACTCAAAATATCAGGAGAGTATAGCAGTTTTCAGAATATTTTTATTTAGAGGACTGGCTCTTCTCTCATTTATCCTCCATTTGAATCCCAAGCCCTGATGCATATTTCCATGAGTTGCCTCACATTTGAAGACAGTAGACCTAACCATACTTATTTATATTGCTTATAAGTTTCTGATTGTTGTCTGTAGCAGGTCTATGGTTGCTGTCAAAGCAGGAATTATTAACAAAGTATGTGAATATTGATGTACTGAATTCCTTTTAATCTATTATTAGTTCACTGTGATATTAACCCTCCTTCAAACTGAACATCTTGAGAAATCTTATTAAATATTGTAAAAGTTATGCAATGACAACCTAAATGCTTTCCAACGGCTAAAAATTGGCATGATAGTTACAGCCTACACACTGTCTGGAATGAGTCGAGCTGGTACTTAACACTCTGTTTCATAGGTCAGCTGTGCTTTATCAATAACTTTGCTTCACATCTTGGACACTTGTTATCAAGGAAGAGACCTGCCTAGGACATGTTACCCAAATCCTATTCTGGGACTGCCTCAGTATTTTGAGACCTGTGGCTGTTGTCATCCTTCATGTTTACGTTGCAAATACACATGCAGTGGAGCCTAAGCTGCAGTATTAAGCACATATTTACTGTGAAGCACATATTTACTGTGAAGCATACAAACTTTTTGGTGAAGGTGTTCTTTTGGACTGAGTCTGGTCAGTTCTAGTGGCTTTCAGGGGCTAACTTGCAATGGCTTAAAATGCACAGATATTCAAATCCAGACCTAAATGTTTTTAGCAATTTAGTCCTCATTATCTCACTTCTCGTATAAGTAGTCCCACTTGGAAATTAAATAATTGCACACCTTAAATGTTTAAATGAGAAAGGCTTGTGTTATGCTTTGATGATGCATTTTTTAAACACTGTGAATTTTCTTGCTTCTTTCAAGTCATTCATTGACTCTTTAATTTGCATGGGAAATTGACTATTTCCAATTTTTCAACATCAAACTATTTAATATTATTCTTCTGTTACTTACTTACAGCTAAAGCACTGATAAACAGAAAATTATTAAAGGACTATTACAGTCACAGAGAGGAAAAACTAATGAAGAAATGAAAGTCATAAAAGAAAGCTTGCTGTAGTAAATCAATTATAAATATCTGAAGATTGATCTTATAAAATGATTTAGTAGGGTGCTGCATTTATTCCCTTTTATATTGATTCTGCTTCCTTTAGAAGTTTAAAAAAAAATATTCTCTATAAGCTAGCTATAAAAAATCAACATGACATTTTAGCATTGGACATGAGTTCTTTCTTCATATAACATAGGACTTCGGGATGTGAAATTCAGGCTCTAAATAAAACCTGTGCAGCTCCAATCTTCCTGGTTCTGAGATAAATTTTTACAAGTGAATGAAAAGACCATATTTCAGCAGGATTTGGAACAGGCCACCAAAGGAAGAGGTCTGAAAATTTGGCACAAGCATTATCAATCAAAACCAAGTAAACTGGCTTATTGATGAGACATCGCATTGCTGCAGTTTGAACACAAGCAAGCTGCACTGAAGCTGTTGCTTTTAAAGATAACAGATGTGCCTGACCAAATATTGCTGGGCAAAAAGCTACCATTTTACATCATTGATTTTCATTGTAGTATCATACTTACAAACATTTTTTCCCCATACTGCCTGCATTGGTTTCAAATCTCATAAGGATTTTTTTTTATTTTATTTTATTTTTTTTGTCATTGACTTTTAAAAGCACAGATTATCCTTGTAAGAAACTTAGTTCACTGATTAAAAAAAAAAAAATTATTAAAAAAAAAAGATAACCAAAAAAAAAAAAAAAAAAGAGGGTCAGGGTGAGAACATTGTCCTAATACAGCACTAACTCACAAGTTTTTCTGTAAATCACAAGCTTTTCTGTAGGAAGCCAAACTATTTAGTCATTCAGCTGATTGCATCCTTGTCAGCAGAAAGGCCCGTGTCACTGGCCTGAGTGGTCATTTTCAAGGTGATGCTAGTGCGAACTGTTTCCAGCCCACTGTGGAGCTGCGCTGTGGGCCCCCTGCCACAGCTCCACATGCAGAGCTCAGGCACATTCCTGATCTGCCCAGGTACCCCTACCAAAATCTCAGAAGTGCCATGTAAATCTGCCTGTGTGTATCTGCAGTAAACGTGTGTGTATTTACACACTTGTACAAACCTTCTTTTACTCTCTTGTGCATTTTCCTTTTCTTTTTACATTTCCATTCATTCCTTGTTCCTATTTATTTCCCATTTTTATTTTCTTCTTCATCTCCTACTTCTGAGGTCTTTTTTGTTCCTTTATAAGTTCAGTATCAGCTACCTTTATAAAATCCAGCCCCAAGGACCTTTTTCCCCATGCTGGTAGTTGCCGAAGCACTGTGAGACAAATGTTAGCAAGGTCACTGCTGTTCCTCTATGCCCTACTTACTCTCCCTACGAACCCGGGAGGAAAGAATTTCATATATTCTTATAGAATGTTTTAGGATCTAGGAATGAAAAAGTGCTCTGTAAGTCCTAAATAGCAATATTTTGCATGTATTTTTTGTAATTTCACCTATCTTTGAAATCAGCGTGCTTTCTGTTAATGTGAGTAATAATTTACAGCTCCATGCTAAGTAGTGCTAATTTTTTCTCTCAGTTATAGTGATGTTGGTCCTCTTACCTTCAGCAGTTCAGCAATTCTTTTGACCTTGTTCAGATTATTTACCGTCTAATTCTAACAATTTACAGGTTTTCTACAGGAATTGGATCCATATGGATAGACCCTGAGTAGGGCTTTTTAATTTCAATTGGATTATGTGGATGCAAAACTCCATACATTTCCACCTCAAAACTCAGATTTTGGTGAAGTCAGATGAGAGAAGAACTTGAACAGGGTGAAAAAAAAGGAGCTCTTGAGAATCTAGGTTCCACAGACTTTTTTTTTTTTTTTTTTTTTTTAATTCCAGATCTTCCAAAAAGAAGGTGTACATTGTTTCAAGTAGTTATTCAGACCAGATTTTGGAGTACAGTTTTTCAAGGAAGAGAGAGCCTATACAAGACCTAATACCTAAATAGACTGTTGAGGGTCTGGGCCTATATTCTGTAACTCCTTCATTAAACCCCTTACTGCCATGAGGAAAAGTTCAAGAGTTTACTGGGACTGAGGTAATCATTTTTGGCTGAGAATCCTGTGTGAAGACAGATGGCCATTGCTCATCATCATGTTAGTAAGAAGCCTAATACTTCTGGTCTTCAGCTGTTAATGCTAGTGTATTGGAGTAATTCTAGCATCAGGTATCAACTGTGTTTCCCCTGTCTTTTTATACCTGAGAGTTTGTAACATTGTACTGAATTTAGGAATATAAGGTATATTACAAAGCATAATTACAAATGTTCTTGCTTTACCATGTGAAAGGAATAAAGAAGGCACCACAGATCATTAGATTTTATTAAGATGAAAAGTCAAGAATACTGTCTTTTCAACAAAACATGATACGTGAGAAATTATTTTTATGAGACTGCAGAGTTACCAGTAGTTTTTGAGTTATTTTTCTGAAGAGTTTCTCAAGGTTTTAAAACTAATTAATTTCTTCTTTATTCCAGGCTATTTGTTAATGCATTCATAAAACCATTGTTGCCTTTTATCTCCACCTTTTCATTAAAAGACAAAGTAAATTGCTGCTTCTTTAATTTGTGGTACAACCTTTCAAATTTGTGCATAATTGTTTGCAATTTTGACAAGCTCTAAAAATACTTCTGCACAAGTAGCTTGAAACAATAAGCCTTTCTCTGTTCAATCTGTTCTTCAGAATCAACAAGAGTGGCTCAACAAAGTGTAAGAGTTTACATTTAGCCCAAGAAAAGCAACATTCTTACTCTTGCTTCTGATGACAACTTATGGAAAACATTTTAGTATGCTAAAAGTTTTAGGAAGAAAGAAAAATGAAGGCTCCATTAACAAGTGGAAACTTATATGATCCAATGAGAAAGCCATGAGCCCACAGAGAGAAGTTCAGGCTTTGTAACATTCTTTTCAGTGCAATTCTGCTCATTTGTGCTTGTTATGCACATAAGAAAATGGCTTGCCAAGTAATTTTGGGTATCCTCTGTGTTTTTCTGTTGCAGGTTGTCCAGAAGTGAAAGAAAATTACAAATGACTTTGTGCATGCTGGCTGCAGATTACTGGTGCTCACAAAGAGAGGATTATTACTTTAAGTGGAGAATGGGGGTTATTCTGTTTATAATGCACTACAGTAACCTCTGTTCATTCCTTTCATTCCTTTGAAGAAGCTCAAAATATGATCGTGCACCATCACAACCCCTGCCAAGAGACACGGACTATAGCAGCCACAGGCATCCCACACCTGCTGCCTGCTAAGCCTTTCGCTGATCAGCGGCGTGGAGTGGCCCTTACAAGCAAAGGCTCAGGCAATCTCTTTCCTGGCTCAGCCACCTTCTGGAAGTTCACCAAATCTCTCTCCAGTTTAGCCCTTTAAGACTATTTTGTCACTTGAGGAAGTGTCTTCAATGTGCTGAGGGCTCCAGTCTGTGATTTTTCTGCCTTTAAAACCCAGGCCAAAGTGGTAAACATGCAAATATTTTTCTTAATTAAGGGAGAGGAAATATATCTCTGAAGTTAAAAGAGACACTTTTAAGTATATAGAACATGTACAGCAACAGATACTTCTCTTACAATGGATGGTGCTCATTTCAATGACTGGTGTACCAAGTCACAGTGTTCGCATATTTCTTTGATAAATTATTCTTTGACCTTATAAATAATAGATGTCTCAGTAATGCAACTTGACATCACCCTGAGTTCCACTCACAGTTCTTTTTGCTCCCACAAAATTCCCAGTGATTCATACTGGATTTTTTTTCCCTTTAGAATTACTACTTAAGTTCCCAGAAAAAATTAGAAACCACATTTTGAAGACCTTGATAATGAAGTCCCTGTGATTAGACATCATGTCTGTCCAACAGAATTGTAATGGGGCAAATCTGCAGCAGATGTAGGTCAGCGCAACTGCACTGAAATCAACACCAGCATTTAAAAAAGGTGAAAGTGTGCTATAGCTGCCAAGTCAAATAATCACCGTTAGTAGGTAGGAACTGTAATACCACCCGTGATACTTTTATTTGCCCCCTTGTAGTGTGATTTAAACTCTACACTGAATACAAAATTGCTAACCTTACCACTTTCTCTACATTGCTCTAACCATGGATTCTGATCACTTTTCTTTACAGTACACCTATGACCATACACATTTTGATTACACTCATGTTATAGAATGGAGGTGAGATAAGAAAATTCAGGCCAAAAACCTCTTATTGTCCATTTGCTTGGGATCCCAGCTTCAGACATTCAGCTCTGGTTTATCCAAGATACGCAGCATTATTGGAGCATCCTATTTTTGCCAACCCACCTATATGCTCAAAGCAGGGACTGCACAAGGCTGCACTACAAGAGTGCATTGCCCCTGAAGCACCTGGACCATGAGGAAAGACATCCTGACACACACAGTGTGATGTGTGTGTGATTGAAGACAAGCTTGTGTTCTTGCTTCAGTCAGCCCACACAAAGCAGCTTCAGCCAGGGAATCACCATGGAGCAGAGTGGGACTCACAAGGTGTTCCAGGGTGCAGGACGGGCACAGACTGGGAGGTGCCAGGCACTTTGGCTTCGCCTTCGGCCAGCCTGCCCTCAGGGAGCAGAACAGGAGCCAGCCACGAGACAGTCCAGCCTGCTCCCTCTGAGGATTCTTCAAAACTCTCCAGCATTGATAATAAAGGACATGGTCAATACCAAGGTTAGGAAATTGCTGTGTGTTCCTATAGTGGAGCTATGCAGGTGCAGGTTATATGTGTACTAAATTTCTAGCAAACTCTTTCTGAATTTGGAGTCTCTAAAAGACTGGTTTCCATCACTAGTTTTTCCTCTGTACCTGTTGTAGCCAACGTGTCCCTTTCACCAGAGAGACCTGCAGAGTCAAAGGCAGAAAATACACATTGCCACTCTTCCATGACGTGTTGGAGCAGTATTTCAGCAAAGGAATTCAAATGATAAACAAGCAACCAGTTTTATAAATACTGAAATTACACCTGTGATCATCTTTTAATGTCAGACCCTAGCAATTTCCCTGTGGAAAAATGAGTCTCTCTTTCCATTTCACTGATACATTGAGCCCTGTGAAAATTAATATCTCATGTTTCCTCCTTAAAATCCTTGGTGTTCTCTTTGTCTTCTTGTCAGAAGACAAGCTTAGCTTTCTTTGTCAAAATCTGGGCTTTTAAAGATCCAAGCTTTCTGTCAGCGTCTGTCTGTACATCTTTCTTT
Organism: Nettapus auritus; assembly: GCA_011076525.1. Lineage (NCBI taxonomy): Eukaryota > Metazoa > Chordata > Aves > Anseriformes > Anatidae > Nettapus > Nettapus auritus. Next base: position 36,596,295 of record CM021767.1, on the reverse strand, counting down.
GTCACTTTGTCACTTTTTGCCATTGCAGTCCACTCAGGATCTCTTTTTCTTGAGGACAATTTTGAGGTATCACTCCTGACTTGAGCTATATGAGCAATAGAGAGCACCATCCTGTCGTCCCTACTGAAAAATAATTTCATCAAGAATTACAACAGAAGACCTGAGACTGCAGTGATATTTCCCATGCTTAGGAGCAGTGTCGTTTATGTTCAGCTTTCAAGAGGACAGTGATTATTGGTAAATGACAACATCATTGACATTTTGTAGAAAACAGCAGGGTGTATGTTAAGCAATGTTTCAAGGGAACGCCTTTTCCTAACATCAAGGTAACACAGCCTGGCTTCCAAACATGGTCACTGCAAGTATTTTCCTTCAGTTGCAGTCCATGTTAAAAAAATACATTGAAGCTGGGTCTTGTGTGTTAAAATCCTTGTTAAAAAACAGTAGAAAACAGAGAGGAACAAAATATAATATCTTAAATACATACAACAAAAATAGAACAAATTTGATGTATTTTGCAAAACTGTCATATTAAATATTATGATAAATAGTCATTTCTGACCCAATCTTTCTTTCATTTAGGAAAAAAAGTCATCCCTATCTAATAAGAACAGCATAAATCCTATGTACCATAACAACTCCACTGATAAAGTGATCAAGGACTTTAAACTCTATTTGACTTGTGCTGGTCTTCTGCATGGGGATAGCTTGCTTTTACAGTGCATAATTATACGCAGCATCAGAGTTTCAGCCTTCAGAAATGTCTTTGGTGATGAATAGTTTTGATGTCAGAATCTTTCTTGATCTTTCACGAGCTTTGTTATCAAAAAGCCAACGTTTAATTCAGAGGATAAAGCCCCTTCTCTAGATCTGTAAGAAAGCTTGTGTTTGAATGGATTAAGGAATTCAATAAATGTCCCTGCTTGTGCCCTTATTAGGAAATCACATCTTTGATTCTTTGCTTAAATGGCTGAGACTCAATACTTACACTGAAAGGGTGCTGCCATATATCTTCTCTTAGTTACAAGTAGGTGAAGAACTTAAGCTCATTTCAGATTTGCATCTTCAGGGACACCCATCCCTACACTGGAGATATATTAGATGGAATGGATTAGGTGTGGTTGCCAGTCTGCATTTTAAGCACTGGCAGGTGGCCCCTCTACCCACACTTGTTCTTTTACTGTCACCTTCTTTCACAGCTCAACTTAAATGCACATCTTAATGTCATTGAAAACTGGAAGTCACGATGACTGTAGGCAAAATGAACAAAGAATCATACTGTTTTATACTAAGACAATATATCTGAGAACACTTTAAGTTTACAGAGCTAGATGAAGAGCACAGGAAGACTTTCAATTGCTCTGTCTCCACTGGGGGAAATTTCATTTTATTGACATATAAATGAATGGCAAAATAAATATTATCATTAACAGTTCTAATGTAGTGCATCTAGTTTAACCATCAATAGCATTAATGCAAAAACAATACTGCACTGTCCTAGCCATCAGGATTTCTAAATTTTGGCAAAAGCAGTGGAATTAAATGAATATGGTTAGAGGGAGTTTTCTGTTCACATGACATAGTGAAAGACAATTAGGGAAAGAAGGCAAACTTTTCATCAGAAATATTGAGCAGATGCTTGCACAGAGTATGAGCTTTCTTGCACTGCCTTCTTTATTTTATTTTTTTTTTCTTCTTTTTTACCGATGGGCTGCCAATAAATTAAGAATGAAATCAATTTACCTGGTTATAATCAGATGTTATCCTTCCTCGTCAACCTCTGTCCTGGTGTCCAATATCTCTAGATTTGAATAATTTTTAGGGAAAAGCTTTTCAGGCATAAAAGCACATTTTTCAACATGTAAGAAACCAGTGAAAGTTTCAAGTAGGCTGTAGGAGGACTGAAAAAGCCAGCCAGCATTTGTGAGTTCACCACCTCAAAGAAGCAAGAGATTCAGTTAGGATGAATGATCCCCGAAGTGACTACATACAAAGCACAAACAACACTTTTTGACCCCTGGCCTGAGAGAAGGAGAACTCAACACTCATGGCTCCAGTTCTTCAGTGACCTTCCAACAACAGTTCTGTCCTGAAATCATTTCTATCTTTTGCAATTTTGTGCTTTCACTGCATTTGACATAAAATGCCAAGAACCGTGACTGAGATTTACTCGTGCTTGCAAACATTGTTTTTATTTGCATTGACTGAATCCTCCTGGGCATCCCTTATTTTGTCTGTTACAGGACGAAGTACGGTCATAAATATTAATGTCCCTGAAGGTACACCAAGAGGGAAAGGGGAATGCATGACACCCCAAACAGCCCCATTTAAGTGTTTCAAGTGCTTGTAGTCGTACCGTCTCTCAGGGTGAAAAGATAATCCAGTCTTCTGCTCCTTGGTTGCTGCCTAACAAGATTGCCAACAGGAGCGTGCCAGTGATGGTGATTTGTTTTAGCACGTGGACACTTGTCCAATGGAAATGCTGTGAAGTCACAGGCTCATTTTACATAAGCCACTGAACAGTCATCAGAGACTAGGAAGAGGATGCTGCTGCATGATCAGTAAATAAGTAGGTGAAATTCTGTCTTGTCTGTGGAGATGTTGGAAGTGAAATCTGCTGCACAGCTTGTGGGTTTATATGAACAGTTTGCTAATTAGAGTTGTATAAAATGACAATTTTTCAAGAAAATTTCCACCCTTCATAGCAGCCCAGTGTGAAATCTGATATTTGTTGAAAATCCAACAAATGAGCTATTCTCATATTATAAAAAGTTCTACAGGCAATCCAACACCACCACTTGCTGCTGTAAATTTTTCAGTACCACTTAAATGTTTCTTGCTGCACAAATATTTGCCAGGTTGTTTGCTGCTGCAAGAAAAATCTTCTCCAGTCACACCCATTGAGCTGTTCATATGCAGACTTTGCTGTGGAAATTCCTTTTTTGGGGAATCCTGCAGGATTTTAAAGAGGATTCTTCAGTCTTTGTTGCCCAGATGAAACCAGAAGAGTGGGAAAAAGCTGAGAAAGAACAGGAGCACTGTAAAATTTTTCAAAACAATCTCAGTTCCTAATACATCCCTTTTCCATTGCTCTACTGAATTCCGCTAACCGTGAATTTCCCCTGGGGGAGCAGCCAGAGTGGGAGTGCCTTTTGATGAGGCATCCCTCTCCACAGGGACAGCTGCCAAGAGTGGATATGGGATGAGGACCATTTTTGACCTTTGGCCAGTCCTAAGATTAGACCAGACAGAGAAGCAAATTGGGATGGAGCATGTGGCTTTTGTGAGCAAATCTTCCCTCCCAGTAAATCTGGGGAGTTCCTGTGTTGATAGAATGGAAAAATTAAATATTTTTAATTCTGCATACTTTGGTTCTTACATTTATTTATAAGTGTTATTGAACAAAAAATAATCCTGAATGTGGTTTATGCCCAGTGAAATCACAAGTTTGGCTTTAATGGGAGCTGCCTACAAATATGGTAGTAAAGAAACAATAATTTGTGTGTGTGTGAACGCGTGCACATTCATGGTGGTGTTATTCGTAGTGGTGGCAAGGAGCAAAGTGAGTATTTTTAAACAGTTCTTGCTATCAGGTTTTGACACATAGCCCTCTCGGTCACTTTCTTTCCTTTATGAGTGTATGAGCTGGAGTGGGAGCTGCTCAGTATTCCTGGGCTTTTATATATATATAGACATAAATAAAAGTAACTTACATTTGCTAGCTAGGTGGCAAGCAGAGTGATTAAAGGGTCAGCTGTGTTGCTTGGGACAAGGAGCAAGAGATCCATGTGATTCAAGAAGACTTGAAAGGGGAGGAAGCGATGGCCTTTAGGGAAAAAGGGAATAAATCTCTTCAGAAATTTAGACAGAACTGAAAACTGATAATATCCGCAGGGCTCTGCCACAATTCCTTACCTTAAAAGAAGGGCTGGCTCTCTATCTCCTTGGCTACAAAACTTTTTTTTTTTTTTTTTTTTTTTTTTTTTTTTTTTTTTTTTTTTTTTTAAGTGAAATGTGGAAAAAATGGGCAGTATGAAACAACGTGGGTGACAAGCACTTCTCTGCCTTTCCCTAGGAGACAGGTTGCAGGAGCCAGTGAAGATGCCTCAGATGGATGGTGGGATGCTGCTGCTGGCAGGGGCTACATGTGGTGTTGAGACCAGCCACAGCAGCATTCCCGAACACACCCCAGTGTCCTATAGCAAAGATAGAACATGTGGTTAGCTCTGAGTAGTAAGTAAATAGCCCAAAGGCCCTAGCAAACTCACCTTGGAGAAAAAGGTTCATTCAAAACTTTTTCAGCTCAGGAAGCTCTGAGGAAGACAGCCCCAGAAATGCTTCCTATGGACACCCCCATAAAGCCTGCTGAAGCAGGTGGGGTGAAGGACTTGCCTTGCTTTGTGGCTGTGTGGTGGATGGGGAAGCCTATGCAGAGGGCAGTGAAGCAGGTTAAGTGTTACTTAGCTACTACTGTCAGCTCTGTTAATTCAGGCTGTGTTTGGCAGTAGCTAGAGTGAAGACCAGGGCCCCATTGCTGTTAACACTGCAGAAACACAAAGTTAGCTCCCATCTTGAGGGCTTTACTGTAGAGGTAAAGACCAAGCCTGGCAGGTGGCTGTAGACCATGGGGGAAGAGGTGGAAGACTGGGGAACTGTGTCCTCCAGTTGTACAGTTTGGGACTTATGGGATTCCTGAAGTCATGAATCACAGATTTCAACGGGAATTTTGTCTGGGAAATGGTGGGAGTTATTCCTTGATTAGAAATCTGTCCTAAACCAGAGGCAGAAAACTTTTCTCTCTTATTTTCTCTCTCTGTCTTCTCCCTATTTTTCAATCCCATCAAAGAAAGGGACAGACCAGAGGCGACTGCACTTTGGAGCCCTCGTGCACAGTGACCTGGCAGGGCTCAAGGAGCCTGTGAGATGAAATTTGTCCTGACATCTGAGGGACAAGCCCAGCGTGGTCTGCAGTGCTGTCCTGTTGCTGTCCCTAGGCAGGGATGTGAAGTCTCTGGGCTTGTGCTCTCAGGCAGGAATGATGTTTATTTCCAGGTACATGACAGTGGCAACTTTTGTCTCATTCCTGACCCAGAGCACCAGACCCCAGAGGCTACCATGCTCCCAGAAGTCCCACCACTTTCAGTGAATGTAGCCACGTGGCAGCACGTTTCCCTCTCATGAGCACGACTTCCTGGGGAGCACAGCCATTTAGCACAGCTCCAGAGAACACCCCCGGTTAATACACACCGGAGCTTCATTCTCCTCTCTGGGCTGCAGCTCAGCCTACTCCGTGCAGCTAAACTGGCATCTGGTGGGCTTCTCCTGGTCTGCAGGGGTGGGCCAGAGGATAGGGACCAGGGCTCTCTAGGTCAGCATATCAATGTGTGGGCTATTTTCATGGCAACCACAGGGATTATTTACAGTCTGCTTACCACGCCCCTTATCTTTTTCTGTTCATTTCTCTGCAGCTACATCCTCTACAGGAAAAAAATCTTGTCAGTAAGACAGAATTTGTATCATCATGCGCGATTTAATAAGATCAAAATAATTTTGACTGAATGCGGAATGACAAACAAAGTTCTGTTTATGGCTAGATAGATGTAAAGCAGTTGTAGTGGTGATTTAGAATTGATTCGATCTAAGCACATCTCAAAAAATTGTGAAATAGAATCTACCAGCTAAAACTAATGAGCACAAAACTACATTGATTTGGCCCAGGGTGGACAAATAGAACATCTGGCATATTTGGCACCGATGACACAGCTGGCATTGTTGGACCCGTTTCTGCAGAAGGTACAGATGCAGAAATGGGAGAATTGGTACAAACAGTGCAGATGGAACAGTTGGAACAGATGACAGTGGGCAGAGCTGGCGATGCTGGCACAGGTGTCATAACCTCAACAGCTGGCACAAGTTGTGACAATCCTGGGATTTCTTAGTGCAAGGCACATGTTCATTTTGGCTTTGGCTGCAGAGAGATAAGAGCATTTTATAATTAGTAAATGTGCCATTTAAAAAAGAACTTTTTTCCCCATCCTTAAGGACATCCACCTCCAACTGTTACAGCCTGGAATGTGGAGCATCTCTGCAAATTACAACTTCCCAGAGAAAGCCACAATTGATAAATACAGATTTAATATAAGGTAATTAGACATTTTTATTCTCATATAGATAATAATCATGAATAGGATTTCTTCATAGGAGGTTTGTTAAAAAACATGGTCAGATCTGTAGCCTGATCATGGAGATTAAAACAAGCTTTGTCTTAAAGCCAAGACTTGTTTACCACCAAATTGGTGGGATATATTTTCCAAGAGTGCAACACTTCACAATAAAATGATGTTTGATAGAAACCACCGGGAAGAGAAGAGTGCACCTCAGAAATGGTTAACTCTTTGGCTGAAAAATGAACTATACATAGGGCAAGAGTGAAAAAATGGAGAAGCCATGATACTGCCTTTTCTTCAGCACCATGGCTTTGTTAAACGTTATTGAAAATATAACTGTTCGGAATCTGATTTTCATCTGAGAAAGCAAATACCTTGCTCTCCCTCGAGCCCCTGCTCTGTGAGTGGCTGTAACAAGGCAGGGTCCTCTTATTCTGATGAAAAGATAAGCAATGAAACGAAGTTGCTTGCCAAGGATTTAAAAGAGAAATTAATTCCTTCTTTTATTTAGGCTGTTAAATGTTGTGGACAGCAGCCAGGAAGTAAATTTTGCTGAACTCTGGGGCCTGATCCTGCAAAACCTTATTCATGGTTGTCCTCAATAGAAGCACAAGCCTGCAATGGAAGGGCTTGCAGGACTCAGCTTCCCTTTTCAGAAGACTTACACCCTGCAGAGAGCTTACTTGTTGGATATATTTCTGAATGCACCTTTTATCATGCTGCTTGCACAAAACCAGTTTTCACCAACCTGATTTTGCTGCACAAAGAGGCCGTTGGCTGGTATTTTTAGTAAAGTGAATTCACAGGAAAGGGTATTTATTAAAAAAGGACAAGACCCAGGACAAACTAATAAAAATATTGAATTGAAAAATATTTAACAGCTTGAAAAACCACAAATGCATACGTACTGTCGCGGCTGGAGAGGTTTTTCATACTCAGCCATTTTAAGCAAGTCTTTGTCCTCTCTTTAGTCATGTGCTCCCCTACCTTGTGCTGTACAGTGCAAAACCACTAGTTAGTCAGATGTGCTTTATATCAAGTGATAACTACAATTTAAACCCTCATAAAAAAAAGAGGAAATAGCCTGGAGTAGGGGAAGCAGAAGCTGTACTGCTCAGCTGTGGCTCCAGCTATGCCACAAGTCACGGAGACATTCAAAGCAAAAACTCAAATTTCCTGTGCCTCCATTTCCTGCCTGCAAGACATGGATATGTATTGGTGTGAGTGGACTGCTGCAAAACAAATGCTGTAAATGTCCTCAGAATTAGGAAGGGGTCCTTATGCTGACATAGCTGTTGTAATTTTTGTACAGGCTGCCTGTTTGATGAGCTGGCCCTTGAAACCACAAACAGGTATGGTTCTTTTGAGCAAAGGCTAGCTCATCACCACAGCTCTCCTGGTTTCAGGAAGTGCCTGGGTGGCCAGCATTACTCTTCCAGCCTCCCTGGTGCCAGTGATCACCCCACATGGCTAGTCCCACAGCTCAGAGCTGTCAGCCACTACCACGCCGGTCACCACTGCCATGCGCAAGGAGCAGATCTACCATGGAAGCCAACTGGAGCACCTGTAAATGGGCAGGGGGATGGGGAGCTCCCCTGGGCTGCCGACCTGCTGCTCACTCAGCTTCTTAAGAAGAAATAAACGTGGTTTCCTGTGTTTCATGAGCGCTTTGCTATCTGCCTTTTATTTGATAGCTGTCTGCACGCCCAGAGCTTTATAACCTACTGACGTCTCATGAAAACATTCCTCCGTTGCTTCTTGCCACAAGATTTTATGATGGGCTTTAATCCCCCCCCCCCCCAACAGTTGCTGCACATGCTGGCTTGCTGCTGTCCCCGGAGAAGTACTGCCGGGGCGTGCTGCTCCAGCTGGGGTGGCAACTGGGCACTGGCCCTTAATCCCCTCCTCTGCCAGCAGGCACTCCCCGGGAACACTTCTACCGACCTTGGGGTAGGCTTCACCCACCCCACCTGTCCAGCATTGAAAAGTGATGACCAAGCAGCATCTTGAACAAACATGTTCATGGAGAAAAGGTAGCAGTGGAAGTCCATCCTTCCCCTGCTGTGTAGGTGTAGTGGGTGCCCCTTAATGGGGGGCTACTTTGACTACTGCACTGGGTGTTGTGCTTTTATTTTCTCTTCCCAAATTTGTGACTTTAGATTGCTGTGTTCTAAAGAGAACAAAGACTATTCATAAAATCAGCTCCTATGCACCACTTTTATTCCACTTAAACATTCAAAATTAAGGTCATGTGGTATTTAATTACTGTCTATGACCGGTGCCACCTCTCTGAGCATAGACTATATTTCACCCACACCCCTGGAAAGGAAACCTGTTAATCATTTTCAAGATGCTGCTCAGTCATCACAGCTCAACATTTTCTCTCATCTCAATACTGTCTGATTGAGGTTCAGTTCCCCAGCAGGTCTGAATCATTGCATCTCCTCCAAAGTCAACACAACTCTGCTGATTGCCTTATTGAGGATCTGGCCCTGTGTATTATGGAGGCAACATCTCCATGAAATTGATTTTGGAAGCAGAAGTGCAATTTTTCTAATATGATTAAAGCACACGCTGTTGTGACAGGAGGTAGAGGTTGGACATCAAGTTAGTAAATAATGAGTAATGGCCCTTTGTATGCTCAGGCACCAGCCTTCGTGTTTTCCTCTTTTACCCACTTCACGTGTTGCCCAGTGTGCATGATGTGTTCTCCTAGTACCCAAGCAAATCTGGTTATTTGGGTACTGCCATAAGGAACCATAGCGTGTCTGCTCTTGGCTGCCTGAGCAGCCAGGGAGACCAGCTTTCCCATTTCCAAAAAAAAAAAAAAAAAAAAAAAAAAAAAAAAAAAAAAAAAAAAAAACCATCACGCACAATTTTAATAAAACCATTAAAATAGCCCTGTGTCCTCACTGGTTGACAGTTCCACCTTAGTACTTTTGCCTCTCATACCATTGTTACACTAAGCCTCAAACACTGAATAAAAGGCATAGTGTCTTCTTTTACAGCCCAGAGCCTCAGAGTCACAGCACTTGCAGTAAGTGTATCTATCACCAATTATACATTTATGAACAGAGTGGCAACAGTTTTTGCTGTAACTCCATACCTTACTTTGAATTGATTCCTGTATTGATGGGGTTAGTCTAACTTTCTAAATTAATTTTAACCTGATTTCTGTTCTTTGAAATTATGTGCACTCTTTCATCTAGCAGCATCAGATCTTTGCTACATCAGACAACTGTCAATTTTTGCCCCCAGTATTTTGTGTAGATTTTACAGTCAAATCTGGAGAAGACTGTTGTAGGACTTTACCCCAAACTCATTTAGGTCAATGGACAACACCCCTTAGGCTCTGAATCAGGGCATTTTCAAGATTTATTCCTCCCTAAATTGTTTGCCTAGGACTAGTCTAGGTGCTTAGACGGTACAGTGGGTATCTTCTAGGGGCCCTGGAGAGGAGCAAGGGAAGATGACCCATCTCTCTTAGTCCTACATTAACCCAGAGTATTTGTGCTTTCATCCAGTGGTACCTCTGGCTTCCTCCCTGAATAGTTTATGTAGTTAAATAATTAGGAATTGATAGCTGTGGCCTGAAACACCCTCTCATGGCCCACAGGGCAGGTGTTTTTCTGCAGCAAATTCACAAATTCTGCAGGTTACTGACTGACCATGTTCACTGCAGGCTTCATGTGGGAGTCAGAGAGGCAGGCCTGCTGCTCTTTCCATGTCCTGGGTAATCAATTAGGTCTATTGGCAAAGCTCAGTGTGCATGTGAGCAACCTCCAGCAAGTGATTTGCATCATGGGTGTTAACATCACGCAAATGCTCAGAAAACAAACTCTGATGCCTTCACTAACACGGCACAAATTTAACTCCATAAATCATCTCAAAGACTTCAGTGGTGCTGTTTACTGAGCAAAGTACTATTCTGCATGGTATCAGAATATGGCCTTAAGTGCTTTCCTGGACCAGGGCCTAATACCTGTACATTTGCCTTGGAAGATAAAATAAGTAATGATGTATAGGGCTGGGTGAGAGTCATCTCATTACATCGTCTGCTTTTCTTGGCTACTGCAGTTTTCTGATGTGACTGTGGCTGAGAGAGGACAAATGGCTCTGCAGATACTGTCTTTGGGCTTTGTACACTCAAGAAATGTACAATATTTTTTGCATCTAGACTGGACCTTCCTTGTATAAAATTTCATTACTGAGTCTACCCATGTTCCCAGGACCACATATCCTGGCATTTCAGAGGTCTAATCCCATTTCACAGGAGCTGCAGTCATGCTGGGAGACTCCCCTGAGTTTTGCCTCTGCGTGGGTTTTTCCATGTCACCTCAAGCTTGTGACACTGGCCTCCAGTTTCCTTCTTTTTTTACACATTCATTCTACTTTGCCTTTCTTACTTGTAACCTGAGAAAGCAAATTTGTGAGGTGCAAAGCCAGTTCCAGCACCAACTGTTTTCAGCTACTGGGCACAGCCCGCTCTTTCTTTTCAGTTTATGAGCCTGAGCAGGACTTGCACAGCTTCCCCTCACTGGACTTAACAGAGGAGCCTTCTCCAGTGAGGAAATGGGATTTACACTTTCTATTGTGAGTGGCAGTGCAGAGCATGATAAAAACCTATGCCGCTTGTTTTGTCCCTCTGGGATATTCTTTTCTTTGCTTTCTGGTGCCCAGCGCACCAGGATCTTGGATGAAGCACAGTTTACTGAGATTTCTGGCACCAGTATTGCTGAATTATGTTTAATTCAGCTCCACATCCCCAAACCCTCAGTGCTGCAGGGCTACGCATCAGGCTTCACTGCCTTCCAGTAGGTTTCTGTATTCTTTGGTCTTTTCATCTGCAACACTCCCTTAAAAGCAGTTGATGTTCAGGGATGGTGTAAATGACTGGAATAATCTTCTTGGGCTACTCATATTCAGTGTTTCAGTAGCTGTCCCTACAGTGGAGTCACTTCTTACTTGTAAGTGTTTGGGGGTGTTTCATGTATTTTTAAACAGTTCTAGCCTGAAGTGGGGTCCTGCTTCTGGGACCCATACTTGTCATTATCAGCAATACTAATAGCAATACTAATAGCAATACTAATAACAAGCTGCTGAAGTGGAAATGAGCTCCACATCCCACTGCAACGACAGAATGGAACCACTCATTTCCTGTAGCTGCTGTGACTTTGTACCTACGAGCAGCATTAAAAAGTAGGTTTGCTGGAAGGGACAGGTGGAAAAAATCAATAAAAAAAATCAAATATAATAGTTCAGAGGAAGCTCTGCCTTGGTCTGACAGAAGATAGCTGGAAATCACTTCTGTTTTGAGGGAGATGGGGAGGAAGAAAGAGAGAGAAAGGAAGTGGAAATGGAAAAGGGAAAACAAGCAAAACCAGCTTTCTAACAATGCTACAATGATAAAATCATGTCCTGCTCAGGACAGCCAGTGTTTTACACCATCTTCTCTGGGGCTGCTCTTTGAAATAAATGAGAGGTCTCTATTTTGCAGGACCACAATCAGAAGCTGGCAGTTTAAACCAAAGGTCAAAGGGAAGCAAGCATTTGGATAAGAAGGAGAAAGAACAGCTGCCTCCTACGTGGGAGGTTACCAGGACATAAAAATGTCTTGCGAAGGGGCACAACACCAGCAACTGACGGGGCAGATCCTCCTAATCCCCGCCAGCAGCTGGCCGGCACAGCCGCACGTAGCATCCCGCACCGCACACAGCCATCTCCAAGGCCCCTGGCACTGCCGCCCGTGAAATTCAGACGGAGTTGGTGGACCGCCCGTGGGCCCAGGGAAATGCCTGTCGCTGCAGCCCAAAGCCCAGCAAACTGTCCTTAGCCAGGCAAGTTATTCCTACGAGCTTTCACGATGAGTAGAGATGGCAGCGTTTGGCTTTATCATACCTTCTGGTAATTATGTAAATAGACCATCTCATTTACTTCTATCATAACCACCCACTAATCAGTGCCTGTGCCAGTCTCAGAGAGACAATTTGTGAGACTGGAGGACAAATGAAAGGACAGGGCTGCACTTGCTATGCAAGTGTCTCATTCTTTCACTCACGCTTGTTTTGCACCACTTGCTTGAGGTGCAGGACATCCACTCATATCCTGTGTCTCAGCAATAGGCTCCACTTGCACCACTGTAAGGTAGGGCCCACTGAATTTTCTGTACCCTGACTCTACATTCTGGACAAAATACATTCAATAAACCACTTGCTGATCTCAGGATTTCACAACAGTCTGTGCGTACACCACGCACACACCCGTGGCACCTCTGGAGAACTCTACAGCAGTGGGTCACACCAGCAGGCACACCACTACGCCAATGACACCCTATTTCTGTGTGAGGTGCCGCTCTGCTGGGTGTCTCCTGAAGCTCATTGAGTTTATGTAATGCTTTCCCTCAATGCATGTCAAAACCACAAAGAAGCAACTGAGCAAGGAGCATACTCCTATGAGACAGCTCCCCTCATGGAGGATAACGTAGATGAAATTTTATAGGGAAAAAAAAAAAAAAAAAAAAAAAAAAAAAAAAAAAGGATTTCTTTTAATCCAACTCAAGTATCCAGGGCAGTTGCTCACCAGGCAATAGCAAAATATTAACAGCAAAATAGTGTCTGAACAGTTTCTGTTACTCACAATACATAAAAAGCAGAATAATCAAAACTTGATTTATTTTTTTAGACCTAGCTGAGCTTGTTGTGTAGTAAGTAGAGAGAATGAAGCTCAGCAAGTCTGACATGGTTGTTACTGAAGAAAAGCCAGTACAGAACCCAGCGAATTGTTGAGGCAATTCTGCATCCATAGCCAATGCCATCAGTCTGGCAGGCATGTTTTTGTTAGGCTGTCACATCTACGTCAGTTCAGAAGTGGTGTCAGATATTGCCATAACAAATTCTCTTGTTATAAGAAATTGGGGTGCATATTTTTGTAACATTAATATATAATACATAAAGTGGTTGGAATTCATACCAGTTGGCACTCAGTATAGGAGTCTTGTTTTGGCTGATATATACAGCATATTGGGAGAGGAGGAAATTTGCTTTCTTTGCAAACACGATGACTTTCCACAAATCAGAATTCTTCCCCTCCTGTTGAATATTGCGGGGGCTTTTCACAATTGAGCGGAACAAATTTAGGGCTGTAAGTAATTGAGAGTTGGCTGCTTGCACACAGGAAGAAAGGAAGACAAACAAAATGTCACAGTGATTATTTTTATCTCTGTAAAGTGTGTGAAATTAATTTATGAAAGCAACATTTTTGCCCTTTTGAAAGTATACGTACACAAGTTAGATGTCTGGGTGGTTCTCTCCAGGCTACCAGGAAAGCAAAACATGTACTGTATATCTGCCCTTTAATCTAACAGATCTTTATTTGCAGATCTGGCTGTGCATAATGTTTCTGTATCTGTGTTTCTGCCAAATGCAGGACCAGATTTGATTCTCAGATATGCTGGTTCAAAGCTGGAGGAATCTCACTGGCTTCAGAATACACTGTTAAAGGATAGGATGAGAAGCGGTCCACCTCTCATTTTAACCCCAGCCTTTTCTGTCTGTATGGATGTCCTTGTCTATGTGGAGTTTTGCTGCATAAGTATCATTTCACCCTTGGCTGATCAAATGGGAAAAAAAGGAGGTAACGCTCCTGGAGCTTAGCCCCATTGTCCTGATCAGGGGGTCATCCTTGGTGTAAGAGTACTCACTGTATCTAGTCACTCCACTCCCATAAGGGTGTGGAAGCAGAATTGTTGTCAGCCCCATGTCAGCCCAGTGTGTTAACAGCCCCAATATACAACCATCTGAGCAAAGGTCACTAGGAGGACCTTAATTTCAGACTAAGGAAAACAGCCCAAAGTAGCAGGTAGGTCAGTCTATACAATGTCAGTCTGCCCAAAGTTAAGTTGACATTGGCTATCTAGAGCATCAAGGGGAAGGAAGTGTTCTAAAAGCCAGTGTTCACACCATGAAACCCAGAAGCAGTGAATACGGACAATGGTGAGGAGGTGAGGAAGCTTCTGGGGACACTGAGATCCCTTCTGTCCTGATTGGAGGCTGCCCCAAGCCACTGGGCAGCTCTAAATACTCCTCCAAGGATTACCCTGGGAATAATGCAGCCATTTAAGGTCAAATAAACCAGGTCTATTAGTTTTCAGTTTTGCTTTTTTGTTGTTGTTGTTGTTGTTTTGTTTTGTTTTGTTTTTTGTTTTTAAATGGAAGATTCTCTGGCACAGGGGAGGGGCTGGAGAAGGGGTTTCATTTTTGGGTGAAGCTCAAGCATGAAAATCAAAATATTTCTACAGTCAGGAGCCGGAGCATTTTTTCCTGCTTTTTAGCATGGGCACCTGATGCCACCAAAGCCTAGGAGACATGGTTTGGCTTCACGTGATGGACGTTTTGGTCCACTGAAGTTCAGTTCTCAGAGAGTACATACCACCATGTACTCCTCTGGAGAAGAAAAACTAAATTACAGTGCAGACAATGACCAGCATTACACCCTTCTTCTTCCTCTTTCCCCATCCATCTGCACCTTAGATTTTCAATTATTTTCCTTTGTCCTTAATACTTCTGACAGATGCTTGTCTGTCTCCAGACTCATTTGTCTAACTTTTTCCTGACCTTTCAAAAGATCATTTATAAAATTATTTCTACCCTGCCCTTAATGCTGTCAGCTACTGTTTCCCATCACTTGTAAAAGAATGCTTCAAACTCTGTAGAAAGACCACTGTACATTTTGGTGTATTGCTACAGTCTGTTGGTGGCTCTAATGCTTTGTAGCTGATGGGGAATCTCAGCAGAAATTTTGGTAATACATTTGTTATGTTTGTGTGTACGTAAAACATTACCCAGGTTTTAAGACAGCAATACCACACAAAACCAAGAACACTACAGGGTATTCATTATCTGTATAACACTATCAAGGTGAGAGCATTTAGTAGTCATATGTTCTGTTATGTTGTCCTATGTTCTGTTTTCAGATGTAAAGCAGAACAAGTGGCCAGTATTTTGTAAAAGACCTTGCAGTTTTCTCCTGCCAGACCCTTTCCAGGCTCACCATCACTGTGAACTCAGAGATAGTCAGGGAATCCCCCAGTAATGCTGCAGTGCTGGTACTATGTGGCTCCATGCTGGGGTGTATGACCTCCCCTGGTGGGTCACCGTGCTGGACTCGGCACTACCAGGGGCAATTTTTGTACTTTATACATGAGGGAAAGAAGTCTCCGAAAGATTTCACCAAAGTCTGCAAAGTTCTTTTGCGTATCCCTTCCACCACCTGTAAAATGAAACCAACCATACTTGCCCTTCTGCTGTATCAATAACAAGAAACAGTAAAAACACAAGAACTGTGACGTAAATTCAAGTCCTCATGTGAAAACTCTGTAAACATTAGCTATTACTGTCTAAAAAGATTAACCAAATAAATGTAATCCAAGTGCTAACAGGGATAAATCTATCTGGGCATTGAGATTATGCAAAGTTTCTCAGGATTTTCTAAATATGGCTAAAATGGAGAGTTTCATTACCAGTTTGCTCTCTTAATTAACTAGTCTATTGAGCAATAAAATGCAGGAAGGTCTTGCCAGGAACAACCACCAGCTACTGAAGGGCATGCTGCTTTGGGGAATGCAGTAAGGAGGTTGGGTACCCTGGAAGCATTCCTGCATGTCATGGCATTTGATCAAAGCATGTTGTAAATGTTCTGTTTAATCAAATGACAACTTCAAAAGAAAGTTATCAACACAGCAAAAGAGAAAACCAATATAGATTTCTGTACTTATTTCCTTATTATTACTTTCCTTCATGTTTATT
This sequence comes from Nettapus auritus, assembly GCA_011076525.1. Taxonomy (NCBI): domain Eukaryota; kingdom Metazoa; phylum Chordata; class Aves; order Anseriformes; family Anatidae; genus Nettapus; species Nettapus auritus. The sequence goes on along the minus strand of CM021767.1, from coordinate 36,580,325 downwards.
TTTGAGATGAGGGGGTTGAGAAATAAAATAAAATGGACTTGGTGGTGTGGTTTCTGAATCACAACTGAGATTTTGATTACTTGTTTCCAAGTGTATTGGTGAATTCTATCACTCCCTTCATTCTCCCTTCTTTCAGCAAGGCATCTCCAAAACTTATCAGTGGAAGAGATACTCCTTAAATCAGGTAACCTATTATTAGCACCTTGATTCCAAATATAAAGTCCCTATTGTCTTAATTATGTTACTATGGTGGCCAATTTGGAATGAGACAAAAAATCTTTTGGAGGTTTGCCATGACAGATTCCCTGCCTCGAGCGTGGAGGAAACTTGGGTTGCTAATTACAAAAAAGGTTTTTTTCTGGATGCCCTACCCCTTCCAGACAGAATCAACAATGGGTATGATGTCAAAGATTCAATGGGCATGTCCTCATTTTGCCTGATGTCACACGTTTGTTCCAGGGGGAACCAATCTTGAGCAGAGTGTAAACTAGATTATTCCAATGCCGTCTTGTTCTTAATAATGCTAAATGAAGCTGAAATATTGAAAGTGCTCACATAGACAAGTTGAACCTATGTATGATTTTGTTGGTTTTCTTTTCACATCAAAGATCTAATTGAATTTACCCCTTATGAATGTACCTATTTCTCTCTGATTTGGTTCTTCTGTATTCCACAGCCCAAATATTGTTATCTTTACCTTTAAAACCTCTGTCTTGTTTCAGATACTGAATTCCTGCTGTCATGTGTTCTAAACTGCACAGCTGTATTGTGTTCTATACAAACAAGGGTTATAACAGTGCAATACATGGACTGAGACATTCTTCTAGATCTGGATAGCATGGTGATCACAAGCAAATGCAAGGCTACAAGCCTTAATTTTGCAACACTGTGCACCTGAAGCCACTACTACCTCTGGGACACTACAACTTGTGGCCTTAGGATTGCCCTAAAGAACTTTGATGCAGATGTAGTCACACCAGCTGAAACTGCCTCCACCTTCTATCTGTGTTCACTTACTGGAGTGAGATAGACCTGGGAGATGGAGGGTTTCCACCCCTTGCAGAAGGGTGGAAACAGCCAGGAGGGACCGGTGGTGCTTTCAACCAAAGATATATTTGCAATGTGTGGCTGTGTACACCTCCTGTTTGTAACCTAAGCTTTGGCAAGTACATAACTTTCTACAAGTGGAAAGTTAGTCCCCTTTCTCAAACCCCAAATTAATGCTATTTTTTGCATGAAAATAGTAGGGAGGGTTGAGGGTTTGATGTATGCAACTTACCACCTCTCAAAAGAACCTGGAGTTTTGCCCAGGTGATAATACTAACAGAGGGACTTTAAAAATGCCCATCATCACTGAAAATATGTTTAACTGAAACACTGGATTTTAGTTACAGGAAATAAAGATGACGTTGCCAAAGCTACTACAAAATATAAACAATGTATGAAGGGGTTTGTTTATTTGTTTGTTTGTTTTTAAGTACTGTTTGTCTACCTACAGTTGCAAGTATGTCCTTTGGAATACACAATGTAATGTGCTGCTGCAGGAGCCCAGATCCTTCAGTTATTTTAGGGCAGTTATGTCAGAATGAAAGGAAATAAATATTAAAAAAAATAAAATAAAAAATAAAAAATAAAAACACTCTCAGTGCTTTATATTTAAAAACTACTGGCATGACATGTGCTAATTCATTTAAAAAAATCTCATTCATCAAAACAATTCATTTTTTGTCTCAACAAGCTGAATAAACAATTTCTTACTGATTTAATCCTGGCAGTGTTTCCAGCGACAAGTGGCTTCAGTTCATATACAAGCACCACAGTGTCCTTAAGTATCGAGAACAAATTGCGTACATAAAGGACATTTAGTGATCACCTCTGCATGACTGCCCAGCATTCCAACTCTCCTTTTTCTGCCCCTTTTTTCACTATTTTTATACTGTAGCAAATGCCATTAAAATCTTGAGTTTATCAGAACATTCTGAGAAACATCTGGATTGGATACTTTCTTTTCTTTCTCCTGCCAATGATGGGCTGACATGGCACGAAACGTTGTCCTGAATCAGCACTAGATTGTGTACTGTCAAAAAAGGTCATAGAACAATGCTGAAACAGTGAACAGCCACTTGAAAATGTGTTTATTGTCAATCTCACTCTTGTGAAAATAAAGGAAAATATGACATTTTCAATACTTTCAAATATATACATTTATTTTTAATATTATTTCCTTTTTCAGTCAGCCACTAAGCATAAACACAAAATCTGCCTGCACCATAAAGAAAACTACATCCTAATATCCAACAGCTACGTAAGTGTCAAGTAAAAAAAAAATTAAAAAAAAAAAAAAAAAAAAAAAGGGTTTTGTTTTGTTTTTGTTTTTTACAAATTGCTTGGTTCTTCTCTGAGGTAGGTTTTCCTTTTTCAGGGCCAGTGACTATCAGCATTCAATCTGAGATGAACCATCTCTCACACTAAATGGTTGCCCGCCTGCATACTCTGAACCTCTGAACAGGTTCCTCAGCTCTGCTCTTTGCCTATCTTACTCATCACCTCATCTTTCAGGGTAGGTCTCCTTTGAAACTGCCACAAAAACATGGCACCATCTTACACTTGAGATCTGTTTCTTTTGCTGATACAGCCATGCCATTATTTCCGTGATGAATATCAGTTTTCACTGTTTCTCATGTGGGCACATTCTGAAAAGCTACAACTTTTCATCCAGGCTGCTTTCCTTTTGATGCACCAGTCATACTGCTATCAACCCTCAAATTCCATCTGCAATGCCTAGTTCTGCCTGGGAAATACACACAGTCTATTCCACAGTGACTGGGAGCCAACACAGAGAGAAGCCAGCAGACTTGGTCTACTTGATTGATGGTACCCACAATAAAGTGGGAGTCAGCAGAGGCTGAAATGGAAAGTCAGCTTAGTTAAGTTGAGAGCCAAGAAAATATATATATATATATCCTCTTTCATAATCTAGGCTATTTTTCAGGCTTGACAATTAAATTATATATATATATATAAAAAAAATCTTGATAGTAAAATATATATCCATACTGATAATATATCTTATCAGTATGGATAAGTACAACAGTTTTTCAAATCTATCCAAGTCAATTTTCATCAGAAGATCCCATGTAACAACTTGAAAGAAAACTGGTAGAAATGTAAAACTTTAAGAGGCATCTGGTGCTTAATTTTCCCCCTCATAAATCAGAATTTGGGAAGTTCTCAGCTAGAAACATACCACCTTAAACATGGATATGCCAACAACAGCAAAAATCAGGTTACAATTTCAAGAATCAAAATAAGTTTCCTACAAAGTCATTTGAATATGGAAGACTCTTTTGTAGAACTTCTCCATGTGTCTTTGCTGCAAGTGTCCTTAAAAACTATGTGACCTTGAGCAGAGCAGCTGTTACTTCTGTCCGTCGGTGGTTTCAACTATAATTCTCATCTTAAAGATTGTGAATGAAGTGAAAAAAACAAGTAATGAAAAAAAAAGAAAAAAAAAAAAAAAAGAAAAAAAAAAAAAAAACTTGAAAAACCTCAGCTCTGCCCCTCCTGGGCATGCTCTAAGCTTAGATGTCCTCCTTTTCTCTGCTTCCAAGTGGCACAAGGAATGAGCAGAGCCTAGTGGTTACTGGGTGCTTTATAGAAAATCAAATCAACACTTGAGAGTTTTCAGAGACTTTAAAAAACATTTAGTCACATATGTTCAAATAAAAGCCCAGTCAGGGGTTTTTTGTTTTCTTTTCTTTTGTTTGTTTGTTTGTTTGTTTGTTTTTTGTCTGGCTGATTGGATTTTCCATGAGAGTTATTTAAAGCCAATGGTTGGAGACTTACTTTTTAACTAAAGCTCAGTGGTAGTGCAAGACAGGGGGACTCTGATAAACCAATAAAAGTAGTATGGATAAGCGTATCTGGAAGCTACTCATCACAACAGGCAAGCAGCATGCTGCAGGCCATCTGAACCACTCAATGGGCAGTTTTCACCAATATGTCGCCATCACTGTCACAAGGGAAATCCCCCAAGACTGATTTTTGGTCTCATGGCCTCCAACAGTCATTAAGTGGGAAGTCAAATGGGAGTGATGAGAACAGTAAAGTGGCCAAGGCAGACAGGAATAAAACCAAGCAGTTCAAGGTCTTATCACACCCAGCAAGGCAGGACACAGGCTTTATGGCTCATAGCTTATGGACTCGTGGGAAAAATAAAAAAATAAAATTAAAAAAATATATATATTTTTTGGAGAATATAGATGAGGTATTGTCAGCAGCACTTTAAGCTCTTTAGTAAAGAAAATATTAGGAGAGTAGTTTTAGTAGTCTGCTCCAGACCAATAAAATCTCTCTTTTTATGCTCCCCAGTAAAAGGATGAACATATAATGTCTTCTAGGGGATCTGCAAGCTTAGCTTTAGTATGGTTTTCAGTCAGTATTACAGTATTATGAGCAAACTTTCTAAACCCACATTGAGGACACTTATGATGCAGTTGGACAGTCTCAACCTTTTCAGAAGAGAGGAGCAGGTCCTGCAACTGGAAGGTACAAGGATCGTGTTGCTGTGTTTCCCCATCACCTTCCTCTCTCTGCTTCCTACTCAGAGGCTCAATTCCTTCTCATTTCACCCACAGCCTACTATGCACACAACATTTCCTCCTTCAATTTGCACCTGCTTTTTGTCTTTCCCTTTTTTTGCTCTCAGGCTTCCTGTTCAGCCCCAGCTTTCTGTCCTGAATGGCCATCACCATGGTCTCCCAGGACCTTCGTACAGCCCCCAGCTCCTGCTGCTGCAGGACCAAACAGCCCTGGAAAACATCCCCTTCTCACAGGAGGAGGTGGTGGGGCCTTGGGAGGTCTGCAGCGGGGACTCCTGCACGCCTGCTGGCGGGTGCAGAGAGACCCAGAGCCGAGAATCTCTGCCCCCTCTGCATTTGGAAGATTATTCGGGTAATAGTGGGAGGAATTAATTCCTTAGGAAACATCTGCTACTGTAAAATATTGGAATTGAGCAGCAAAAAGGGAAGATCCTCACCTCAAATTGTATCACTTTAAATGTCGCCACTCCCAGTTATTGCAGCACAACAAAGGAGGTCTTGTTGGGGTAGTGGGCACCACTTCCCCTGCAGCTGGTGCTGGAGGTGGAATAGCTTTCCTTGCCAGTTGTGGGCTACTTCACAGATGTCCTTTTGTTCCCCTTTCACACTAGCCACAATTTCCTCTTAAACTTTAATCCTCTCTCCGTTTCTAATGTATGCAAATATATGCCAAAAATCAAGTCGGAGATACAAGACAGAGCAAGTTATTGGGGTAGGGGTGGGAGGGAGGGAGACGAGGAGGCAAAGGAATTTCTTTGTTAGTATAAATGTTGCAAGGATCAAAACTGTTTAGAAAGATATCTGAAAGCAAAGACTGAAGCACCTTTATTATCCATGCTAACCTGCAGGAATGGAGAACAGCTGAATTTTCTGTACTGCACAGTTAACATTAGAAGGGCTCTTGGAGCAAGGAAGAAAATGTCTGCCTGTCCTCCCTGCATGCAAGGTTTCAGCCAATGTGCTGACTGAAAAGAGGCTTCACCCCCCCCCCCCCCCCCCCCCCACAGTCCCACAGAATTCCCATTTTGCCTCCTGTTTTTAGTTTCCTGCCTCACCTCCCCTGGCTACACAAGTCGCATGAGCAACTGCTTGGAGGAACTCGTTCTCCAAAGAGGCAGATAGACACGGTCATCTCCAGCAACAGATGGAGAGCACAAGGAAATGGCTGTAACATAAATGAAAAGAAATCAAAACGGAACCAAAACAATTAAATATTAGGAGACATTTCTTCTCAGAAAGAGCAGTCAGGCATTGGAGCAGGTTGCCCAGCAAGATGGTGGAGTCACAGTCCCTGGGGGTGTTCAAGGAAAGGTTGGATGTGGTGCTTAGGGAAATGGTTTAGGGGATGACATTGGTAGTAGGGGGATAATTGGACCAGACAATCTTGGAAGTCTTTTCCAACCTTAATGATTCTATTAATAAAGTCTGAAACATTAATTGCTGCTCAAGCAGAAAAATCTTTCCGGTGTCTGAGGTCCTGGCCAGTGATGTCGGAACAGATCAGGAGATGAGAGACTGGTTCCATCATTGGCTACCATTTCCCTGGGTGATGTGCATATCTTCTCCTCTTCCCAGGGTAACAAATAAGGCTTTGGATACTGGAAACTGTGAAGTGCTTGAAGATCTGATCAGAAAAATTAGTAAACTCTATTTTATCAATCCTACAGGAACAAAAGGGGAAACAGTTATATGGGGTACTCACAATCTCTGACTTTCCACTTTCTGAATGAAAATAGGTTCTTAATGACCCAAGTGTGTCTGCCAAAACTCCCTGCCACTACAAGTGAGTGCAAACCAGCTGCAATACATGCTCTTACTGTACAGATCACACGTCTACTCCTTTCTTTGTCTCCTAGTTTCCTTCAAATGACACCCACTTCTCTCTGCACACCTTACCTTTCTCTGACCTTTTTCCATTCCTTCAGTTGACCATCTCATCTCCACTTCTCCTTCCTACATGTTCAGTTGTACGTCAGTCTATCAGTTTCTTTCCCTCAGTCTCTTAAGTCCTCCACATTTGTGAATATCAAGTTAAAAAATAATAATAATAAAATTAAATAATAATAATAAATAAATAAATAAATAAATAATAATAAAATTTAAAAAAAAAAAAAAAAAAGACCATAAACACTAGAAAGTCTTCTCTGGAGTTCTTTGCATGGTACTTGGTGTGGCAGGGGAGCTTTCTCATGCATGGTGCATGTATGTACAAAGGAACACATGTACAACAAAGGAACAATGCTGTGGGGATGTCTCCCTCAAACTCCAGCCTCCATTGCTTATCAGTCTGCTATGGTTACCTCTTGTTCCTTTCCTGTTACTTCCTCGGGCTATGGAGGCTGCAGCATGAACACTCATCACGAGCACCTTTGGAGTGCTGGTTTAGTCCCTATAGGGCTAACACAGCAGTTATCACCAGCATGGGATCAGCTGAAATTTAAAGTGCTGTGGGCCTCAGGCACTTAGTACGTGCTTTTGCTGGCCAAAGGAAACATGAAACCTGCTGGCCAGGAGGTATTTTACTAATTTCCTTTTAACAAATTTACGGATTGCAATCTCACAGAGGTTTTCACCAGCCTTGTGTATTAATTTGTGAAGCTATCCATTTCAATCCAAGAATCTGGATTATATTAAGACTTTTATGTGAATCCCTCAAATGATATCTGAATGTCTCCAAATCTTTAATGTAGCCATCCATCGTGAATGTCCCAGTGAGGTAAACCATTGCTACCATTTCTCATTTTCAGAAATGATGAATGAAGGTGTGGAAAGATTAAATTGCTTGCATGATTTAATCATCTATAGGAAGTCTGTGACAGTGCTTCTGGTAAGGGATAGCTCTTAGAATAGCACCACCTCTTCAATGCATCCATGTTGATTTCTTAGACAAAACACATGGGCAGACCTTGTGGACAGAAAACCAAAATGATACTTATAAGAAACTGCAGATATGAACAATGTTTCAAATAACAATAACCAAGGGAAAGGGTCTGAAACTGACTGTGTATGCCATGTGTGGGAGAAAACTTGCCAGAAATTACAAAAATAAGACTGATAACCTATTTCAAGTATGTGTCCCTTGTACCTATAAGAATAAATGTGGTCTGCAATGCCTCTTCAATATCACACAATTTCTGATTTTAAGACCCTGTTCTAACTGATTGAAGTTTGTCAGAAGATGTTTCTGAGCTGTAATAGGGCAGGATGACAGTTGTGTATTTTGGATGTGCCTGTCTTCTGCTCCTATGTTCCCCTAACCTTAATATGGACTAATGCCACTCAGAATGATCATATTAACTGGCCTTGTTAAAACCATATCCACTCTATCCAGGTAGGAAAACTCTTGTCACAAGACTTACATAAATGAAGACAAGATCCAGTAAACAGATGTTCTCATCTTGAAACTGACCCATGAAAAACTTCAAAATCTTGAGTGAGATTTCTGATGCTATCACAAAACCTCTGAGTCTAGTTATTTGTTTGAAGAGTAACTCCAGAGACCTGTCTAAAACCTAAAAAACAACTTTGAAGATACAAAGGTGTATTGAATTGACCTTCATGCTATTCCTGAAGGGCAGATGAGCAGTTTCTAAGGTAGCTGTTGCATGAAGTTTAAGATCAGTTATCCACATTCATCAGCAGCACTCATTGCGAGCCCTGGTCATATTCAGCAAAACAGAGAAAGCCAAGTGCAGATGGACTTACACGCACACGTGGAGCGAGGTATGGAGTTCAAGCAGTAGGTGCAGTATACATGCATGCCTGTTGTTCCGAAAGTTCTGCCACTTGACCGATGCAGAATATTTTTAAACTTTATTTTTTGGCTGATAAGTATTTCAATTAAAAAAAAAAAAATGCTGAGAGAACCTCTTTTTTTTATTTTATTTTTCAGCAGGAAGGCAAATCATCTTTGAATACTGCCAAATATAACAAACATCTACAGATGGGTTGGTCTGCAGCTGGAGGCTTTAACTTTGTAGTATTTATTTGAAATATCAAAGCCAGCAGAGCAAGGCTAAAACATAGTGGGCACAATTCACAGTGTTTTGGCTCTTGAGCAAATAGCAGTTGAACTTAGAGGTTGGGTTTTTTTCCTGCTGAAATGGAATTTATGCAGATGTGCTTTGCACTAAATTCATTAACAATTACATCCTGGTGCGGTTTTCACATTTTTGTAAGGGATCTGCATAAGCGCTAATTAGATCTAAAACAATGTTACTGTGCAAATTACAGTGCTGATTGTTCAAGTCGCCTTACATTCTGCATCTGCTTTGCGATGATGATAACATAGGTGCACGCAGTACAAATGCCAGCTTTTCACATTTAGTAGGATGATTTATTTAAAAGATAGCAGTGAACAGATAATACTGCAATTTAAATTGCTCTAGGCTGCTTTTAGGTAATATTTTAAAGTAAAATAAATACTAATGTTAATAACTTGCATAAACTAATTGCCATTTCATTAGTCAAGAGTGATCTTCTCTGAGGCATACCCATGTTCCATTTGGCAACAAGTATGAACTAGGTCCTAAGGCTACACAAAAGCAGCACTTCATTGCATTCTCACTTGAATGGTGGAAAAAGAAGGCTCAACATCTCAAATCTATTGCTTCAAACCATGGAAATGAAATCTTTGACTCACTCTCCTCTATTTCCCGATAACACGTGGCTGTGGAAGGTCACCAGGAATATAATCTATTTTTAAAGAAACGCTGTAGTGTTTCACTATCTTGGTCCCCACTCCATCTGCAGTATCCCCATATGTGACAAGACAACATTAGGCTTTAAAATCACTTTAAATACAGAGTTTTAAATTCAGCCATTGTGCTGCTCTCATTAATTTTAGTGCAAGTTGAAAAGGCGTTAAAATGGGGCCTGAGATGTCATAATGACATTTGTTTATGCAGTGACCACATTCACTTTCAGGAGGAGTCATCCATAAAGATTTCCTGCCTCCCAACCAGCTGTGCCTGCAGTTGGGATGCTAACCATGCACACAGATATGCTGTCAGTGTCCCAGTATGTGCATCTCCCCTGGCCTTCCTCACTGGCAGAAGCAGCGCACGTGCATGAATGCACACATACACATGCTCACCATGTCATTCATTGTTTTTATGGACAGCAGCAGGTCTTCCCTGATCAACTGAAGCCTTTGGGATGAAAGGATTAATCTGTAAGAAATGCTCCAGTTTAGCCCCCTTATAGAACAAACCTGGAGGAAAACAGGTTTTGGTGGAAGAGAGGGTTTCCCAGCACACCTACTAGAGCATGAAGGATGTTTCTTTTCACCTGTCTTTCTACAGCTGTGATGGAAAAATAAGGTAAATGGAAAGCACAAGGTTTTGCTTTTCCTAGTAAATATTGAGGGAATGTCGTCAGTCCAAGAGAAACTCCTGCGGAGACTGAGGCAGGAGTTCCAGCTGCCTCTCCCTGTGAAAGTCCTGAGCTAGAAGTGCCATGTTTGCTAAAACCTAATCATGTTCCTTGTTCTCTATTTGTTTCTGCTTAGGCATTCTGGTTCATGTACCTACTCTAGCTCTTCTTGAACAAAATAGTTTAATTTTCATATTTCTTTTAGATTCATGCAAATCATATTAGGAATGACAAAGTAGAGCTGGACTCTGCCTGGAAGATTACAAGAGTCTATAAAAAGAAGAGTGGTGTAAGGAGAGTGAATAGGGATGTATTTTTTTCTCTCTCTTCTGATACAAGAGCTATGCTGTCAGACGGTAGGTTGAAAATACATGAAGGAAGATTCACCACCTTGACATACAGCATGTACTTAGCCACAGAATGGCCTGCCACAAGAGGCTGACAGTTTAGACAGGCTTAAGAAGCAACGGAACAAATTCATAGAAGAAAAAATAAGCACACTGAGGACTGCTAAGCACCAAAATTCTACCTTTAGCTCAGAAGGTCACTGAGTCACAGACTGCTGTAGGCTGGGGGATTGCTATAAGAGGTGTTTCACTACGTGCTTCTCTTGCTCTTATACCCTTCCTGCAACACATTTTGGTCACTGCTGAATATAGACTGTTTGACTAGATGAACACTATCTGACAGAGCCTGGCTAGTCTCATGTTTTTTCATGTCTTATGTCAGCCATAGAACTTCCACGACTGAACTTTAGCTACTGAACTTCAGACATCTACTGCACATAGGGACTCCTGTCTCACCTCTATGGACAAATGCTTTAGGCTTAAAAAGCAGGCTTTGTTTTGAACATGCTGTGGAGATCATTCACACCATCCTGTTCCAAATACTTCTGTTAGGAACGTTGCTTAGCAGCTATTGTCCGCTATGTTTCCCTATGGCAATAGAGAGAGGGGAGGTCCTGCCCTGGACCCTGAGCTGGGCATGGCCCTGGAGCACAGGTCTAACAAAGAAACCTCGAAGGAGTCCTTCTATCTTCAGTGATTAGAAGGAGAGTCCTGGGAGCCTGTCTTTACCGGGTTGAAGTTAATAATCATGAATGCCCTTCTGACATATTCAGAACTGTCTTAAATGCCTAAATCCTGCAGGCTTCCATGAATAGGGCTATCAGCATGACTAACCTCATTGGGTTTAGGCTCTGTAGTCACTCACATGCAAATCTTATATGTGTGTTTCAAATAAAATACAAAGTCAGAATAATATTAAAAATAAAATTAATATAGCAGTATATTTAAATGATAAAGACTTTTTTTGCTTATTTTATAAAAGTGCAGTAGTCTCCTAAATTTAATTAAGCCAGCCTGAGAACATGATGAAAGGGATCTTTAGCATAAAAGTCTTTGAAGTTTCCAGAAAAGTGTGAGGTATATAACTCTGAATAAGGGGATCCCACAAGATTTCACTGTGCTGAAATTAAAGTGCATGCTCTTACCTCAAGGATTCTATTTCCATCATCTCCAGGGTATTATTAGCTTTTGCAGCACGTGCTGCTATGGGTTATGCTGCATTGCCCACACAGGCCAAAAGGACAGTGAAAGAGGGAGGCTCCAAGTAATGCACAGGAATATGCTGAACTGAAGGCTGGGGTTATGTGCATTGCGGTCTCCCTCAACCCATGCACTGGAGGACATTTTTACTGTGCAGCCTCACATCATGCCTGAAACACAAGGCAGTCATTATTTCCCTCACTTCACAATTTATACCAGGTCAGTTCTGCAGAGGTGGGAACAGAATCCTGGTTTCCCACATGGCACATTTTGTCGCTTTTTCTAGCTCTGAGGCTCTAGCAGCTGCTTTCCTTTAATCAAGGAGAGACTTGGGAGTCTGGTTCTCCAGTACGTTATTGATGCGTTGCCAAATACTTGCGGAATCTATCACTTAAATCTGTATCAGATCCTCTTCAGTAGCTGGCCTACATAAAATACATTAGTTGCTTCCCGAAGAGGCATTTATCTGATTAACTGAAAGTTTGTGGTTTAAATCGACATGGTGACATGTGCTCTTGTTTTCTTTTCAGTTTTCCTTTTCAAAAACCTTCTGCTTACATAACAAAATAACATCCTTAACATGATTTTTTTTTTTTTTTTTTTTTTTTTTTTTTTTTTTTTTTTGGCCCCTAATGCCATGCAAATACATGAGTGTGGCTATCTGGGGAAGAAACCCAAAGCCATTTGCATTTTTGTCCCTTGTCATATGTTTCAATTGCTGGTGTCACACCTTGGCAAACCTCAAAAGTGAGAAGCAGATTTCCTTCTGCTACAAGGGGCACATTACTGCTCAGAGTCTCTTGTTGTTGTTCCTGGCTTGCTTTATGTAAAATGTACCCATTTTTGGAGGGTTATCCTAGCTCAATAAACCTTGAGACCCAATTATTGTAGCAGGATCGGGGCATTTTCACTGGTCCCCTGAAAAAATCCAGTTATTACCATCAAGCTGTGACAATGTGCACATATTGTAAGGTGGCAGAACTCTTGTATCATGAATGTAATACAAAAACATTTGTCTCCAGCTCAGACACATTCTGTCAGAGCATCCTCGGCGCATCTCTCCCGAAGAGTCAGATCTGACACTTGGAATGGCTGGCTGTCTACTCATCCACCCACTTCTTCTCAGGGTTTTTCTTTGCCTAGCAGGAGTGGGTACAGGGTTCACTGAGAACCCTGAAAGTAGGATATTAAGTGACCTAGATTGGGGGGGAAGGTTCTATTTCTGTGCTGCTTGCCCTATGTGCTTATGTTGGTTGCCTTGTCTCCAGGGCAGGCTAAATCCAGCAGGAAATCTGGTAGGGGGACAGGAAGACGTAAAAGGGAGGGCAGGCTTTCTGTGGAGAGAGGAGAGAAGATGATGGTGAATAAAAAGAATGGACCCGAGGAATAACTGGAATACAAAAATGCAGTTGAAATCCAATCCTTTCTTATGTTTGTGGCTTAACATGTGTCAGTTGGCACATTAACAGTAGCATATGGGTTGCTCTGATGTGAGTTACTGCATACAGTATGTTATGTTCAGGCCTAAAATGTGTAATTCTTTTGGATTAGTGTTGGCAGATTTCAGAGTGCAGCGTACAGTAAATGTTCATAAATTTAATATATTTATAAGCTTTTCTGTGGAGCTCATTGCTGTCTGATCTGAGAACCTCCAAAGCAGCTCTGCAGAGCACAGCACTGGTAACTTGAACCTCCCTTATCAAGGCAGGGGACACCGCTGGGCTGAGAGAGGAGCCTGGGCCATCTCCCGAGTCCTTGCCCAGTGAGTGACCTTCACTGCTTGCTCTCTTTTCTTGGGGTCCTTGCAGGGAACCCCCCATGCCACTGAAGAGGTTTGCCTAAAGTAGCTTAGTGGGAGGGTAGCTGTAATGTTCTCTACCATACACTTCCTACAGGTGCTGCAGTTGAAACTGAATACCTTCCAAATGACTTCCTTGCAGCTCATCACACTGTTCTGACAAAACCCATCCTGAACGCAGAGTGTGCATCTTGAGAGCATCACCTTTTCAAATGGAGCACATCAACCAGTAAACATTCTCCACACTAGGAGACACACTCCGTCCAGGTCCCAAGCAGCAGGACAGCAGTCAGCGCTTCTCCAGAAGCAAGGAGGACAGGCTAGATCTGCCCCCACAGAGGGGTGGCAGCTGGTGGGGCTGCAGTCACCTGTCCCTGGCCTGTCCTGAGGTTAAAGTCTAAAAGGAAGAAACAGC
>CM021767.1:36548971-36566491 GCA_011076525.1 Nettapus auritus | reverse complement strand
AAGAAAAGAAAAGAAAAGAAAAGAAAAGAAAAGAAAAGAAAAGAAAAGAAAAGAAAAGAAAAGAAAAGAAAAGAAAAGAAAAGAAAAGAAAAGAAAAGAAAAGAAAAGAAAAGAAAAGGGGCAAATTATTTATTGCTTTACAGCTGATTTCAGTGGAGTCTGTCTGTTATACCTTTCCCTGAAATTATCAATAGCCCCATGCTCTTCAGCGAGGTGGGAAAGCTCTGGCTGTGGTCAGCTCCTGGAGGTCTTTGTCCTGTCAGCAGAAGGCATAAGTAACATCGGGAGAGCAAAAACATTGGCAGAAAATATCTTGAAAGCACGACACTATTGCTCAGCCTTGCAAAATGTTTGTTCATTTGGCTGGGGCAAGGAATATTTTCTAGAGCTGTGCATAAAGTTTTTTTCAGCCTCCTGCTAAAATTGGTCAAAGTGACTCTTGTGCTTGGAAAAAGCATGTGACTTCATGTCAAGCTGGCTTTTAGTAGTGACAGATGCCCAAGAAACTTCTGCATCACCAATACTTAGTGCTGGCTGGCATGCCCCTACCCCTCTGCACCCCAACCTGCACCTAGAGAGAAAGCACAGCCCTCCAAAGGACAAAAAGGAAGCACACAGCAAGAGCAGCAGCATTCTGAAAAGAGGGTAGAAAATGTTGAATGTAGTTGAGATGTGCAGTTCTGGATTGAAGGGAGCACACCAGGTATGAAGATGGCAGTGGACAAGGTTATACAGCTTGACAATCTGCTTAATATTGATATTTTGTTTATATCAATATTTTGATTTTAGTCAGAATTTGTGTGTTTTTTCATAGTGATGAAATGCACACTTTTTTTTTTTCCTCTTCTGAAGCCCACTCATCTGAAGCCCATTCATCCTCAAAACCCTATTGTCTTAGCAGCTCTGAAGACAGATTTCTCAGGATTTTTTATTTTTTAAGAAAAGGTACTGGCAATGAGTTTTTAAACATTAAAACCTGGGTTTTCTTGGGATTATTTAAGAGGAAAAAAAATAAAAAAGATCGTTTTTATTTATACTTCTAGCGGAAAACTAAAAACTGCTTGTCCATATCTAGACAGATAAACACGCAGCCAGTGGTTCACATGAACAGTGTTGGCATGGGCCAGCTTCCAAACCAGTGGCCCATCAGCTAGCTCCTGCTCCCCTTCAAGCAGGAACCAAACTTCAGTATCTCCAAAGAAGTGGGGGGACGTGATGAAAGGGGGAGAAGGAGCATTACCCCAAAACAGCAAAGTGCTGCTGAAGGACTGAGGTATCCCTGTTCTGCAGCAGCCAAGCACATGCCATCCTGGGAAGGTGGGAAGAGCAAACACACTCTGTGCTTCCCTCAGGACATGACCCACAGGCATGACATGGCTGTATGAAGTAGGCAGCTCCAGCTTTCCTTCCCACCCCCTTGAAGGAAGGGAGAGGCAGGACATAATAAAGGCAGCTGGAGAGAATGGAAACATGTCTGTGGGGAAGCGTGGCTCCCTGCTGAGGCTTGAGAAACTGAGTCTCTCTCCCTGGGCTGAGGAAGCTTTTGTTTGTTATTCTTTCTGCTTGCTTTACCTTGTTTGATTTGTAAAGGGTCTCCCCAGGCAAACACACCTTCCTGCCTGCCGATGCATTTTGTTTCTGCTCAGTTATCTCCTCATCCTGCTCTCGCCGCATCTCCAGGAGTGGGTGGAAGCTCCTGGGCCTGGCGGAAGCAGCTCCGGCACCCTCCTGCGAGCCAGAAGTACACAGCTACCTGGAAATGGGCAACCTGCCTTCCCTGCAGCTAGCCTTGCTACTACTCACTGCTATACAGGATTAAATAATGATAATTCCTGGTAGCCAGCCAGAGCAGTGTTGTGTGTTTTTAGCCCAAGTGGAACCCGTTCCCCCATCTAGTTTTCTCCCTACATCAAACATGTCCCTCCCTGATGGCATTCACTAGTCTCACTTCTTTCATCATTTCTCGTTGGGTTAGAAAATGAAACCTGCCCTGGCAGGGGCTGGGCACACCAGACACGGAACTGGCATATTTTAAAATGCACACATAAAGCACACTAGGGTGAGTCCTACACAGCTGGTGGGGGCCTGGTGATGAGATCCTTGTGGGGAAGGG
This sequence comes from Nettapus auritus, assembly GCA_011076525.1. Taxonomy (NCBI): domain Eukaryota; kingdom Metazoa; phylum Chordata; class Aves; order Anseriformes; family Anatidae; genus Nettapus; species Nettapus auritus. Next base: position 36,564,378 of record CM021767.1, on the reverse strand, counting down.
GCACCTGGATGCCCCACACCACACCCTGCCAGTTCTGGGAAGGGGCTGTGACGATGGCACCCCAGAGCCTGCACACATCTGCAAGTAAATTCACCCTTCAGGTGTTGTTCTGCAAACGGGGTGTTGTGTAAGGAAGCTTTGCTCAGCAAAACAGCCTGCTGATGCTCTGACTTGTCAGCTGCTGGGTTGACAAGCCTTGCAGAAAGATGACGGTCAAAGCCAGGAAGAGATGCAGCTGGACCAGGGATGTACACTCAGACACACAGACACATAGAAAAGCAGAAATGCTAACGATTGTGGTCTGCTCTAGCATTCTCTGGGGTTCACTGGAAGTGTTTTCCTCGTTTCTCACAGTTGCATCACTTCCTCAGCCTTAGGTATGAGTCCACAACATGACATATGAGCAAAACATCACCAGCCAAACAGGGCCAAGACAGTTCAGCTAAGCCAGCAGTGGCTCTGGAGCACTCTCCAGTCACTCTTGGTAAGTAACTGAGGCTAAATATCAATGTCTTGAGAACACAGAGGGGGACATACATGTGTCACAGCTTTGGAAGGACTAATTTTGAGGGAAATACTAAAAAGAAAAATGGAAATCTGTTATCTGTCAATTAAATTTAGGGCATAAACCTGCTAATATTTGAAAAAAGATATGGAAAGTATAAGATGGAAAAGGTAATTTTGACTCTGCAAGTCCCAGACTAATGACATGGCACTAATAAAAAGCAACGTTTTCCTAGAGAAACTGGTAAAAAAAAAAAAAAAATATATATATATATATTTTTCCTTAAAAACAACCAAAGACTGAGCAACATAGATTGGGTAAAACATTCTAAACGGAATAATCCTCCATTTACAGTAGGATGGATGGACAGTGATGGGGAAATGCAATGCATCTTTCCAGCTCTCTTTTATTATTCTAACAGTTGAAAATCAAATTAAGTTCTTGCTAAAGTAGTTATTTGACTTATAATGTTCAATTTCCATTAGCTTTTGGCTTTTCAGAAGTTTCCTCTCCCTGGACTGAAATGGCTTGTGCTTAGCATTAAACAAAACCAACGTGCTTATGTATTTGAAAACCTGAGAAAAACCTTTTTTCTTCAGTCAAGAGAATGGAGCAAAAGAGATATTTCTGCTATACGCATGTACATGCACCCATACTGAAATGACAAGTGATGATGTCTCCTGACACACAAACACTTAATAGCGCTTTTGTATGTAGGTGTCTGTAGACACAACAAGGTCCCACATGCCTATTTGAAGCTCCTAGATGTTGCAGCTGGTGTACCTGGCATGCTGCAGGGCACTGAAGCACAGCAGAGCTGTGCATGTGTGTTGTGGAAAAAGGGTAAGCATTTTGATGTGCTGATTCCCCATGCAGGTGAGTGACTGGCTCTCCCATGGAAGGCTCAAAGAGCGGCTGATTAAAAGACATTTTCACTTACAAAGGGTGTACATATTCAGAGGCATGTGTGCACATTTGCAAAGCAAAATAAGCTTTTGTGTACAAGCATGCCAAATGTACAGCTATTGCTCATGACAAATGGTTTCAGGACTTTAGCGTCTAAAAACTTAGGCAGGTTTTTAAATTTTTTTTCTCTTATCTTAAATTAAGAGAAAAAACTTGGGTCAATTTATGATGAGGTAAGGAGGCAGACGAAGTTTGCAATGGGTTTTCTCTCCCCTCCTTTTCTCCTGAGTGGCAGAAAAAGGAGCCTCCATATTCCTCTCCCACATGCTGTCCTGAATTTCTCTCCTTTCCTCAACACTTAACTTTTTCTTGGAATGCCTTTACGTGCCAGATGACAACGAGTTACTGTGCTAATTGCTTTATTCTTCAATAAGGACATTTACTATACCAAACTCCTACAATACTTATGTGTAAATTAGAATTTGGCCTTGGAACAGCCCTCTTTCAACAGTTAAAAAGCCTTCTTGAATGGATAGCTTTATAGATAAAAAGGCTTTGTCTTGAATAGATTTTTCTTCTTTTTTCTTTCCTTTTTTTCAGCATTAGTAGCTGTTTCTACCCTTATGTACCTATCACACAAGTGAAGACTGATAAATCACCAAACTGTTCTCATTTATGACTAAATATGCATTCTGACCTATTCTACAATGCAGAATTATGGAGCCCCACATACAAATTCCTTTCTTTAAATAACAGTGTTCTTCAAACATATAAACTGAAGTTTTAGACAAATGTTTATCAACCTGTCAGCTCTGTTGAACAGTGTTGCAGCTGCATGACAATCATGTCGAGCCATGGGGAGTAAAAGAGGAACTTACCACTTATTTCTTTTTGCCCAGAGAAGAAATGATAATTTTAGTTATACTTTGCTCGCTTGCAACAATAAAAACAAAACGAAGCCACAGAAGAAAACTGTCATGTTACACCCCTTCCATCTGGCCTGTGCTACACACCCACATATCCCGTCATTCTACAAATTAATCTTTCACACATTTTTTAACAAAAAAAAAGTGTTAATGTTATAGAAGAGAAAATAAGGTAAACAGAGAGCTGTGTAAAAATACATTAACATTAAAATATGGTGGCAGTTATGGATTTTCTTAATTGAATAGGAGAGTAAATATTCACATCAAATCAATGCCAATGGCATGCAAATTAAAGCTACATTAGGGCAGCCTTGATATAGGCATTACCATTTTTGACACTTCTGTGATTTAAAATAATGTGCAGACTTTATTCGTTAATTTTTTCCTCCCTTCTTTATGTTATTTTTGAGAGGGTAATTTGCCATTACCGAGCAAAATCCTTCTCCTGTGCCCTCTTATGTTACACCACCTTATTTCTTTCCTTTGCCTGGAAGGCCCAGTGAGGGCTCACCCTGCTTGGTTCAGGGTTAGTGCTGCAGCCCTCCCTGCTGCCGGACAGACAGACAGACGCTGCCAAGCAGCTGCCTTGGGGTGGCACCTGCCCCAGCTGCCGCCAAACAAAGCTCCCTGTCGGAAAAGTCTGAGAAAAGGTGCCTGTGGGTCACCACACAAAGATGTACAGGCATTCCTCTATCCCTGTTGTGCTTCCCCCACATCCTTCTTTCATCTTCTGTTCAAAAATTGCTTAAAAAAAAAAATAGGAGAGAGGACAAACCCAAGGGCCACAGTACCTTAAGGAGGGACAGCCTGACAGGGGCTCTGAGAAGCTGCAGGGCTCCCCAGGTAGAAGTGCAAGGTATGAAACTCTCTGCCTGGAGTAAAAATCAACACTAATGTGCAGGGATGCAGGACCAATGGAGATATAAGGGACACTGATGAGGGAATACATAGACCACACGATGCCAACAGCGGCTGAATAGAAGTTTTACCACCGTGGGGATGATGCAGATATTCCCACCTGGATGACCAGAGGGACTTTCAACCAGTGCTCTGGGGGACACAGAAGCATCACATATTTGCAGCCTGAGACCCTACAGCATGGAATTTTCTTTGGAAGCTTCTTTGTTTCCTGGCAATTTTTCAGCCCTCATCAATCATGGCTGTTCCTGCATGCGTCTCCAGCTTTTCTGAGGACAGGTCCGCAGTTACACCACCATGCCCCCTGAGCAGGGCAGCGCCTGGCTCAAAGTGTTCATGCAGGAGTGAGGGCAGTCACGGGGACTGGAAAAAGCCATGCAGAAGGAGGACACAAAGCAATACCATATCCCCAACTTGACTCTTCACCCTCCATCCATAAGGACTCAGGAGAAGGCTCTAGGTTCCCCTATAGCATATACACACAGCAGGGAAAGTATATACTTTCCTTCATGTGTGTTGTGTGGCTATTGCTTATGGCTAGCAATGCTCCAGTACAATAACAAAGACTTGATGGAGAGAAAAAATTGAACCCTTCTATACCCAAAGTCCCAACAAAAAGGATCTATACTGGAAATTGTGCATCTCAATCCTATAGAAAGCTGTTACCCAGTATTCAGATTTTCTCTCTGCTCTTCCACACATCCAAGGAAAACCACAGTGGTACACACAAATCTGCTGCAGGGTCACACGATGTGTGTCAGATGTATGTCTCGGAAGTTGCTCATCAGAGCCCCAACAAAAGGTAAGAAGGGCTCCTTGCTGCAGCAAACACAGCAAAACTGCCATGGCTTAGCAGGCTGTAGTGCAGAAGAGTGCCTGGAAACCTTTGGGTGACCAGTTTATGACTGGTTTAGGACCAGTTTAGAGGGGTCTGTGAGGAGTCTTTCCTGTTCTGTTCTGGTGAGCCCTATCTCACCCACCAGGACTGGTCTGACTGGGGAGGAGGGCTGCAAAAGCACACCTTTGCTTTCAGTGAGCACCTTGTAATGTTAGCAGAGAGCTCACCAGATGCTCTCAAAGTTTCTCATAGGCAATGAAGACTCCATTTATATACATAAATGTATCCAAATTAATTGCCTTCCCTTTACTGCCTAATTTCTTCTAACCTTAGTTAGATTGTTTGATCTCTTAGTTAGATTCACATTCTCCTTTTCTTTTTTTAACTCTTTCCACCTGCATCTCCCTTTTTCTCCCTCTTGTAAATGTTGTCTTCCCTATGCATTCATAGGTGGGGGTTTTTTTTTGTTTGTTTGTTTGGTTGGTTGGTTGGTTTTTTTTTGCTTGGTTGTTTTTTTTTTTTTTTTTTTTCTTTCTTTCTTTATTACAGGGAAATAAGGGCACTTCAGACTTAGCAAGTCAGAGTGCTGAATCCTAATATTATTAGCATGATACCCATTTACTGTGTCACTTTGGGGAAATCCAACTCATGAAATGTCCCGGCTTCTTGATCTGAAGAGCTGAGATGACAAATACCAGTTGCAAAGACAGTTGGCCATAGCAGTTAATGTTTGTGCAACACTTCACATATCTAAGCATTGTATCTGCTCTTCACCACAAGAAAGACTTGGAGCTGCTGCCACTGTGACCTAGCCAGTCTCTGAATGTGATGATTAATGAGCTCATAGCAGTATTTTGCTGCTGAAGTTAATGCTGCTTCCTGAGGGCAACACGCCTGATGAGAGTACTTGCAGCAGTCCATACGCTATATTGATTCGAAATGCCACTGTATGTTTTAATTAGCTTTTAACCATTACAGAGTTGGGCTGGAAATGAAGATGGCACATATGCTTGTGCAGCAAATGCCTGCACCATAAAGGTGATTGTAAGGCAAAGTTATTGACCTGCATGCTGAATTGCCACTGGCAGTCAAAACTAATCTTCCTGGCAATTAATGCATTTCCATAGATTTTGTGTGTTTTTTAGCATTATGCCAAATATCCACTTACATCTATTTTCAAGCATTGAGGAATGCATTTTTTTCACCCACGCTATCTTCTGAGAGTTATAACATGTTATAAAAGTTTAAAGCTTAATTTTGAGGAACTGTGGTTTAGAAGTAAACGCACAGAGAGCAGGGTCCATTGAGGCTGGTGAGAAAGTGTTGTGCCGGAATTAAAACCTGTAATGTCACCTGTCCTTCACATTACCAAATAGTCTCAATGTATCACAGAATCACACAATGTTTTGGGTTGGAAGGAACCTTAATGATCATCCAGTTCCAACCCCCTGCAGGGCAGGTGGCAGGGACACCTCCCACCAGACCAGGCTGCCCAAAGCCCCATCCAGCCTGGCCTTGAGCACCTCCAGGGAGGGGGCATCCACAGCTTCTCTGGGCAACCTGTGCCAGTGCTATTTATAAGGTGCTCATTATCTCAGTATGTAATTATTTCATAATCTGTATTGTACGTACTCTCAAGCACTAGGATGTTAAAGAACTGTTTGAAGCAATCTGGTAATCAGTAGCATTTATTTTTGAGAATTCCTGGAGAGAAGGGGGAGCTTTATCCTTAAAAGACGATGAAAAGAGAATTACAGGCCAGATATCAAACTGGAGCAAATAATCAAACATTCAAAAAATACCTAGAAGACAACAAGCAGGTGAGCAACATCTTGAATTAATTTATCACAAATAAATCACAAATAAACCACAAATGAATCACAAATCACAAATAAATTTGGAGGGGAGAGCAGTGGATGTCATCTACCTTGACTTTAGCAAGGCTTTCAATACTGTCTCCCATGATATCCTGATAGCAAAGCTGAGAAAGTGTGGGACAGAGGCGTTGACAGTAAGGTGGGTTGAGAACTGGCTGACTGGCCAAGCTCAGAGGGTGGTGGTCGGCGGCGCAGAGTCCAGCTGGAGACCTGTGATTAGCAATGGACCCCAGGGGTCAGTTCTGGGTCCGGTCTTGTTCAACATCTTCATTGACAACCTTGATGAGGGAACAGTGTCTGCCCTCAGCAAGTACGCCGATGACACAAAGCTGGGAGGAGTGGCTGACGTGCCAGAAGGCTGTGCTGCCATTCAGTGAGACCTGGACCATCTGGAGAGATGGGCAGGAAGAAATTGAATGTGGTTTAATAAGAGCAAGTGTATAGTCCTGTACCTAGGAAGGAACAATCGGACGTATCAGTACAGGATGGGGGACAACCTGCTGGAGAGGAGCTCTGAGGAGAAGGACCTGGGGGTCCTGGTGGACGACAGGTTCACCATGAGCCAGCAGAGTGCCCTTGTGGCGAAGACGGCCAATGGGATCCTGGTGTGCATTACAAGGAGCATGGCCAGCAGGTCAAGGGAGGTGATCCTCCCCCTCTACTCTGCCCTGGTCAGGTCTCACCTGGAGTACTGTGTCCAGTTCTGGACTCCCCAGTACAAAAAAGACAGGGATCTCCTGGAAAGAGTCCAGAGGAGGGCCACAAAGATGATACAGGGCCTGGAGTATCTTCCTTATGAGGAAAGCCTGAGAGACCTGGGTCTGTTCAGCTTGGAGAAAAGAAGACTGAGGGGATCTCATCAATGTGTATAGATACCTGAGGTGTGGGAGACAGAGAGATTTGGCCAACCTCTTTTCAGTGGTTTGTGGGGACAGGACAAGGGGTAATGGCCACAAGATAAAGCACAGGAAGTTCCACACTGACATGCAAAAGAACTTCTTCGTGGTGAGGTTGACGGAGCACTGGAACAGGCTGCCCAGGGAGGTTGTGGATTTTCCTTCTCTGGAGATATTCAAGGCCCATCTGGACACCTACCTGGGTAGCCTGCTCTAAGGAACCTGCTTTGGCAGGGGGGTTGGACCCGATGATCTTTCGAGGTCCCTTTCAACACCTACAATTCTGTGATTCTGTGAAATCACATTAAGCAAATCCAGTCCCTCTCTGAGATGGGTCAAGAGGCCTTGAGTGAAGGGGACAGGTTGGAGTTACCACATCTTGCCTACAACCAGGCTGTCTGCATTGACCTATCTGATGCTCTTTGGTCTAAACCAGGGCACATGGGGAAGCTGAAACTGGTTGCAGTCATGGTTACAAGACAGGCTGAAAAGCTACACATGGGGAATCATTACTGAAGACTCACTGCTAAACCAAAGTAATATATGAGTCTAGTTCTCCAGCTAGCCATCCTAAATTTGATACAACTCAAGCTTTTCATTAAAGATAAAGATAAGCAGATTAAACAGATTATAATTCCTAAATTTGCAGATGACACCAGATTGGAATGGGCTACAAGCATGCTGGAGGAGAGATCATAATTCAAAAGGGTTCTGGTAAATTGAAAAATGGCCAGAAAAAGCTTGGTGCATAGCAGATACGATGAAAGAAAAAACATCTGCTTTGGTAGGAATAACAAATTGTGCAAATGCAGGATTCACAGTCAGGGAGTGACCAAGAGGGTTGTGAACCAACTGGACAGTGTAGAAGATTAAATCAAAGAAACAAAATGTGAAAAATGAGACCTACAAGGAACGTGTAGGTCTGCTTATCTAAAGACAAGACTGAAGGAGGTGACCTCCTTCATGATGGCTGACCTCCAATACATGAGGTATTAGTGTAAACAAGAAAGAAACTCTTTTGCACGACCACTCGGTGTAGGATGAATAGTAACCAGCTTCTTATGACAGTACTAATAAGAAGACACCAGAAAAAAAAAAAAAAAAAAAAAAAAAAAAAAAAAAAAAGGATAAGCATTTGTCAGAAACAACACAGATACAAATGATCTGACAGGGATAAGGGATGCAGACAGGAAGATGAAGTAAGTGATCTCTTGAAGCTCATTCTATCCTCTTTGTTGATTTCTGTTTTACTCATGGGAAGCAAAGAACTTCTTTGTGCCTCAACTGCACACCAGTGAAACAGAAATATCAGAGGCCAAGCTGAACAAATCAATGAAAATGACTCCCACTGAACTTGGCTGCCTAAAACCGGTAATCATTTGAGGTTTGCGACTCATACGGTTTATCATCTGTGCCTGCTTTATCACCATAAGCAGATATTTGCCAATCATATTGTGGAGAAAATCAGACATTGCTGTCATGACTAAATACTCTTAAATGCATTTTAAGCATTACAGACTAGTTACAAGCAAAGTATATTTAAAATATTTAAAAACAGCAAAAGATCAGATTGAGGAAGGAGAGAAAGATGGTAGAACAGTGACACTGTGCAAGCTAGTTTAAATAAAGAATCTTATCAAATCTACTGACTACTTGTTCACATCTGTCCAAATATAACTTATGCCATATGTCCTACTATATAAGTCAGCTTGGAGGCAGGACACTTCCCTAAGCAGCAATTCACTTCCTGAGTCTGCTCTATCTTGTGGAGAATATAGAGAAAAAAAATGACACATTGCTGGAAAATCTGAGAAATAAACAAAATAGCTTTCTAAAAGCCTCTGGGAAATAAAAATCCTTTCTCTAACAGTACAGTTAGCTGAATCTTTTGTCTTTTCATGTACTAAGAACAGTGCTCATGGTGATGCTGTGCTTCCAATAAGCTGCTTTCAAAGAAGCCAGATGCCTCGGTTTTGCTTCAGCTTTTCATGGTTTGTCAAAGTGGTAAATACATTCTGGTAGGTCACCCAAGTGACCACCCTCTTGTCACAGAGAAATAGATTATGGTGGCAGCCTCTGTTTTCCTGAGCTAGGTTAGACCCCCAGGTATGGCCAGACAGTGCTCTAGCATTTCTTTATCCTTCTCTAAGGGCTTTCATGGTCACTTTGTGAAGCAGGCACCACCCTGCTGAGATGCAGGACTCACTAACCAAATGCTTCCCTTGTTCTCTTTAAGTGCCACGAACTGGAGCTTTCACTTAGTTGAGTAAGATAAAAATATCAGCATCAAAACCCTGTTTCAGATACCAGAAGCCTCCTTATGGCTCTAAGAGTTTAATTTTCATTTAAACATCAATAAATACAGGCATAAGGGTTTAAGATGAATTATGTAAGCCCTTTAGCCATAGCCATTACATTCTGCCACAAAAATGAGCTGCTGTTCTCACTTTGTTTTATGGGCTCAGTGTAGCCTGTTGTTATTGTAGCTGCCAAATAAAAACCAGCAAACCATGCAAATGAAAATATAATCTTTTATGCTTTCATAGTCTTAGGATAAACCGGCATGTGCAGTTTTAGAGGAGTATTTTTTGTGGTCTGCATTGTTATGCCTCTGTCTTTGGAGCCTCTGTGACTGGAGAGAGAAGCAGTAGCTTCTCATTAGCTTGGGTGGGGAGACCTGTCCTCCGTCAGGATGAGAGCTGCTCTTCCACCTCCAGCTACACCAGTGGCACCTTCTCATGGGCAAGAAAACACAAAAATGCTTTCCTGAAGGTTTGAAGAAAGGATGGATTACAGAGATCCTTTAATATAAGCAGAAGGTCTTATTTAAAAACAACAGATATTCCACCTCTAACTTCTCTCGAGCCTCCATGTTCCCTGTTGGAGCAAATACTCCATGACTTACTTCTAGCCATGCATTTCCCTAGGGTCTGTCACCCAGAAAATGTGCCAAGAAAGCCATGTGAGGGAATCACGACAGAGAACAGCAGCTGAAACCAAGTGCTACATGCACACGACTCCATATAGAAATACCTGGGACAAAGTGTGTGCCAGCGGGCTATTGTATGTGCAGCTCCTGGTGAGCACATGAGGAGAAAGACAAAGAAGAGCCAAGAGGGAGCCAAGAAAGGGACAAGATCTTATTCATGCGATGTAAAAAATGGGAATGCACAGTGAGCATGAGTTAACACACTTTCAAGCTAATTACAGCAGAACACAACAACTGTACTACAGGCAGAATATTGAGCCTGTGAGCATCTGGACTCACACTGAATATCCAGTCTGTAACTTTCCTGCGTAAAAGTGAGGTTCCAAAATGGTCTCGTTCACCTTTGCTGTCTTGTCTCTTTCTTTTGTCTGTCTACGTTTATTTTCGTAGCCACATTCACTGGTGATAACATTTTATATTTTGTGCTTCCTAGTGGGAGCTATGCTGGATTCTGACACCCACTCTTGTGCAGAGATTTTTGCATATTTTTTTTTTCTCTTCCACCCGTTTTACACAAGATGGTAACATATGGCCTTGGGTGATTAAATGATTTAGTGAATGAACTGAGCAGAAAGAGCAGGCTGATTGGAAGAAGACAGCTTCTGTTTAGGCATAAATGTCTTTGTAATCTGTAATGATAGGAAAGAAATTACAGAAAAAGCATAAGACAATTTAATTGGGTTTTGGTTAAATATTGTATTTTTCAGGTCTGCTTTAAATATAGTAAAATAACATTATAGCAGCTATTATTTGGTTTCTGCAGTATGCCCTTGTAGAGAGGCCAGCCCATAAATGTGTACAGATGTGTATGTCCACATAGAACAGGTAAAGAGAGGAAAAATTAAGCAAACAGTCTTCAAAACTAAGTTAGAGTCTTATTTATTAACTTTCAACCACTGCAATGCAACATAAGTTTGTGTTCAGCTGCAACACTTGTTGGAAAGACTTCACACTTCCAAACTTCCCAACAATTACTCTAATTACAATACACTATTGCACCTATGCAATCTCAATAGGAACTGAGAATGGTTTTACAGAAGGAAGATATCCTCTGAGCATCTTCACCAAATAAATTCTTTGCCCCTATAGGGGCCTAGAGCATTGATTAAAAACCACTCCTGCTCTTTTTCTTTTGGTACACTTTGATTTATATCTCATCTTTTTGAACTCTAGGTCTTGAGTTTTTGATGTGTTTGGGGATATCCTTTTGTGTTCTTGTGAGCAGGAGCATGTGGTGGTACATGAAGTAGGTCTGTCCTGGACCATGCACCCATACTGTGGTTGGCCAGAGCTCTGGGACACCGGGCGTGAGCAGCCAGGCATTCCTATGCTAAAAGTTTGGAGCCAATTCATTCATATCCAAAACTAGTCATCTTCTGAGAGGAAGTATTTCTGTGCTGGTTCTAGTGACCGTGTGCATCTCACTAGTACTCAGCAATCAAATTCAACTGAATTCCAGTTCAAGTCTCCACCCACAAGGCCAACTCCATTCTTTATGATCAAATTTTTATGTAGAGCCTTGGAATTGTTTCAGGCCATAACAAAGAAGTCGCTGATCTCAGTAATTTTGCCCATGTGAAGCAGAGGCTGTAGCTTAAAGCTAGATGGATCTATGCTCCAGAAAAGGGCAGTTGGACCTAGGGAAGGTACATCAGTGGTGCCTCAGATTGCAGCAAGCATGCTAGAAGCCACCGTGGTGATAAGTTTCAGTACATGGTGCTCCTTCTCCTTTACATGACAGAATTTGGAAGGAGAGAGAAATTTTTGGCCCATGTGCTGAGAAAAGCTCTTAGCTGAGCACATCATGGTGGCTTACCCAGCACAGCTAAGGTTGATAAGAATTACTGATCCAGGCAGACTCTGGCACAGTAAGATATACATTTAGCCAATTCATGCAAAAGCTGTATTATATTACCTTGGCACTTCCCCAGAAGTGGTTCCCCAGAGAGAAAACTCTGTTCCATAGTGACATCAGTTGAACCACAAGTGGGATGACAGCTCCAGATACTATTTAACTTTCTTTTTCCTAAAAATCTCACCGCCGTTAATTAAGTTTCACTACAACTTAAAAAATAAGTAAAAATTAATAAATCAAGAGCACTATGATCACAAGTCTTAATTTTCACTCTACTGGGATCCATAACCATGGGATATTTGCTGCTGTACCTCCAACCTCATTAGTGAAAGCATTCTGGGAGAGTTTTAACTTAACAAGGGGGTACCTACTTCCCGTTGTCCTATCAATCAAAAGAGCAGCAATGCCTATGGTGATGGTAGCTGGTCCTAAATAACCTTTAGAGCAAAAATCCAAAGCATCTGGCTGAGATGAGCGGGGTTCGTTGTTGATTTTTTTCAAAGAGAACAAAATGGATGGCATGTATGGTAATTAGCACAGCACTGCTCTACAAGAAAATGTAGAAAGCTGTGTGGTAGCAGGTATAAGAAAGAAGCATTAACAGGGGAATTTGCAGCTGGTTCCACAGATTAACTGCATTGCATTAACATTGAAATCTATGGCTCCGACCTTAATACCTTGCAGGCACTTCTGACCTTTGTCAGCTCACACTTCTCTGGGGGACCACCCTCAAGAAGAGTTTCCAAGAGCAGATAATACAATTTAAGCTACAGAAATGAATGTGATAAACACATTTCAAGGACTGTAGGCAAAGCTGGCCTCTGCAAACCATACTGCTACATGGCAATCAATCCTGAGCAGCAACAAACAATGCCGTACTGGGAAATTCACCACATAAATTGTTTTTAAAAAATGCCAGGAAACCTCAATGTGCTATCAGATCAGAGGCAAGCAGAAAGGATCCACCAGAGCCGCCGGTGCTCCCGTAGCACCACATTGCAACGTCAGCATTGGTTATGAGCCAAAGGCCTTCAGGCTTGCTTGTTGCCTGGAGGATATAAATGAAAGTCAGCAGGTGCAAAGGTGCAAGAAGTGCAGAATTGCATCACATCTTTCCAAACTGTGTTTATGCAGTAAATGAGACTCATTTCTTTCCACACTGAATTGAGACCATTTTTATTTTCTTTGGCTTATGAATGCTCTTAGTTCAATTTTCACGTGTGTTCTCCATGGTACCTTGGGATGCCTGAGGTGATTTATAAATGTGTGTAGAGACCAGGTGTATTGCCAGATGTTTCTGTCCCTTTACAACAAGGCTTCACGATCCCTTCCAACGCAACGCAGTCTTATATTATTTTTTCGAATAGAGCATCAACTGGACTACATGATATTTATGAGTTTTCCCAGCGTAGGATTTTTTCTTAATTCACTTATCTATCACCTCATTTCTATATTTAAAATAACGCTAAGTCTTTAAACCTCTCTAAGTACTTTTTAAAATTAGAGTTCCTTTCACGTATAGAAAAACAAAAACGTAAAAAAAAAAAAAAAAATCACAGAGAAATGTCAACAGTTCCAGGTTTAAATGAATGAAGCTTGACTCACTGCCAAAAAGATTTTTAATCTCGAAGTGTTACCTACATTGACTTCTTTTCTGTTTCACTTCATCACCTATTTAGGAATAGTAAAAATTGTTTTATTATAATAGTTGTATAAATTGCAACTGCAGACCACTCTCTTAAATACAACGTAACTGTAGTAAGAAATAGTCCATAGCCCAGAAGGTGAATCACTGAGGAGGCAAAAAGGACAGCAAATTCTCCAAGGTCGTATTGTCAACTGATAGAATGGAAAAGAGAAAACAACCAGATTTAATTAGTAATTGGCACTGTAAATACTAAGTGAGGAGCAGTAAGATTTTTCTCAGTATGTCTTAAAACATAAAAATGTAAGTTTATGTGTATGAAGAGGTAACCGAACCAAAAATATAAACAATAACATCCCATTAAATTTTGTTTTTAAATTACTTTGTAATTCTGGCTGCTGTCAAAGTCTATAAAAACTTGCAAAAGTCTACTTTTCAAATATCTACTTTAGCAAATAAATTCTTTGATTTTACATTCAGCAACCTCATTTTCCCCCAGTTTTGCATCGTGAGAATGACAAAACTGCCTCCCTCAGTAAAGCTGCACTTGTATAAGTACACATAAAATAAGGTCTTACTAACAGTCCCCAAGAAGTTGGTGATGTAGGAAGGAGGAAGGATGCAGTTTACAGAACTAGGGCAACATAGTTAATGTAATCATTTCAGGCACAATCACTGACAATTCAAACATCTATAAGTTATTTGTATATTTTGTATTTAAATAAATAAATAAATAAATAAATAAATCTGTAGAACTATTTTCAATGGTACTTCCGAATAATTTTCTTTTGAAATGTGTTTCTGGAATTAAAAGAAAAATTGTTGCTGTAAAGATGGTCCAGAAATGACAGGCAGCAGGTTAACGGAGTACTGATTTTTCCCAGACAAAGTGATTATTAGCACTGAGGACACAATCAGGAAAACACGAAGAGTCAGCATCTTAGCTGCTGCATCTTGAAGACAAGGGCAAAACCCCACTGAGTTTGAGGAAGACGTTATCAATGGAAGAAAAAAAAAAAACACCAACACCTTAAGCATGGAATCTTATCACTATCTAAGATGAACTGAAAACAGTTATGGTGAGGTAAATAATGATGAGGTATATAATTAAAAAATCCCATGCTAGGTGCGCACGAGCAGTCAGTTCACTAAAGGACAGAGATAAAAGTGCTTTCTTTTGAGCATATATATATTTTATTTATGCAGTACTTGAAGCACACGGACACCAAGGTGCTAGCTGCTGTGTGACACTGGTACCAGTGCTGTCAAATAAATTAGGCACAGCCAGAACTCGCTGTGTTTCTTTATAACTGTTTCACATTGCTGAAGGAAACTAAACGCACGCCTTGTTCTGGTGGCCGCTCGATCCATTCTGATTACTAACACACAAGTTACTTTTCTTCAAGCCCTGAGTGAGTCTCTACCGCCGATCCTCGCTTTCTCCAGGAGACCTGCCAAGGCTAACCGCGCACCCGACGCCGCAGGGCAGGTGGGCACACACCCCGCTCCCCGGCAGAGCCCCTTCCCCAGGAGGCACTCCGCCGTCCCCTCCGGAGCCCCCATCCTCGCCACGCCCGCCCGCGGGTCCGCCCGGCGGGTCCCGCTCCCCTCAGCTCCGGCCGTGCCGCGGCCGCCATTTTGTGTCCCCGCGGCCCCTCGCCCCCGCAGGTGCCCCCCGCCCCTCGTCCGCCCCTCCCCTCCGGGCAAGCGGCGCGAGGCCGCGGCCCGCGCGCGCCCTCCCGCGCTCGCCCCGCCCCCCCGGCCGGCCCCGCCCCTCGCTCCCTCTCTCGCCACGCCCCCTCCTCCCCGCCGCCGGGGCCCCGCCTCCTTCCGCCTCTCTCCCCCCCCCCCCGCCGGGTCACGCCCCTCGCCTCCCTGCCGGCCGCTGATTGGCCGCGCCGCCGGCCTTCCCGGGCCGGCCTCCTCCACTCACCGCCCGCCGCCGGCCGTCACTCAGCGGCGGGGCTCGGCGCCCATTGGCGGCGGCGTAGGGGCGGGCGGGCCGCGCTGTCAGCCGGCCCGTCACTCAGTCAGTCGGGCGGGCGGGCGGGC